>CACRXP010000044.1:1575280-1609853 GCA_902702965.1 Spirometra erinaceieuropaei | reverse complement strand
GGAAATCAGAAAAACGTGGACCTGTTGGCACACGTAGCTTAGCCAATTGCTAGATTGGGAAGGAAAGTGACCGCATGATCAAATGGATGTAGGTCAGTGTGCAATGCATCCTGACAGTTCCATTGCAGCAACTTTAACTTACCCTTACCTGCTTAAACTAATTAAGTAGTCTGTCCTTTTGACATTTGTCAAGGGTGGCTGCAGGACCAAACCCAATGGATGATTCATCTGTATAGATGCATAATAAAGTACTCACTTGTAACCTGATCGATTAGCAAGACCCACTGTATTCTTACAAATGACATGTCCATAATCACTTAGTCCATTATCGCCCTATCTTTAAGCACATGACTAAGTTAGAGAAAAAGGAATAGTTCATCCGGGTAGGTTTATTGGAATGGTGGCGTTTAAGAGTGCTTAGTCGGCTCACCATTGCCAAAGTGCAAAGCGCGCTTAGTCGGCCAAAAATTTGAAGCTGCATGCTGCACCTATTTACTTCAGCTGATCGATTTTTCTATTGTTTCAGTGTTTCGATTTTTCGGGGGGATGTTTGATGAGCCCTTTGGCTGCGTGCGTTGTAAGTCACCAGCTTATCGGAGGCGGGTAGCTGAGTCTCTAACGGGATTGGTCAGCCTGGTTGCATTTTGTGAATTCGAGAGGTGTAAGCCTAACAAGCTCTCCAAAATGTCAGAATTCCAATATACCAATTCTGGTGAGCTCTTCTTATTTCTCAACTTCTCAACCGGATATCTTAACTTCGTCAAAATAAACATGCCTGTGTTACTGTATCAACATTGGCCAAGGAGCATGTGTGGTTAAAACTATTAGCTAACATAGGAACGTCAAATTGGTTTTTTTTATTCTGGCTTTTCGCGTCCTAATAAAGTAAAACATTCAGACGGTAACTATTGCTGCCTCAACAGACTGACGCTGCTCGTTGTATCCTTATTTTATATAATGATATCCATTCAACGTTAAAAGTAAATTTCACAGTTAAAAATTATCGGGTAGGCGTCTTTATCTAAACAAGGGCAGATATCAAAATTCGCATGTCTCCAGTCAATATTCAGTTACCAAAAGTATAATCCCAATAATCTGTACTTGTTTCACATGGTCGTGATGAAGAAATTCTGGCTGTCTCCAAATAAGCGCCGTTGTTGCACCGACTAAACTGCGCTCAGTGAAGGGTTTTCGCCAGATTATAACGTTTTTCGACAGTTTTGCCATCCAAAATATTGGTTATGATACACTTATTTTCTATCTGCATAGCACGCATTAGGAGAGCAGTTCCGCTTGCCGTGTTGTCAGGGTGAAAAGTTCAGATAAAAGATTTCAAAACAAAAGAAGTTACTTCTACGCGTCTCTGGGTTGGACATTTGGAAACGTGCCCATAGTTTCCAAAATGATACATATGACTGTGAGAAACAGTGTTTTAATGCTTGGCTTAAAAGATACCTTTTTCAATGTTCTGCGTTTACTAACTTCCCTTGGTGCGCTTTTTGCCTGCGTTGCCCTCATAAACATTTTGACAAGTTGTAATATGACTACATTTTGAGGAAAGGCAGGGGCTTTAAATTTCGAAATGGAAATAATTTTGCAAACGTCCCAGTGGTTGCTTCATTGAAATAGCTTATAGTTAACAGCAGAATTTTTCCAGACAAAATAGAGTGTCTTCGGAGGTTTGTGAAAAGTCTGAAAATGGCTGACTGTTGAATAAATTATGACTTTTTGTTTGCTCCCGTGATGACCTGTTGGATCTCAAGGGATCAGCAGGATCAGCTTCAGTGAATTTTATGTGGTACGTAAAATAGGCTACGTAAGGTTTGTTCAGACCAGACTACAATTTGTACGCAACTGCTGGTTTTAACTATAACAGACACTAACTGTTACTCATTTTGCATTTCATCAGGGGCCGCGGATGATTACCGTCGGAGCGGGGTGGAAAAAGACATCGCTGTCTCCTATCCATGCCTGTGAAATACAGTGGTTTGTGTTTTAAGTTGTGGATATGAGAACTGGGATCACGTCCGCCGAAATGGATCACCGGTCGTTTAGCTTAATTCCAGATGCACATGAATACGGTTTGTAAATTTAAATATCCTTTGAAATTGTCAAAATCAGAAGGCTTTTTTTGACTATTAACGTCATCTGGCTTGCAAAGCCTTCGATCGCTGAAGAAACTAATCCGATGGTAGTTGTTTATGAGTAACCACTTCTGCTATACATTACGAATGCAATAAATAGAGATGGATTTTTGTTAGCATCAGGTTTTGTAAAATTTTCAATAAATATTTGCCTTGCTTTTTAAACTATAGATATTAAACAAGATTTGTGAGAATCCTTCTCTCCACTGTGTCTAACAGCAATTTTGTACTGTACTATCCTTTTTGCAAAGCAAATAATACCTCGGCTGCAAACTTGTCTGTCGATGTGGGCTCCACGGTTAAGTTAATCACATAAAATTGCTGTGCTTTTTGATTTTCATAAAGATGTTACTGCGCTCGCAGCGTGTGTGTGTCTTGTGAAAAACGATGTGTTCAAAATGACGTCTTCGCTTTTTAAGCAGGAAATTCGACTAGTAATACTAAGCAAATAACAGATAACAACAAGATCCACCATGTGAGATTTTATGACGTTTGCAAGGTTAATCTTTCTGTCAACTAAGCAAGGTGATGAGGATCGTTTCGTTGGCTATTCAGCTCTCGTATGCAATATAAGAAGTGCTGAGGAAGCGCGTGTCCGGGAAGTTGATGCGACACAACTAGTGCTTAGATAATTGACGACGTGTCACTTATTCCACGAATCTGCTCGAACGACAGATTGAACCTCGGTTATTGGGCTGACACAAAGGACATTTTTTGTTATAATGTCAAGCCCTGTCGTTGCTCAATCACCTGTAGGACGTATCGGTCCAAGAAAGGTTGGATGTTGCGTATTCACAAAACATGGATTATTATACACTGATAACTAATCTAACAACTAGTAAAGATATGTACATATATGTTACTGTAAACACAAAGTGCTCGTGTTTAATGAAGAGAAATCAAGTCGTTTTCGTCATAGTTGCGTCAATTCCCCGGCTGCAAATGTCACCATGAAACCTAGGGAAGAGTTTAGCCTGGGAGGACTTATAAGTTTACAGATAAATGTGTCTAGGAAAATAATTTTTTATATTCTCAGGGCATATGATTGACCAACATGAATCTTAAGGCCAGTCTAACCTTGATTATGTCCTTAACAAAGCCTACGGAACAATATAATACAAAAGTTACGGTTAAGAATTCAATTTTAAAAATCTGCTTTCTCCTACTAACTGAGCAATATTTGGGATGAATTAGTGATTAGTATATCCAGGGGTGATTGTGCGTTCACCAATCAGGTTAAAGGTATTTGTGTCTCACTCTGAATAAGGAGTCAGTCGAGCGCTCATAAGAATGGTTGCATAGCAACTGGAAATGTATGCCACTATTATTCACAACAAGGTTTTTCTGCTTTGAGTCTCAAGAGCCTAAGTTGCAATCTATCGAAGGAAAGCACAGTAATACTCCGTTATTAATAAGTGGAATAATTACAGTTAGGCATACATAGATGAACAACAGCTCACACTTAAAAGTATATCATAAAAAGTAATATATAATTATAAGAAGAAGAAAATTGGCTCTCCGGAACAGGTTTATTTAACTGAGAGCCAATTTTCTTCTTCTTATAATCTTCCCGGATCTCTAAACTTTTCCAATCTAATATATAATTATCCGTGAGGGAACGTTTGGCACACACAGAATCAACAGTTATAATAATTGCAATGGAGTATTTTCCTAAATCTCCGAAACATTTACTTACATGTGGTGACGCTTCTTCTTACGAACTAGTGCATTTGAATGAGTGTACAATGGAGATCTGCCTTTGAGCGGATGCGGAAGAAATTCATGTAAACGGTGATTTCGGATATTCGGAAGCCCTTGCTCAGCTGCAAATGTAAATCCTATTCCAGGCACTCTAGCATGAACCTCATAATCCAAGAAAAAAGGTCAGAGCGCTAAAAATGAGCATTTATTTCCAAAAGTTTCGAAATTTCAATATGAACCTGGACTGGAAAAGCTAAATCAGTGCACAGTTGGTGCAGGTTTTAATGGATACATTCACCTTTCAATTACATAGCTCTTCTGCATTCCTTGAAGATAATCTGCTTGATACAACAATGTCTTGATATCCCACATTTCCGTTGCAAATTGCTGCCAGTGCATAATTTGAATGGGTCGTTGGTGCGATACCTGCCCTGCTGTTTATCCCACTGTCATTGGCACTGAAATATGTGTTTGTTGACACACTTCCGCGTGGCTTAAGTCCCGGCAAAGAAATGAAAACGTCAGACACTCAATTCTCTCGAAGCCGTTGGGTTTGAGAACCACGACGCAAACAACTCGCAGCTCATGTGATTACCATATCTCACGAGAATTTAGATGTTCTTTAACTTACTTCTGGCTGGGCCCGGTCAACTGAACCGCCATATGAAGGCTTCGGTCTCTTTCCTCCAAGTCTGCCGCATAGTTGACCATTCGGATGCGGAGTAGTCCATTGGGTTCTTTAAGACAAGTGATCTGCCTGCAAGTGATCAAGATCCTAAAAACGACTTCCGTTGTTAACTGCTGTCTTACGGTTCCATTACTAGTCGTCAGATGATTGCCTCCGGTGTCTGTGTAACTCCAACCCCACGTGGTACAAGAATTCCGCGACGTTCCTCGCCTGCTGCAGGCCTTGCTAAAGTGTTTGCTCTCATCTCCGATCTTACTACAGCTGCTTACGAAGTTTTACGGACATCCGTTCCTTCTGATTACTCGTTGGTCGTTTCAAAATGTGACAGTCTTATCGCCTGCTTAAGTGTCCTGCATCTGACCGCGTTAAGATATTGCAAGGCAAGGTCACTAACAGCGGATAGGGAGGCTCACGATGCAAGATCTATGCATCTAGCCTTTAAGCCATCTTAGACATCTGTCATCGCATATGGACGAAGGGATCAAAATTGCTTAGAACTAGTCCCGGTAACAATGGGGAGATGGCCCCAAAAAAAATCCGCCGAACCAAAGCAGCCTGTCTTACGGGACGGGTGGTAATAGGGGTTTTATGGGTGGTGGCTGGTCGCGATGTATGGTACTAGCCGACGGAAAGCCGAAGTTGGCCCGCTCTCCGTTCCGTTATTACGAAATGGGTCGCCAAGGGCAGTATAATGGTAACGGGCAAGTGGAAGGCGTATCATCGTCTTCCCGCAGAAGGTTATCTACATTTCTCTGTTAACCACACAAAGAACTTCAGGGGCACTACCATCGGACGGCACACCAATGCCATTGAGGCATACTGGAGTAGACTGAAAAGGAAACTCCACGATGGAGGCCCTGTATGTGGTCAAGCTGTGTGGGCTCACATAGACGAAGTACATTATCGTCTTTGGTTTGGCCTGGTCACTGTTCCTGTCCCATGTTGTGCAGACTTATCCTATTGAAAAGTGATTTTGTTTTGTAATAAACTGCCATAATGCAAATCTATGCCGTATATTCAGGTGTACATGTGTAACAATGGGGAAAGTTGGGTAACAGCGACCATAGTCCATGTAACATCCTGCAATGTTCGTTCGGCCAGCTCATGTTAGGCCGTCGGGGAAAGTCCAAGTAGTGCGTGAAAGTAGGCTTGCAACCGTTGATAGAGCCTGAAGGCGTTTGAGTCCACTGTCAAAGGCATTATTCCTAGGTAACGGATTTTTTTGGTTGCCATCTCGCGATTGTTACCAGAGTCCATACCCCGTTTGTAAAATGTCTGTTGATCCTGGATAAGTTGAAACTAGGATATGTATGACGGACCTGCGTTTTTAAGACTAGTAGTTCTGACGAAGAATAGATACACAGAAGCTTTTTTCATGACTTCTTGTTTGCCGTAAGCTAAATTCTTTAATATCCGCTGTTAGTATTTTTTGGGTTGGATAACCTACTTTATCATTTTAAGGTATTTATGCCACAACTGATCAATTCTTTCCGGTTAAAATGCCTAATTACAGCGGGGTTATAGGAAAATACTTGCTATTTATCGTACAGGATTAAGATCACAAGAAATTGGTCAATAAATAATGCTGCCATAAGTATGATGTGATTAAACTAACGACTACCGGTTGGGCCTCGAACCCTGCGTGTTCAGAGTGTTGGGCGTACAACACTATCACGGACTCGACTTCCTTCGATATGCCTGGATTTTCTCACAACTGGTTAAAGGAATAAAGCTCGGTACTTATCCAGTAAATTAGCTTTTTAAAATGAGGGGTGCTTGTTTGGACAACGGTCAATGATTTGCCTTGTGCAGTAATTCCTAACCAATACTTTGCACAATGTTATGAAATTAAAAAACAAGGATTTTGATCCGAAAGCAAATGCACTTGCAAATAGCAATAAATGCATGCGCCAGAAGGGAATAAGAACTAATATGCACAGAAGAAACTAGGATGCCCAATTCTGGTTTTTCAGACGTCGTCGGTCAGACGTAATGCAGAACCATATTCTAACAACAGTCGATTTGATCCCCATCGTTCAATCATTGGACCTTATACCTAGTGATCTGTTCAACGGCCAAGGACTTATCGTCCTCTTGGTCACAAATGGGAATGCTAGGGAAGGGCGGTCGATTAGCTTACTTACGTCGCGATGCTCGATTGTTTACTCGCCATTTATATACCAATTTCGAGTCATTGTTTAAAGGTCGACATCTGGTTACAATGTGTATCTAAGCAGTCCAAGATAAAATCTGGCGCTTAAACTGATTATTTAGTAAGCCCTGCGTGAATGAAAAATCTTCAATTCTCAGCTTTGGTGTAAAAAGAGATGTTTAGAGAGTGTGTTTCTGATTTTCTTTCTGGCAGCGCCTTCTAATTTTCTCCCAAATGACCTCGCTGAGAGCAAAATACCGTTAAATGGCCGTTCATGAAACGTCATGTATCTGCATTTACGAATGTGGCTTGTAAAGTTAGCAATATTGCTTAAATCCACTGCTTAATTTTATGAACCTCATATGGTCTCCTCTTAACACCGTAGAGAAATGCATGGTTGTCCGTACACGGAAAATATACAGCTTGTAGTTTTGAAACCCTGAATGCAAGTGTAACAGTAGGTTGGGTTCAAAATTATTCGGGAATTAGAAATGTTTTCTTTTCTTTTGAGTATGAAATTGGAAGAAAACATGATTTTCTACCGAATAAATCAAAGAATGAATATTTTTATGCATGTTATCCATGAAATATAATTACTTTTTCAAGGGCATCGAAAATCAATGAAAAAATTGCATGCCACTTAAGTAGCCATTTTTAGCAGAGCATAGATCTTCCATGCAGCCGCAAATAAATTCTTTCGAAAGCCGACACCCTTAGATAACTGGATCAATATAGATTTGTGCTGCATCATGATTAGTTTTACAACACTACTTAATTTATCTTTTCGAAAGGAGAACGCATTTCGGAATTTTGGTTGATATTTCATGAGTTAGCACAACTACTGTAGATGTTTAGAGGCTGTGTTTCTGTTTTTTTCTGACAGCCTCTTCTCATTTTTTCCCAATGACCTCGATGAAGAGCAATTTATATGTTAGACAAGTAATTATCAGCTGACAGCTGAGAAAAGACCTGCGCGACCTCTGGATTAGCCTTATTTATTTGAAAACCTGGGTAAGAAGATGAACTTTCCAATGGCTTTGAACTCATCCCTGGCCATTTTTTCCTCTTTTATACCACGGAGACTAATTTACTAGCCAGATTACTGTGTCCCATGTTTCGATGACTTTTATTAAGTCATTACTTTTCAGGACAGAGTATCTGATAGGCTTAACGGTTAAACGCTTCCAAGCCTTTGCCTTAAGGATCGCTATCTCGCAAATTCAGGCCGAGATCGGCACTAGACCTGCATACCAGAATACCCTTTGTCATCTGCCTGGTTGGTCTGAACGTCACGTAAACGTCATGTGCATGTGAGGCCTGTTAGACTTAGTTTTCACCGGTAACTGGAAGTGGCATAGTAAAGGTCGATAAAATGCGCGTACAGTAAATACGTTTGTCAAGGCTACTAACAAATGAGGCACTTTTGTTCTTCGTCGAACGGAGTGCTTGAATGTAATGAGTGAAATGTTTACGATTACTCTGTAGTGTGATGGGTTCTAGGCCTCCTTAGTTGGGATCAGAACGCATGCAGTCCCGTTAGTCACTTTGAGCGGACTATCTCAGTGATTTGTGTTATTTCTGCCTTTAATCCATCTTGAAAAGGCAGCATGAAATTTGTGTCAGATGATTTTAACGCACGTTTTCCTCCTTATGGCTTCATTTCTGTAAAAACTGCTAGATTTTCTATCTTCTCTGTTTCCTGCCAATGCTTTGAAACACATTTTCATATGTATATTCAATTTAAAAGTGAAATACCTTTGGTTTTCGTACGTCCATCTGACTGCATTTCAAGTAGACAGACAATACCAGTTTAATATCAAAGCGCATTTGCAAGTTGCCGTGACACCGCGTCGCTTTACAAAGGCAGTCATAAACTTCTTTGACGTCATAAGACGCGCCCTCTTCGTTTTTGCAAACCCTCTATCAAAGGTTATTTATATAACTCTCTTTTAGAATTAAGCTAATTTTAGCTGGGCTATGGGTTAGTTTGTCTGATACAACTGAACTTAGACATTTGCGGACAATCGCTGACAGCGCCCTTATCAAACTAGTTATCAAAATTAACCAGTAAACACTTTCATTCTCCATCCAAAGGTTAGAGATTATTAAAAGTTTAATATGGACAAATGACATGGCTGGCAAGGGAAAAACCTGCAACACAGTTGTGCAGAAATGCAAAATTAATGGTTTTTTGAGTTAAGCGCGATAGTCGTTCGCATTATTAGGGCTCATAATATTGAGTGCACTGTTAGCATTTCTGAGAGGTATTCGTCTGCACTTTAAAAGAATCTAAAGGAAAAACACCGTTTATTCATTCTTACTGTCTAAAGTCTGATGGTGTCATATGAATGGTTCTTTTCTTCATTCCTGAATTTTAAAGAATGTTCGGCTTGTCGGCAGGCTGTCAAACGTTATTTGGCACTGTGTGACTGGCTAAAATAAGCACTAGGCAATTTGATTCAATCAGAATAAAGTTCGCAGTAAATTGGTACAAATCACCGAGTATACCGTTTTCTTTGTCAATGCACTTGAGATCAAGACGTGAAAAGGAGCCGTTTGGAGTCAAACGTTATGCAAGAGCTGACATCAGTCAATAACCTACATGGTTACGGATCAAAAGCTTGGAGAACGTGCCCTAAGTTCTTACCTAGTCATTGTTGAAGGTTTACTTATTCTGCAGGGTAAAAATCAATATTAAATAAGAAGCACTTCCAGCTTCCTGTCAGGAAAATGCTGACATATCCGTGGTCAATTAGATCACCGCTCTGAAAGAAATAGTTTTTTGAAATGTTGGGAAACAGGTGGTGAAAGGTGGCATCCACTTAATGACACATGGAATACAGGCATTAGAACTAGTTTCTTGTCTTCAAAGCTCTGCTTTATAGCTAAATAAAAGGTTGTGCTGTGCTTTCACTTGTCAAAGTAGTTTTACTGACAAAGACCAGATAGTCTTTTGGTCTTCGTTAATTTTATCCCACTGCAGCATTCTTAACGGGCTACTGTTTTTGAACTCCGTTTTAGTGTCGCTCTGTCGTGGGAACCCAGAAATATGTAACTTTGTGCACTATGTGCGATAGGGCTTTTGGCCTGATGCAAAAATGTCCCCTGTTAGTGCGGAATGCAAACTGTCAAAACATTCTGACAGATCACGATCAAGTTTGCTCGGAAACGACATACAGCAAACATTAAAACCCGTTCGAATTCGAGTCGATGCCAAGAAAGCATTTCAGGTTGTCTACCAGACACCAACATGCTTATCTAAAGGCCTACGCCAACGGATACTAGCAACGGCCGAGGCAGTAGCTATACGGTTAGCGAATCCGGTGTTATGATGTCAGAAAACTCTGACACAAGCGCTTTCGCTGCTGTGGCCAACGCCAACCCCAAATGATGAAGCCGTGCTGCCTCAAATCCCTGATCACGATGATGGGTACTCCGAGTACTCAACCCAATAACATCACTCAAAGACTCTCCTACCCCTAGCTCTGACGACTAACACCCGTCTACCTTCTCATGCGGGCGGCGTGGGGATGATGGGTGTTAGTGACTTAATAGCTCTTGACGCATCTATAAACACTGTCGATTTTGTACATTTTCATTCCCTCATGTAATTTGATTGACCTGAGGAAGAATTACCGAAAACGGGTGTTCGCCATATTGACTTTTCAAAGAAAAAATTGTTATCGTACTGCCAGGCAACGGCGGAGTAATCTACGATGAACACGAAGACGCTGAGAATCGCTTTCCAGTGACAACGTAGGAGATTCTGGAAGGAACCTAGAAACAGCAGTTAAATACCCCAAGACACATTATTGTAACAAGGTGTCTGACAATTTCGTGCAAAGCCTAGATTGTGAGTTTTTTATTCTCTCAACACACGAACTGAGTGCTGTCTGTTTTAAGAATCGTGGGTCTACGGACGATGCTCAGAAAAATCCCTTATCCAAATGAACGCAGTCAAATTTTAAAAAATAAAACGCTGAGCAATAAGGGCACTATCTGTATTTGTTGTCCCATTAAAAAGGAACTTAAGTTTGGCAAACGTACCCTGTTGATCAGTTATGTTTCAGTTAGAAATAACTTGCCACAATGCCTGAAACAAGTACGCACTGTTGGTTCACACGGTTGGCAAGGAAAACCGTGAATAAAGCCTTCTAAGCCGTCTGCTAGGTGTCAGCAGGACACTAAGCTGATAGGAGCGAACAGGCGAGGTCCAGGTAGCAGTTCGGAAGATGAAGATCGGATCACTGGAACAGGCAATTTATTTGCCTGACGTTTCGGATTCTCACTCGAATCCATCATTAGAGTCATTTGAAGATAAAGGTGATGGTGGCACCAGCAGTGCGGTATTTATAGCACGTGGCTGCCGTGGGACCGTATGCGCACTGCAATTAACAGTTCTCGCAAGCACCGCTGGGGTCGTAATTGATGCGGTGGTGGCTTGTCGGTCAGAGTCCGAGTCGTTAATTACCGCGATTTCGTCATCCGTGCTCGATGGTGGTGTGACGATTGCTCGGCAAACAGGATTCGAGTGAGAATCCGAAACGTCAGGCAAATAAATTCCTTGTTCCAGTGATCGCGTCTTCATCTCCAGTACACTGAGCGTCTACGACAGCTGATCCTTGTGACGGCAGAGGCAATTGTCAAATGGTTAGCGAACACAACTGCGTGCTCAGAATAACCCCCCTCCAACGACTCTCCACATTCCAAATCTCATCCTAGCATCCTGACCTTCGCGCCAAGTCACAAGCCCTACTTCCCGTTTGACAAGTCTTGGCTGCTCAAATGAGCATTGACTATCGCCACTTTCTTCGATTGTAGTTGATACGTTTTATCCTTTACCACCCAATCATCTCACACGTTACAGTAGAGGCCTGAAGACAGGTAGTTGAAAAGGGAGTCTGTCGACTGTGACTATCTTACTCGTCAAAATGATTCACTGCAATACATTTTCCAATATTGAGTCCTCGAGTGCAAAGCAAATGTCATCTTACTCATTGCGCTTATCTGAGAATTCCATCTCCGTTCGTCAAATTTATTCACAGTGGATAAAGCAGATGATGAAAGGCTTTCGACAAGAACAGCGTTTTTTTTCTCAAAAAAGGTTTTTAACGTATTTTGACAGCAGAAAATTTAAAAACTCGAATTGGAGTAAAACTTACTTTTATATTGAAAAGTCAATTGGCTAACATATGTTTTCGGTAAATTCTCATCAGGCCTGTACATTTACAAGGGAAATGATCAGTCTAATTGTCGACAGGGTATAAATGCGTCTTGGGAAACAGGGTTAATTGGACTCCATGTTCCCACGCCGCCCGCATGACGGAGTCAGCCTGTTGAGGACGATGGAGTTGGGTTGGGAGGGGGGTGAAGGAGTTGGAGTGGGGGGGGGAAGTAGAGGGGTCCCGGTTATATTGTAGGCGCTGTGAGTGCGTGTGACTGCTCTCAGTGCGTCGGTACGGCGTACGATCACCGTCTGGAGTCGGCCAGGGCAGACAGACTGCTTGTGTCAGCGTCTTCTGACAACAGAATGCTGGGTTTGTCAGTCGAATGGTCACTGCTTCAGCTGTGGCTAGCACCCGTTTGCGCAGGCCTTTAAAGTAGTGTGCCGGTGCCCGGTAGATAACTTTAAAATCTTCCTTAGCGTCGGTTTGATGGTTCGTATCGATTAGATGTGTGAACAGTGAACTCGAAATCGATCGATTGGACGAAATAAAATGCAAACAGGCACTCTATTTCTAGATAGCTGGAAGTTTTTATGCAAGTCCGCAGATGTAAAAATACTAATGGGTTTCTGCATAAGAAGAAACAACAACGTTTGTTTAGCACATTCGTAACTTCCGGACATGTTACAAAATCGTAAAAATTAACACAAATGTTCCTGCCATTAAGTCATTCACTTAATCTTGGCCACATCTTAGAATGTTTAATTGGAGCATAGATTCTTTTGGATCAGAGAATTTGGATTATTTCCTAGCTAACTTACCTAATTACAGTCGTGTTCATTAAAGTAAAAAAGAAGCCCCTGGTGAGTAGAGTTAACGAAAGGGATTTAAAAGTAAAAGAATAGTGGATTTTTACGTTTGAGAAAAAAAATTTTACCTTTACTCATTTACAAAATGCAAGAGCAGCAAAATATTCAATTTGTTCATTGATGTTTATTTGGAAAAAATGTGATACGTGTGTATGCGTCGGTCAAAGCAATTGCGAGAAGGCAGGATATCCGGAAACGCTAGGTTTTTTGTAAGGACGATATTTTTTACGCATATTTCTTTTGGATTTATTCTTTTGGCTCTCAGGTTGGATTTTCTAATGATTTTACAAATACGTATTAAACGCTCAACTTCTTTAGTCGGACATCTAAGGACCCGCCGTATTTTCGAGGGTTTTTTTGAAAAACGTTGCTCTTCGAAGATTTTAACATATACACACTTCGGAATTTATTATTTTGTTCGAATTATCAGAGACACTAAAAATCAGAGAGTATTACTTAATATTTTGAGGTCTCCACAAAGCTCAACAGGCGCAGTCCAAAAGATTACCCCTGCAACACAGATGATGATATGTTTGTGCTTATAGCTACTGATTATCCCTGGTTTCTTAGGCAGTAAGTGGTAACTTAACGGGGAACATGCTGACAGTATTTAGTTCACGCTTCCAAAATTAAAAGGATGGGTAAATGACGAAGTGCACTTTGGGCTGCCAGTATGGAACTTTAACTTTATGCCACCAGCCTTATTTTTTCAGTGTATTTTCTACGCTCGCCTAAAAACATATAAAGCCAAAAACTCAGTAATCGACACTGACTGTAAGACATGCATGATCTTATACCAAAGACTTGAATGAATGTAACTTTCATATTAACGTACATTTAAGTTCGCAAAAAATATCCTTCTGGAGTATTGTTAAGCCTTTTTCACTCTTACCTTATTTCGTTTTTAATTTGCACGTTTCACGTTATCGGATATTTTTGGGGCTTATTCTGAGTCGAGTCTCGCTGGGATTTGACTGTACTTTTTGTATCTTGTCTCTAACCGCCCGAGGGGAATATTCGAGTCGGTGGACTCCCTCGGCGCCTAATTAAACGTCTTTATTTTGATTTAAAAAAAACTAAGAGAGCCGCTATAACAAGAGACGATATTGAAACGAAAACAATAGCCTTAAGGAACAAATTACGTCATTTTGCGTCTGCGTGTGGTTAAATTAAGCTCCCCCTCTTGGCACTCGTGCACACGGCGAATCTTATCGAGTTATGTAGCAATTTTCGCCGTTTATATCGCCTTTACGTCAGAACAAAAGATCCGACGAAAGTGACCTGTACCACCTGAGATTGGTGAAACCGCGGGTTTTTCTTGGCAAGGAATGTATAATGTTTAGATTACAAAGTAGTAACATAAAAATAAATTGTTACCCGGTTCACTAATGGCCATTGAGTAGTCTTTGTCCAAATCGTAGATTTTCATGTAAACTTATAACTTTTCCTTCAGCATAAAAGACAACCGTTTTTTCAATGTGTTTTTTCTGTCCTTTAAAAAAGGCCTGCTCCTCAAAGTTAAGTATTCAAAGATTTGAGTTTCAACTACTCATGAGAGATTGATTAATATGTCAGGCAGCTCAGAAAAGTTTAAAGCAGCTCAACTGGCCAATATTGGTCATATCATATAGAAAAGGCCAAAATGCTCTTTGAAATTCCTTCTGATTTTCCGAAATAAAAGCATTGCCAATGACATCCAACATTTATTTCTGCAGCTTCAGCAGTCTCGCAGGTCCTTGCATAAGTCGTTTTTTGTAACAAAGGCATCGGAGCCAAAGTTACACTCGTTATAGCGAAGGCTCCTTAAACTCATTCGTCTAGATCGCTGTCAACTGTTGCAGTCTAGCATAAGTTTTGAATTCTAAATATTATTTCTCGTCTAAACTAGAGGCTAAACTGATGATGCGAAAATTAAAAACTCCGCTGTTCTCTTGACTGACAAATATATAACGGACGGCAAACCAACTAGACAAGGTAAATAGCATTGCTAGACTTGCAAAAACGTTAAAACTCCATAATAAGTAATGGAAGTAATAAGATGTCGGAAACTCTGCCGTCGCCCGACTACAAACTAGTTTTGGAAACAACAAATACCGCCTGCCTCATTATTTTGGCGGTTATTGCTTAATCACGCCTACCCTCACGGCTATGTCTGACCCCTGTTTAAGCGGGTATATACAGTGAACAACCGGCAGCTCTTCAGTTTCAACGGTCGCTTATGTATCTTGCACAGGAGTCGGCATCGAAGTATGACAAGGGCTTAGTCAGGCAGCTAGCAATCAATAAATGACATGTGCGTAAATAAAGCTCGAGTGGGATTGCTTTTGCAAATTCTCTGTTAACAAATGTACTCTTTCACGGTTGCTTACAAAGCCCGAGGACTCGGGTTTGGTTCTATCGCAGTCTAACCGTCTACTTTCGTTACTTGGAGTCTTTTTTTCAAAGTGGAAGGAGAAGGCTAATGCTGTTTTCATCGGTAGCAATATTTGCATTTATCTGGGTGTACCTCGTATTTCCGACTCTGGGACACATTCACTAAGCACGTGGACAGTGTTAGCCATTATCAAAGAAGCGTTTACCGTACAGTAAGTCGCAAGTGATGATGTAATACTTAGGCCATTTTGCCAACACTTTACACTCGGAGTGAAAAACATGTTTTCGGATCACGTAGGTTGGATTCCAGTACATGTGTCATAGGGGACAAAAAAAATAAAGACAAAACGTAATTGAAAAGGACCAATCAAAAGAATGGGGACAACTTTAAATGCTGTTAACAGTAAACTGCCGGATCCAAATGAGCGAAGTCTACGCATAACGGCGTGCAAAGCAGCAGGAGTCTTTAATGCATTGCATCAAGCCTTCTGCTTCGCAAATGTTAACTTATTTTATCGTTTAGGGATATCCTTCAGTATTAGCATTTATTGCGGCGGCTTTCCAAATTTCTACTCCAGCGGACTAATTTTAAAATAAGTGGCGGCTTCAAGATTTTTCTCATCTGCCGTGAACAGTTTTTGAAACAGCCGCAAGTGCTTGTCAGCGACAGGGCTCCGACTGGAAGACTGCCATTCGAGGCCAGTGCTTTCGTGGCCAATTCACGGCAGTTTCATGAATTAATTCTGTCGTTTCGCTTTCTGGCATCATGCCTTTTTGGAGATAATTTGGCAGACTTAAGTTAGGCTCACGGCTCTTCTTCTACCCCAGACTCGACTGACTTAACAAAAACCACTTCGAAAATAACTGCATTTAGCTATGAATATAATTTTTATCACTTTAAACGTGCTATTATTGACCAGACCACGATGCGAAATTGTCGCCTTTGAAAAGAACCCCTGCAGAGCGAATGGTTTCGTGCTGATGTCGAGGCAGAAGCTAACTGTTCTAATAGACATCTCCTTATATGTGAGGATATTCGGACCTCGTCCTGTTACACGATGCACCGTAGAAACCAAGTAAAGAAGCCTATTTTCATAAGGCTAAAAGTAATAGTATACATAGTCTCACAGTTTGGCGCCAAGGACTGTCACGACCAGTAATAACGGAAAAGGAAATAGTAACTTCTCGCCTAATTGCGACAACAATTCGTCATACCCCAACCGCAGGCGAAATGACTTTGAAGTTATCCATTTCGCTCGCAATTCCAGGGCCGACCTACACTGATTTCTAGACAGATACTGTTCTGCATAACGCTACAAGTCTGAGTTACGTTATTCGTCCATGGTGCCTATCACTGCGCCTGCCTAATGGCAGTTTCGCTGGTACAAATAAACATGCAGTAGGTGTTGAAGAAGGAAACACGACCGCTGGGATGAAAGCCTTATCACCCTGACGTTTCGGATTCCTGCTCGAACCCATCATCAGAGACAATAGCAGAGGCGGGTGACTCACGCGCAAGGAGCTGTTGTATTAATAGGATGCAGTCATCATGCTACCGCATACCTATGAATATTCACGGCTCCCACCCTTATCCGGGATCGTCACACTTTGTGTGCTAATTGTTTGATGACCGATATTTGTGTCGTTAATCGCTGCAGTTTCATTACCTGCGTTGGATGTTAGTGTGATGACTGGACGACCATCTGACGCACCGATCCTGGTTTTGGGAAAGAGTTCACATGTGCACTCCACGAGTGGCTAATTACTCCGCCTAGGCGAAGTCTCAGTACCGAATATGGAAGGGGAAGGTCGTTGCACTTGTTAATGGACTGGGGGCCAGTAAACCATGACTCACGCAGCGCCCGGCTCACGAGGGCGTCATCTCTTGCAGGAATTTCGGTCTCGTCGAATTTTAATGTGTGACCGGATATCGTCTAATGAGCCGCAACTTAACAGCTGGCATCATTTCTCCGCACCGCTGCAGCGTGTTCGGCCATTCTCGTTCGGAACTGTCTTCCGGTTTCTCCGATGTATTGGCTTTGTCCGCAACTGCACTAGATCCGATAAACGACTCCAAAAGTTTCTAGCCATGAAAGCGGTTTCTTCGGTTTTATGACCAGGCGACCGATGGATGTCTCCGGTCTGCGTGTGTGTGTGTGGTGCGATAAGGCGGCCAAAATCTTTTGAAACGCTCTTGACATACGGAAGCGCCCGTCAAGATTTGGTGTCCGTGCGGTTAGGCCTTTCGTCCCTTTTTGTTTGCACCGGTTAACAAAGTTGCGCGGGTAACCATTGGCTTTGAATAACCGTCGGAGGTATTGTAGTTTAACAATCTTGTCTTCCGGTTCATTGCCGTGCGTTCTGACACGCAATTAACAATGCAGTAGGTGTGCCAGCTCATGAAATTTTGACGAAATTCTGAAATGAGTTTTCGTTTCGGGAAGATCAATTAAGTAGGGTTTTAAAGTTAACCGTCCCGCAGCGTTATTCCATAATAATTCAGCTACCTGCAGAGGTATGCTTCCAAACAAAATTCTTTTCGGCTGCATGAAAAACCATACTATGTAAAAATGACTACTTACGTAGCATTAATTTTTCTCAGTGATTTTGTGTAACCTTAAAAATTCAACTATATTTCATGGAATGCATGAATTAAAATATTCATTTTTCTACTCATTCGGTAAAACATTACATTTCCCTCCAATTTTCTAGTCGAACGCAGGGGTTTATTAGGTTTTTTACAGAGTTTTATGGTAAGGACACTATATGAGACTCAGGATTGCACAAGATATCTTACTGCCTACTGAAGCCCCCAACAGTAGTGTTACTTTGCCACGTGCGAGAGCGATGCCATTTGTTTAGCCACTGTACCCCCTCACGGAAATCCTTCGTAAACGGCGAATACCATGGTTATATCTACTTCACATCGCTGGCTTCGTTTAGTTTTTCTTGAGTTGTTATCTATTCCGCTCTCCGGCTCGTTAGAGTTGCGTTACCAACTACGACAGCGACGTCATGCGTCCAGTCATTGCACGTACACGCGGAAATCGTTTGCAAACGGCAAGTGCTAAGGGTTTTCGTCTTTCTCTATCCGTTGGTTCGGTTCATCGTTCCCTTAGTCGTCCTGAAAACTAGACTCCGGATCAACTGCGTTGCCTTTCCGTCACAAGGTGCGTATAATCAGCGTTCCCTTTGATTTCATCTTCCGTTTGTAGCTGTAAACCTCTTTCTTTACTATATTCCAATAAGTAGGTCTACTACGGTGTTGGACGGTCTAGGCATGTGCTACATATCGCGAGAGCCTCCCAAAGCGGCCTATTGTACCGCGTGCACATCATTAGTTACTTATTCATCTTAGACGCATATGACAACCCTCGCGCCAGCCAGCTTTAAGTTCCTTCATGGAATCTGTAACCGGTTACGGCTTCCTTAACGATGGCGCACTCAGCGGTCGCTTATTCATACTTTTACCATCGTAGCCACGTACTCCACCCCTACGGCAATCAGTATTTACACAACACAAAAATATCACCAATCTGCTTAAGGTTAAGTGTTGAACTAGGGCATTCGTTCCCTCCCCCCCCAAACTCCGTTAGATTCCGTTTACCTTTCGATAGGTTTCTTTCCATTCCAGAACGCTTAACAGCTCTGCCTTTAGCAGCCTAGACACCGATGTTATCCGTTGAATTATTGTACCCCCGGCAGCTGAAATTGTTCGTAAACGCCAATTACTAGGGATTTTTCCACCGACCCTAGTTAGCGTCCTGACGTTAGCCGTCGTTGCTGTGTAGTAGGAATTTCGGCTTCTTTGACTACATTGCTCTTAGTGGCTGTTTTTTTAAGCAAAACCATCGCTGCCATTTTCATTGTGTGTAGGGACAAGCCATAATAACACAGATTAACAAAAACACTAACAATGCGTTTAAAAAACCTTTCGTATGGTCACACCCAGACCACTTTGGTCGAGACGAAACCATGTTTGTCATTCGGCTTCATCCGAATGAGCTCCGAGAGATTTTCTGGAGACCGACCCACTTTCCCGCAATTTCTTCTTGAGTCAGCTCCAGTACGCATCGATTGCGTTCGTGAGGCGGCTTGTTTCAGGATCCGCAAAATTCCTGGAGTGGTTGACGGTGAAGTGCTTGTACCCTTCTGTAGGTAGGGTGCTGTGTATCTTCCATTCATCCGTAATTATTATGCTGCTGTGGGCGACCCATTTTTTCATTACGGTTCTCAGGGCCGGCCCGCCACGGTTACTGACCTACTTAAAAACGGATTCCCGTTGTGATAGTGAGGGGACTGCCCTAAAAGACCGAACCAGTTCTAATAGTCTTCATCCTGTGATTACCAGTGCACTGAAAAACAAAACGGTCGGCGCTCATATTTCTTTAGTGCTGCCTCATCGGTTTGTGGTAGACGCGGGCTCACATTGGTAATTGAAGCCACTTATCCACGCAATACGATAACACGTTGAGCATTTCAATTGCTCTTCTAATGCTGTCCATTCTTGAGGGTCCATCGATTTGAGTACGCATTTTTGAATTGTCAGAACTCTGTAAAGGATTTCTAAAACATAAAAACATAACTTTCTTATATAAACACCGCATAACGGCATGGCTATATCGACTAATCGAAAATAGTAACTCATTGGTACTTTCTTACGTATGAAGGCGAAATTTCGAGTTCCAGGTGTATACATATTTAAAGAAGAAGAAGAGTCGAGCACCGGAACAATTCGTTTATTATCCTGAGCTTTCAGACTCGTACAGGAGTCCATCGTCAGAGGTAGTGGCAGAAACAGGACAAGCGGCAGTTATAAGGCACGTAGACCCAATCATCGACCGATGTCGCACGACTGGAGGTGACTACGAAGGGCTCTGTACGCCGGCGCCAGATCGATAAATCGATTGACCGAGTTCTCATCCGAGGCCCAGGCTTCAATCAATTCTCGGCCTGTTTTGTTTCCGGCGTGGGCAACTATTTTGGTGGCTGCGAAGTCAAACTCGTGACCCATTTCGTAGGTGTGGGCGGTCACTTGTGACAATGCGTCGCCTCGCCGCACAGCCAGCTTATGTTCATGTATGCGCGATCCGAGCATGCG
Source organism: Spirometra erinaceieuropaei (assembly GCA_902702965.1). Classification (NCBI taxonomy): domain Eukaryota; kingdom Metazoa; phylum Platyhelminthes; class Cestoda; order Diphyllobothriidea; family Diphyllobothriidae; genus Spirometra; species Spirometra erinaceieuropaei. Next base: position 1,589,660 of record CACRXP010000044.1, on the reverse strand, counting down.
TCCAGTCTGTCCTGTGTAATTACAAGGACAATATTGACACGGAATGCGATACACTACTCCAGATTGCTCTTCAGGTTTTAACCAGTCTTTGATCTTCATGACCCTGTTGCGCATGGTGGCTTTGGGGCGGTGTGCGATTCCAACCCCTAGCTCCGCAGCAATGCGCTCGGTCGCTTCTGAAACACCCTTGATTTATGGCAGAGCATGCCATATCGTCGGTGGCGTTGATGTTTGAGTTCTCTGGTGGCGACCGCGTAGGCAGCGACTTATGAATGCCCTCGGATAGCCATTTATCACAAACTGGTCGGCTTCATCCGAATGAGCTCCGAGAGATTTTCTGGAGACCGACCCACTTTCCCGCAATTTCTTCTTGAGTCAGCTCCAGTCCGCATGGATGGCGTTCGTGAGGCGGCCTGTTTCAGGATCCGCAAAATTCCTGAAGTGGTTGACGGTGAAGTGCTTGTACCCTTCTGTAGGTAGGGTGCTGTATATCTTCCATTCATCCGTTATTATTATGCTGCTGTGGGCGGCCCATTTTTTCATTACGGTTCTCAGGGCCGGCCAGTTACGGTTACTGACCTACTTAAAAACGGATTCCCGCTGTGATATTGAGGCGACTGCCTTAATAGACCGAACCAGTTCTAATTGTCTTCATTCTGCGAAAAAACCGTCTCGCTCATATGCCTTTATGCAGTCTCAACGGTTTGCGGCAGAATCAGGCTCACATTGTTGGTGGAAGCCCTATATCCTAACAATACGATAACACGCTGACCATTTCATTTGCTCTTCTAATGCTGCTCATTCTGGAGAGTCCATCGACTTGAGTACGCCTTTTTAGCATTTGTTGACCTCTGAATAGGATTTCTACAACATAAAGACATTACTTTCCTACATAAACATCGCATGGCAGGACTATTACAACAAACTAAAAACAATGGTAGGGGGCGCTCACCGATCGTAAATACGGAACTCACTCGTTCCGTTGTGCCTTAAGGGCTCTCTCTCGAGCCCAAACAGCAACCGCACAGCGGCGCATGATATATAGGCAGAATGCTATAATAGCATTCTGCCTATATAAACTAAATCATTTAACTCATTTGTACTCTCTTACATTATTCCACTCAAGTATTAATCATTTGACCATTAGACGAAAGTTGAGCAGTTTATGTAGTTAAATTACCTTGGCTGGACACCTGGTCCACCTACATGATCTTTGTCGTGTTATTGGGCCAGCGTTGGCATTTTGCTCTTATCAGGTTATTGTGCCACAAACCCGTGAGCTTTTATTGTCTACCCCATGCCTTGGTCTCTGATCTTAGTGTCATTATTGTACAGGTGTTATGTTTAGTGTCTCCGCGTTAAATATCATCCCCTTTTAATTTTCCGGTTCGCTTCCAAGGTCATAATTAAACTTAGGTTCGTTTATTCCAGTTCTTTTCTAGCATTCTCTATAATCAAAGCCCGTCCCAGCTACCCAGCTTCTTATTAAGCTGCCCCACTCGTTTAACCCCTCCTTCCACCGGTCCCGTAAGACGCTCCGACTTGCATTGGGTTTTTCAGCATGGGTGTCATATAGCGTCGTTGCCGTTTCTATTTATACGACTTTTTCAATACCATGCAATGTCCGTTTCTTACTGCCCATACTAAATGTGCTGGAAATGCTTGCAATATGTCTTAAATCTACTGCTGACTTTTATGAACTACGTATATTCTCCTCTGCAGGGAAACGTGTGATTTTCTGTACGCGGAAAATGTACACTTCGTAGTTTGAAAAGCCCGAAAGCATGTATAACGTCAAGTCGAGTTCAAAGTTATTCAGAAATTGGAAAACTTTTCAAACCAAAATATACCATTCGTTTGAGTATAAAATTGAAAGAAGACGTAATTTTCGGCCAAATGAGAAAGAGAATGAATATTTTTATGCATGCCTTCAATGAAATATAATTAAATTTTTGAGGGCATCGAAAATCAATAAAGAAAAATTTGTGCTACATAAGTACTCATGTTTTACAGAGTGTAGTTTTCGCCTGCAGCCGAAAGGAAGTTCATTTGAACGTCTGCATCTCGAGGCAACTGACTTTTTATATAATTATGTTGTAAAATAATCGATTTCAAAAACCTACTTAATTAATCTTTCCAAAACGTAAACGCATTTCGGAATTTTGTTTAACATTTCGTGAGTTAGCACGCCTACTGCTCATCGGGAAAGGATAGGAGCTTCGGTTACCATGGTGTTACTATGACGTGATTCCTGTCTTAGTTTTCTGTTTTTGCCTAAGCATGTCCTTAAAACATTTGTTACGTGAGTTTTATGCTAAGATGGTGCGTGACGGAGTGGCGGCATCACGAAATTTTCTCTTAGTGGAGAAACGTTTTTTCGCAAGTGCTACTGGCAGCCGCTTTTCGAAAATAAAAACGTCCGAAGAAGCGGCTTCCAATCCCCTCGATCGGCAAGAAAAGGAGCGAATTTTTCCACCATTGTAATTTAAACGGAAGATCCCATTTTATTCTGAAGTTTTACGACCTAACACTTTGCCATGTCTGGCCCTACAGAATACCGATGAAGGTGGTTAAAAACTCCCAAATATATTACGAGTGCTGTGGTTGACTAGTTCAAGTACTATGGAGAATTCTGCCCTGAAGTGGTATCTGTTTCTAGGCGCTGCAAGTCGGATGGAATACTGGCAAGTCCAGTAGAAATCGACGAGATCAGATTTGCATAACGTCCAAAGTACCATTTTAGCCATCTTTTAGGTGGAGGTGCAGGTATCGAAGAGAACGACGGCGATACAGTACACACGTTTTGGAACAACGGCAAACGTACTGGTGATCAATGGGTCACTGATCCGGTAATGGGTACTCCTATATACAGAACAAAATGCACCAATGTCCTGCCCTATTACAACAACACATTCCAACAAATGGGTAACTTATTGGCAACCTAATCAGTCCAAGTATGATCACAAAACCGTTAATTACCAGGATCATTACGCTGATCTGGGCGTACCCAACAAGTCATGAGGAATTGGATCAGTTGGTTGAAAAGCAAGATTTAAATTTTTGGACTGTTTGAGAGTTGCGAAAATTCCCACAGCAGTAATCAGAAGAGGAGGTGGAGAGCATACATAGCGTATATACGTAATTTTTAATAAAATCCCGGAGTCTCGCAGCATTTACTTTCGAGGCATTTAGGTAACCAATATTGGTGTATTTTGAAAGAAAATGAAAACTATTTCGCAGAAAACTGACGTGAATATAATAAGCTTTCTGCTGCTTGACTTTGTGAGTTAGTTCGGGTTTACTTTTTGCAATATAAACTTCATGTTTTTTATCGGAATTTACTTTTTAACCGAGACTTCGTCAGGCAGAAATCTCCATTTATAGAAGGAAAACAGGTGTGATGTTCGAGTTTAAATTAAGGGGCCCAAAACTGCTTAAAATGCAGGCCGTCAACTGGAACAGCATACTCCTCTATCTTTTGCAAGGCTTAACTTACTTCACACATGATAGCATAAGCCGTTCGTCGGACGGCTGACTAAGAAGGTTTTAATCCGTTTTTGCCTTAAGACCTGCAACAATGCACTGAAAATGTGGCTCTAACGACGACATTATGCGGTTTAAATGCAATGAATTTAGTTTGACCTTTATTTTCCGAAATCGACCTATGAAGCTATCAGGATCCAAAGTCATTCACTTGATTCCTGCCAGTCTACTTCCGTTGTACTGGTAAATAAGTGACCTTGAAGTCGAGTTGTCTCCTGCGGTGAAATATTTTGGTTGTGATTATCCGGAAACACAAATTGCGCCCTGAGTTAAGACATGCACCCGGGCGGAAAGAAATAGTCGACCCCGAATAAATGTCAGAAGCTCTGTTTAGTCAATTGCCTCGTGACTAGCGAGACGACCCAAACAATAGGTGGTCATCTCTTGCTTTTAAGTCGCCAAAAAAATCTTATTTCCAAACTGACAACAACTCTGCCCTAGTACCGGTGGTAAAAACTTTATGTGCTTAAGAATGCCGATTGTAAATGCTGTTTCGATGGATGCCAATTGTAACCTGCATATTCTCGCGCGTGGAAGAATTTTGATTCCAACAAACTTTACCGATAGATTTGTATGAACAATATGCAAGAAGTAGACGCAATGGCTGGAACAATAACCTTGTTCGGCTGACGACCGTAATTCAGGCTCAAACCGATATTCTGGGGCATGGCAACCAACGGGAGTACTGAAAACGCAAGTGGTGCCGTTTGAAAATAAAGGCATTATACAAATAAAATTCTTACTTCAGCGTTATGCCTATCTCTCTGAATGTGAAGCCTTCACTTCAACAATTAATTGTGGCCAAAGAGTTGGTATTCATTTCTTGTCAAATGCCAGACTATTTGAGCGTTGCAGACGACCATATCCGTCATTCACTGGGCAGAATTGGCGTAACACAGTAGCATGCAAGTAATATAGGGTAAATAATACGTATACAGTGATTCCTGCACTCTCGCCCTTCTCACTCCTGTTGATCAGCATCTAACCTCCACTTCATGTAGCAGACATTTGTGAATGTAAATAAAACTTAAACAACACTGGCGGCACCAAAATGGTCACATTATGAAGGAATCATTGCAATTTGATTTTCAGTTTTAAAAGGATAGAGGTATCCGTTTAAAGCCATAAGTTCTAGCAGCAGTCGACTGTTTCAGCACGCTAACCAGCTAATGGGACTGGAAGAAGTGATCGGCACAGCATTGAGATCTAAAGCTAGCAGTGTCACCATATGCCTCTCACCTTGGAGAGTAATGACGGGCTTGCGGAAACTCTGTGCAGCGTGACTAATGCTAGTCTGACCTCGCTCCTGCTCAATAGGGCAGCAGTGACGGTGCCGAAGAGGTCACAATAAGAGGAAAATATTTTAACTTCGTCTTCGGTTCTGAAAAGAACCGAGCTATGTATTCGAAGCTACAGATTCTAGTAAATCATGATAGATGCAAGGCCTTTAGTTTGGGCTTAGGGCGGAAAACGCCGATTTGGCATTGGGGTAAATTCACAAGTGTCATATTCACTCCCTCCTACCTCTCCAATGCAACATTCGTTTTTTTGGAACCGCAAATCGACTGATAAGAATGAGAGCAATCCAAAACCCTGTCATATTTGGCAGTCGTATCTGACACCGTACTCGTTTAACAACTTCTCGTGGCTTAAAGAGGTTTACCTTCGACGTTTCGGTCAGTTTTGGTTATATGGTATCATCCGAAGTAAACAAACCCCACCCGCATTTAATACGGGACCGGAAGTAATAGGGGTTTTTACAGCTGGAGCCGGTGAACGCACAGGCGACGAGGAAATGTGGTTGTGTGTAGAGAGAAAATTATTGGGGATGTGCGGTAGTAATTTGAACGCTTAAGGACTACTTGTCCTAACCATTAACTCTAACCCCCTATCCTTTACACACGACTTCTAGCACCTACTCACAACCCCAACTGTGTTGTGTCCATCAGATCGGACTACATAACCACATCTTACCGAAATCTCAACAGAACTGTTATCGGAGCAGATTTTAGTTCCGATTGCGAATCCATTATGTGATACGCACAGCCACCGCCGTCGTCACGCACCTAACAAAGTGCGCCATATAAGGGGAGCTATGCGGAGGACTTTCCAGTTTCCGAAGATGGGTAGAAGAATCAACTACTCCAAACCTCGGACCTCCAATAGACCCCTCCCGGAGAACGCCTCTTCTTTTGATATGCCACCTGCGAATCGCATTTTTCCTTCCGTTTATGTGAATTTGCAATTTATCAAATAAACAAAATGACGACACTGCTGATGCCCGTTTCCCTGATGATTTTCCTAGGTTGCGTCAAATACTGTGTCTTCGGTGCATATCCCGTGTAAAATGTATTTATCCTGTTGTTTTGATTTAAAAGATGCAACAAATTTCTATATATTTTAAGAGATGGTTTATATTAATGTAATTTTCTTACCCTCAAAGTCTATCATCATATTTTTTTAAAAGGGCTTGACGCATTAAAAGGTCCGGAGCCAGGACTTGATCCCCGCGGGCACTGCAGTGAGTGGCCGACCTCCTGCAATTTTGGCAAAAATTGGGAAATGCCTTTCCGATTAGTAAGGATTGCTTATGCGCGGCTGTAATGCTGATTATCTTGCGGCATAATCCTATAATATTTCGGATTTGGCAGGATACCAGCACTGCTTTCCAATCTCTTGTAGAAACCGTACTCGGCAAAAAATGGCTACCTAATTAGCATGAATTTTTTACATAACTAACTTCCGAGGTATTTGGAGCCTGATCAGTCGTCACATTAGCACTTAGAGGTTTCCGTCTACAAGATGCATGCATTCCGCGTAAAAAAGTCGCAAATTCTTCCATGCTTTCAAAAAGACACCATATAAAGTTCATAAAATTGGGCAATGGATGCTGACATGTTTACACTTCCTGAGGATCAGTGGTAAAAGGACACGTAGGATGCTGTTTGATTGAATATTGCACGGTCTTAAACATCCCATAATTGGAATCTTTTTAAAACTTAATTATACTCATTGCTCATGCATAACATATACAGATGACATGATGTTCTCTCAACGACCAAAAGAAAACATGTTTTTGTTTGCGGTTTCCATAAAATATAATTAAGTTTGCAAGACCGTCAAAAATCAATGTGAACAATGCATGCTACTTAGGTAGCCATTTTTATCGAATACGGTTTCTACAGGAGATTGAAAAGCGATGCATTCAAAAGCTGGCCTCTTACCAGATCCCAAATATTATAGCATTATGCCGCAAGACAACTAGTATCACAGCCGCGCCTAAGTAACCCTTCCTAATCGAAAACGCATTTCAGAATTTCAGCTATCATTTTATGAGATCGGTCACTAACTGTGTAGCATTAAACGGGGCCTTCCGATTGGCTTTCCGCCTTTTTTGTCACGGACAAACAGAAATTATTTTAAAATGCAATTTAAAGAATATGCTGCGTTTTCTACTAGCTTCTGCTAATGAGTGAATGAAACGGCCCAGCAGTTAGCAATCAAATTGTAGGACTGTATCCTCGAGCTTGGCAGTGCGTGAGTGCTTTTCGTGCATTTGTTCAGCCATGCATGGAGTAATTCCAACGCCGTTTTGTGTGCCTCTTTTTGCTTTTCCATATTCCTTCGCGCCATTAATTGTTGTTGGTTTGAGGATTACTCAATTATCTGACCCCTCAACTCTGGTGTTGGGAACAGTGTTTGCCTATGCGCTCCCCGCGCTGCTAAGTACTCCGCTTAGGCGAAGTCTTGCCACGGAGTACGGAAGGAGAAGATCGTTACGATTGAAAATAGACTCTTGTTTCAGCGATCGTGTTTCCTTTTTCACGACTACTGCCTGGGACTCATCACTTCGCTTCATTTGGCAATTTACTTGGGCACGATGCGCTGCGATCGGCCCAGCGATGAGAGACCTTCGTCCTTCGAGAGGCTTTCACGTATGCACAGATCCACTTTCTGCACGGGTGGCTCGACAATAATGTGCTACCGAAATTAATTTCATACAAGCTTCCTGTGAACATGGGTTCGACGAGAAGAATAATCCGAGTGCTCGTCCAAGACTGGCAAGTGAGACTTCGCAAGTACTGTCAAAGGATTAGCCTATAAAAGATCAGATGCTGTGAGCCCACGGGCGAGATAAGTACAAATCTGCTTCTTCAGAGGGTGTCTGAAAGAGCCTTTGAAAAGAGAATGAAAGATAACGTAGCACCGGAGAACAAATTCCTACAGCTACCTAATCAAACGTCACCTAAAAATGACAAACTGTTGCGCAACCTATCGTCAAAGGAATTGACAAAGCATCAGATACAGGTCCTGCGGCACAAAGCTTCATTCAACACGGCTGACGTCAAACCTGGTGACCTGATTGCAGAACTTGAATCAATTGTTAATCAGACGGAATCAAAGGAGGAGACAAGGAGGATAATTTGACACCAACCGTCGTATCCTCTAATGGCCCGCAGGTCGCGGAAGTGCTTTTTAAGGCGCTTAGAGAACTCAAGGCCGACAAAGACCTAGCCATCGTGCTACCGGACAAGGGGCGCCCCACGGTTGCACTGGACAGGACAGACTACCTCCAAAAAGCCAAAGGTTTTCTTTGTCCTATATGCAACGAACCCTGTCAAAACGTCGGCACGAGAGACTAATGCTACGTTGTTGGCCTTGAAGGACTCCGGCGCAATAATACCGACCGACAGACGCATGGTGAGACCCCGCGGTACAGCTTTGCCCAGATTCTATAGTTTCCATAAGGTGGTTAACTAGGACGCTTCTATCTGACCCATTGTGTCGCCTAAAGTTGCCCAACGTACGGGCTGACAGAGTTGCTGTTCCAGACTCTCAAGGTCCTGACCGTTGAGTAAAACATGACGGTCTCTTCGTCAGCACTGCTTTTAATGAAATTAAAGGGATAAGCATAAATTCAAATGAGGTCATGGTATTTTTGATGCTACGTCCCTTTTTAATTTTATTTCCCAGGACCTGGCGATCGAGACAATCGAGCTGTTTGTACAAAGTAAATACGATGAATCGGAGAATTGTCTTGGACTCTTCCAAGTCCTTCAGCTCCTGAAGTTATGTCTCGGGACGTACTTCACATTTGACGGAACAATCTGCGGAGAGATGATGGGAATGCCAGTGGCTTCGCCGATTTCAGGGTTCATCGCCAAAGCGGTAGTATAACGGTTAGAGACACTGGTCTTCCAACACCACAAACCGAAGTTCTGGGCCTCATATGTGGATGATCCCTTCGTAGTTATCGATCGGGATCTGATGCTGGCACTCAAGGAACATCTGAATGCCGTCTTCCAGGACGTAGAATTTCCGATGGGGGAGGAGGAGAAAAACCAGCTGGCCTTCCTGTATGTCCTCATATGCCGCAATGATTGTGGTAGAGTAAAGACGGAAGTGTTCAGGAAAGCGACAAATACGATGCAAGTACTTGGCTTCAACAACAGCCACCTAAGCAACCACAAACGTAGTTGTGTAAGAACGCGCTATCGGCGTGTCGAAACGCACTGCGGTGAGCCGGAAGACAATAATGCTGGACTACAATATCTCCGAAGACGGGTCTTCAAAGCCAGTGGCTACCCGCGCAACTTCGTCAACCGCTGCATGCGCAAAAGGAACGAAAGACCTAACCGCAGAGACACCAAATTTTGGCGAGCGCATTCCGTGTGTCAAGAACGTTTCGAAATTCGTCGTCCGCCTTCTAGCACCACTTTGGGTTGGGGTTGCACACAGTCTGAAGGCAGCCACCAGGCGTCAGGTAATGAAGTCGAGAGACCCGCTGTCACAGCAAGAAATGTCTGGAGTCGTTTATCGGATGTGGTACAGTTGCGGACAAAGAAACTGGAAGACACCTTTCGAACCCGAATAGTCAAACACGTTGCGGCAGGGCGGATAAACGACGATAGTTCTCAAATTACAGCTTATTTGACGAGATCCGGCCATACATTCAAATTCGAAGAGGCCGAGATCCTCGAAAGAGGTGATAACCGCGTGAGCCGTGTGCTACTTGAATCATGATTCACGGGCTCCCAGTCAATTAACAAGTGCAATGAACTTCCCCTTCCATACTCTGTGCTGAAACTTCGCCAAGGCTGAGTAAGTAGCCACACAGGGAGCCGCATTTGACCACAGTTCCCAACGCCAGGGTCGATGGATCAGATAGTCAAGCAATCATCACACCAACATCCAACAAAGATGATGGAATTGCAGCAACTAGCGGCGCCAATATCGGCTACTTAATAACCATCACACCGAGTGCAACGATCCCTCATGAAAGAGGGGAGCCGTGAATATTCATAGGTATGCGGGCGCATTGCGAATGCCTCCTATAAATGATACGGCACCTTGTTCATGAACCACCCGAATCCGCTGTTTTAACTGATGACGGGTTTGAGCAGGGATTTGGAACGTCACGTAGATTTGGCTTTTGCCCCAGCGATTCTGTCCCTTTCTTTACATTGGGCATGGTCGTCAGCGACTGTGGAGCTGACGGTAGAAGAAACAATCCACAACCTCAGGTTGATTATTGAATACAGTGATCAATTTGGCTTCATAATCGCAATACGTTATTTCCCTTGGATGCATACATGCTGATAAATTAGCGAGATGCTTATAAGTTATGGTTTAATTCCAGAGGTGCCTCTGAGGTGCCGCTAAACTGATGCGACATTCATGGGACTGGCTGCGTACTTTAAAATAAATATCGCTGATAATACTAAATTTACGGAGAGTAAACCAAATGTAAATGGCAATCAGTGCCAAGAACCTTTCCGGGACAGAGGAGGTAAATGACAATCCCTCCTAATGCCCTTACGTAATGGCGTAGGAGATGACTGTGGTAAATGTTTGTATAAGCAATGCTTCCAACAAGTATGTTGAGAATTATGACATCATGGAACATCAATATAGAAAACATAAATTATCCAATTGAAGAATGTTAAAAAGTCAAAGAACATTGCGGCGGCAGCTTACTGACTGTCTCAGGCTCTTTCAAAATCGCAGTCCAGTGGTTACTCACGTGGAGAATTTTTTTAGAAAAAAAATGAAATGCCACAACTGGAACCCCGATCGAATTAGCAGTAGCAGCCAACTTCGAAGAAAAGTAACATTATATTAAAAACGCTGTTTTTCGACGCGTTACTTTTTGTTCTGTTTAACCTCAAATACTTAACATTTTGTATGCCGCCTCGAAATTTATAATGAAGTTCTGTTACAATTGCGTATTAGTTTTCAACAACCCAAATTTCTGTATATTTTTCATGCATTTCGTTCCTTCGCTTAGTACCATAATACGGTTAACCAGCACTCTCGAAGCCTTTCGACATCTTTGCGTCCTATAACTGGCATCATCCCCAAATCGCCTTATCTGAGCTTAAAAATACGTCAGTAGAACAATTTAAACTACATAAAAATAAAGTTTTATGAAGGCAGTACGCGCGTGAGCCTCTGTTCGACTCCTAACCTGGCTGCTGACGATACCGAATTTCGTTCTATTAGATAAAAACCAACACGCCAGAGACAGACAGCGTTTTCGCGACTATTGCTGATCGCCAATGGTTTATCGGCATGTACTTGCCTTCTGATGCTCAGTGGATAAATTGGTCAAATTACTAGTAGCGTGTTAGTCATCTGTTAAATTGGGAATCTTCAGAAGGCACTAGACAAACCTTTAATGCAGTGATAATGAGTTCAAACAACGCAACGGTTGTCCGGCGGGTCGGTACTTTAATAAGCTATCTCTTATCTTTAGTAATTTTCTTCCAAGTTTAGCGTCCATTAGTGTTCATTTGAAAGACAGCCAACGCCCGTATACGAAGAGCTGTTGGACAGCAGTATTTCCCAACGTCAGATGGGTCAGTATGCCGATCAAGAGGGCGCTAATGAGTTCCAACAGGACTTATTTCCAACAGCAACTGCTCCAACGGCACTTTGGTTCCATCCACTTATACGATGTCTCTGAGGCACTTTAGTGCATTGCTTGAGAAACCACTTCACACCGGCCTTTGACTAACTTCTTTGTTGCCAACTGCAAAACATACATTGTAAAAAACTACCCAGTTGGTAGGATTTTTCTCATTGATTGTCGATGTCATTATAAACTGAAATATATTTCATAGAAAACATGCATACAAATATTCATTATTTTATTCCTTCGGAAGAAAATTACGTCTTCTTAAAATATTGTACATTCGATTTTAAAAAAAACTTCCTCATTACTCGAATAATTTGGAACTCAGCCTGCCGTTACAGTTGCATATCAAACTGAAAAACTACACGCTTCAAATTTTCCGTGTGCAAGAAATTATACATCCTCGTACGCCATTAAGAGGAGACGGTAAAGAGTTTATAAAATTTATCGGTGGATCTGGGCCATATTGTAAACTTTACAAGCAGCGTAAGTAAATGCAGAGACACGAGATTTTGTGAACAAGCATTTCGTGGTCTTCCAAAAACCTCATAACCAAACAGTTTTAAACCGATATATACCATGTTTCAAGTTTAAACATTAAGGAAGACGTACGCGCGTGACACCTAATCTTTTTTGGTAAAATATAACTGATCTCGACTTCAACATTGTTCCAGCGGATGCGTACAAAATGACCTCCACAAAAGCCTGTTATGATACCTATATGTTGATTTCCAATGCGCGTCGACCTGCCTTGTCCCTTCTGATCTCAGGTACATAAACTTGTCAAATTTACAAGCGCGTGGTTATCACCTGCTCCATTTGGAATCCCTAGAAGATACAAGACAAACCTGTGGCGTGGTAATTACGAGCTGGAACAACGAAACGGTTGAAAAGTGTGCTGGTATTTAAAAAACTTTCAACTTCGTTGGTAAGTTTCTTCCAAGTGCAGTATTCAAAAGTTTTCAACCGAAACCCCGCCTATACTCGTATACAAAACGCTGCTGTGTAATGGTATTCATCACCTTGAAGTGAAATCTCACTGTAATAATATCTTTTCATACTTAGCGATTTTGGCTAACGTCAAATGGGTCTATTTGTCTATCGAGGGAGTTTAAACGGCATGTGGGCTTTATTCACTTAAACGATGTTGCCAGAGCGCTGTTATGCATTATTTGGGAGATTGTCTGATATTCTCATATGGCAATAAACAACAAAACAATAAACGCCACATCTTGTCTTTCCACAATTTTCGGTTATGCGATCGAAGTCGTAACTAAAAGTTACTCAAGTAAAAGTAGACAAAAGGCACCAACCCTTGGATAATCCAGACTATAAGCTGACCACTGTGGACATCCCATGCAATGTTTGGAAGAAAACTAGGGGTGACTGGATGCATGTCTGCTAAAAAGTCTAGTCAGGCAAACAAAACAAGCTTTAACTCAGTTGAGGGGCTTGGGTTCCGAGACTAATTAGACGTCAAATTAAGTCATAATTTTGCGTTCGGTAACCAACAGGAAGCGCTGTAAATCTCGAGAACACCAGCAAATTTCAAAATTGACAGAATCACGTGCTCATAACGGATGTGCCGAGATAAAACGTTTGTGCAAAATTAGTTTCTAAAGTATTGAACAAGTTTGCTTTGCAAGCGTGTTATGCCTGTAGGGGCATAACACGAAAAGTGATAGCAGAACAACACGGAAAAGAATAGTGGACAACGGTATAGTAGAAGATCCCACTTAACTGTCAGCAGACTGTGGATCCTGCCATACGTGATTTATGGTAACGGGAGTTTTATGCGTGGGGCAGCACGCTAGGCAGTTAGCTGACGAAATGAAAAAAAACACAGAAATTGCCTGAATTTATGCCAAAAATCTTATCCATATGCTTACCGATGGCCATCATAACGCGTATAATAAGCTTCTAATCTCTCAAAGTTTATAAATACCAGATTTTGTATCTATTATAACATATGGAATTGCATGTGTTTCCTTACACGGAAAATAAAGATCTTGAAGGTTGGATACTCTGAAGGCAAGTGCAATGTCACGTGGGATTTCAAAAGTATTCAGATAAGGAGAACATTTATTTCAAATCGAATTATATACTTACTCTAAGTACGCAATTTAAAGAGACTGTAAATGCAAACAAAGGAGTACATGAACGAATATTTCTGTGTATTTTTTTCCTTTGAAATGCAATAAAATTTAAAAAGGGCATAGAAAGTCAACGAGAATAGCTCATATCAATCAAAAGCCATTTTATACAGTCTGCATTTTTTGCGGATGGTCGGAAAAAAGTTTATACAAAGGCGTCATCATGACCCAACCAAAAAACATAGGAGTATGCCCAACGATATTCAATGTTACATCACCACTGCAGACATTTTTCGAGTCGAAAACACATTTTGGAATTTTAATTAGCAATTCATAAGAGAGTACATTTGGCTTCACAGCAGTTGTTTACGGTCCCGTTGGTAAAAAGGTGTCTAGACGCACTCCATCTGAAAACAAACACCCGTCTGCAACCCTTGATTAATTCAGCTAAACGGGCGACGAATGTAAGCATGCCCTTCCACATAGACACGGGCGCTGGTAGTGGTCAAATGAATTCCCGCGGGACTGCCACTAGCCACAGATCACAAGGCTCAAATTAATTAGGAAACTCGGGAATTTTAGATTTCTAATCCTCAAGTAAATCATAAGCTTGGTTTCGCCAACCGTGTGGAAAAAGAGGCGATAGACAAATAAGTGTATCCCGTTCATCATCCCCCGAAGAAGACGAAGAAGAAGATAGGGCGCATTCATGGACCGAGTTATATTTGTACTGACGTTTCGGAAACCCTCTCGTTTCCATCATTAGAGTAATGCGTGAATAGTTCCTGCTGGTCTTGATTGCGTCAGCCTTGATACCTGCCTGGTATTA
>CACRXP010000044.1:1549456-1571471 GCA_902702965.1 Spirometra erinaceieuropaei | reverse complement strand
TCGATAACGACGAAGGTATCATCCACATACCGGGCCCAGAACGTCGGTTTGTGGTGTTGGAAGACCAGCGACTCTAACCGTTGCAGGACCGCCTCGGCGATGAATCCCGAAATCGGCGAACCCATTGGTGTGCCCTTCACCTGTTCGTAGATTGTCCCGTCGAACGTGAAGTACGTCCTGAGACAGAACTTCAGGAGCTGAAGGACTTGGGCGCTTCCAAGACGATTCTCCGTTTCATCGTATTTGCTTTGCAGAAGCAGCTCGATTGTCTCGATCGTCAGGTCCTGTGGAATAGAAGTAAAAAGGGATGTAACATCAAAAGATACCATGACCTCATTTGGATGGAGGCTTACCCCTTTGAGTTTCTCCAGGAATTCTGCTGACGAAGAGATCGTGGTGTCTGTCTCAGCGGTCAGGAACTTGAGACGCCGGAACAGCCACTTAGCCAGTCCGTACGTTGGAGTGCCTTTGAGCGACACGATGGGTCGGAGAGGAGCGCCGTCTTTGTGCACCTTAGGGAGGCCATAGAATCGGGCCAAAGCCGTATCTTGGGGTCTCGCCATGCGTCTGTCGGTCGGTGTTATTGCACCTGAGTTCTCCAAGGCCAACAGCGTAGCATTAATTTCGCGTGTCAGCACTTTTACAGGGTTCTTTGCACATGGGACATAGAACTGTCGGCCCCCCAGTAAACCTTTGGCTTTTTGAAGGTAGTCTGTCCTGTCCAGCACAACCGTGGAGCGCCCCTTGTCCGCTGGCACGATGACCAAGTCTTTGTCGGCCTTGAGTTCTCTAAGCGCATCACGTTCGACGTTGGAAAGCACTTCCCGCGGCCTGTGGGCCATTAGGAGAGACGACACTTGGTGTCGGATGAGGCTCTTGGTCTCCTCCGTTGCCTCCGTCTGACTAAGGATTGATTCCACTGCTGCAATCATGTTAACAGGTTTAGCGTCAGTCGTGTTGAATGAAGCTTCGTGCCTTAAAAAAAAATTTGGCCACGCGGGGAGCGCCCTGATGAACACTCTTCCCAACACCCGGGTCAGCGCGTCAGATGGTCGAGCAATCGTCACACCAACATCCAACGCACGTGATGAAATTGCAGCAATTAACGACGCGAATAACGACCATCACGCCACGTGTAACGATCCCTGATGAAGGGGAGGGAGCCGTGAACATTCAAAGGTATGCGGTGGCATGGCTACGGCATCCTATAAATACTGCAGCCACATGTGCATGAACCACCCTTATCTGCTTATGTCTCTGATGATGGATTCGAGCAGGAATCCGAAACGTCAGGCTAATAAAGCTCTTGTCCCGGCGATCGTGTCTTCTTCTTCAAGACTGCTTCCTGCGACTCGTCTTTTCGCTTCTATTGGCAGTTGAGCGAGAGTTGTCAGCCTTAAATTACACCCTTCGTCATTGTGTATGGCTGCTGCTATCCGAGAATATTCGGTTCTCATCTTTCGTGTGCGGAGACGGCAATGCGTGCTTTTTGGCAGGCAAGTGTTGCCGTTACTCTGTGCTCTCTTGAGGGAAATCTTAAGCTCTCTTTTCTTCCTGCATAATTCACCCGTCCCTTAGTTTTCTACAAGTGAAGGTTGTCAGTATTTGTGCCTGCATTTGCAAGACATTGGGCAGTAAAATGAATTGGAAGAAAGGACAACTAAAGCTGCTTCCTTTTTTCAGAGATACTGGAGTGAGTTGAAGCGAGAGACTAGTTTGCCATCCATATCTTACTTGTCAAAGGTTGGAACTTCATTGGATGACGTTAGCTTGTTCCTGCACGAATTGGATGCCCCTCAAAACCGTTCTTCATTTAGAGAACTAGTTATCACGTTCAAGTATAGCAAGTTCAATCAGCGAACAGAAGATAAAGACAGACATTAACTCTTCTCGGTGATAGTTGATGTCGTTTAAGAGAAAATCATCAGCAACGAAGAAACAAGGAGGGAGTTGTAGCTTTTGTACTTGTACAAGTGACTTTGTCTGGCGACGTGGTCATGACATCAAAACCTAAGTGGACATCGCTTAGTAAGTAGAACGCCGGCCGACATGCAAATCAAGCAAATATTCTGATAGATGACCCGTTGTCATCTTTTAATGCCACCTTAGGGCTCAACCATTTGCTCCTTTTGTGGGCGATCTAGACGACTGCCCGTGGTCGAAAGTAAGCTGTAAAATGAAGTGTCATTGTTGTTTATTGTCTTTGAACTTTCGTAACTCACAGCAGTCTGAATTTTTCAAATAACCACGAAATATCCAGACCGAGTATTCTACCTGGCGTATTTTTGATGACTGTAAGTTTCATATTTAAAATAAGAAGATATCCAGAGTAATGCTGTCTTGCGAAAGGAAGGCTCAGGTTTCACTTTACTAATAATTATATTATAATGAATCCTGGCCTTGCTTTTTATTGTTGGGTCATCATCAAACATTTAAAACCGTTCAAAATAAAGCAAACCACTAAAAGCAATTCCTTGTCTGCGTCGGCTGGGAAAAGTTGTTTCAATGACGTTATATTTATCATCACTGATGAATGAAAGAACAATAACTGTGTCATTGGCGTCGTAAGTCGGTGTACGTTTATATTTTGTCACTTAACGATAGTTAAGAATTTAAATCAAGCTGTCTTACTGTGTTGTTAAACAATTTATATCAGATGCATGTGCGTCTGGTGAGAATTTCAGGCGCAACTAAGCGCGGAAGTCGTCGTACAGCTAGTACTTAAGAAATATCGGTTAAACATTGGCACATTAGTGTTGTTTAATATTCTTCTGATGTATACAATCATATTTTCCTACAGGAATTTTTTCCTGTCAATTTATCTTGCTTACTGATATTTTATCAAAGTCCAGACGCTCTACAATTAGATAAACATGGAAGAAAGAGATGTTATCTCCCAACCACCCATGTTTACGGACCCTCCATTCTCAGCTTTATAGTGTGGTAGTGCAGTCTTAGACTTTTGACTAGTAAAAGTAAACGTACCTCCTGTCAACTATGTTTTACTCACCATACATCCTCACAAATCCACCTGTAAAGCCCTGGCCACATTTTGAAGGCGAAAACTCCAGGTTTGTCGCAAGTTGGTGACCAGACTGGATCACATAATCCAGCTTTCGTTTGGCTTCAAAATTTCGACAAGGGCTTTCAGAGCTACACTTGATTTCAAGTTTGTTACAACCAAGTTCACCTTTACAACTCCACTCATGCATTCACTTATTTACGGAGAACGACCTGAAGCGGAAAATGCAAAACAACACAGGGGCTGGAGGATGTCAAGCTCTCTAGTGCCTATTTAACTGATTTTCCAGACTATCTCCCGCTGGACATGCCTTTAAAAACGACAAAATTACTAGAGCAAAAGAAACCGTTAGGTTTATACACAATCATGGCCAGAAAACTGCTCAGCTAACCTCTTTTTATCTACCGTTCGTATTTTTTAACGGCTAAGGCAACGTATTTGGGTGGAAATTTTTCAGAACGTCGAGTAAAATATTGATCGCGTCCCCTACATGAATGGATCGATACTCCACTAAAACAATTTGTATATTTATTTATCAAAAAGCTCTTCTGTTCAATGCACTAGAAATGTCTCCGCATACTTTTAAGTTAAGGAGGTTTGCTGCTAAGTCAGAATGAAACCTGCGAATGTTCGTATTTTGTGGGCATATTATCCCCAGCAGAGTTACTCTCGATGAAGGCTCCATCTGCAAAGGAGTTTGCTTCAATTACGGCAGCAATTAAAGTCAATTAAATGAGGTTTTTCTATCATGAATAATATCACCTACAATCCCTCTCACCCTCCTCAACCCAACTAAACTGCGTACTGAGCAATATGAAGAACTCACTCGATCAACGGGATTGAGTGGCTGACATTTCGGACGGTTTGGCCAACTGTCCATTATAAAAAATCGACAAGAATTTTGAGCGAACGGCCAAATTAGTTGATCTTGGGCAGATTCTTTTTTCCCATCGCTGACTTGGCCTTCCGGCCGTTTTCTTTGAATGTAGGTGGCCAATGAACGTGCTCAACGTTAGATGCTTTGACAATGACGAAAGTGTAATCGGTGCAACTAGCCCAGAACTTTGGTTGATACTTGATGAACGCAAGAGTTCTATCCGTTAAAGGACCACTTCAGCAAATAGCCCTGATATGGAGAGCCCATGTGGATGTTTTTCATTTATTCGAGCATTTACACGTCATAGTGAAATATGTCGTAAGAGGTCGGTAAGATCGTCGGACTTCAGGGGGATCATCCCTTTCAGCCTAGTGGTTAGCTAGAAGTTGTCTCACAACATCAATCGCTATTTGTTGTGCGTTTACAATTAAGCAGCAAAGGACCAAAATAGCGTGTGAGGACGGAGTGGGCTTCACAAGGCTGAAAGCAGAGCATACTGGCCTGCATATAGCAGCAGGAATGCTGGAGAACTCGGGTGATTGACGGAGTTAGAGTAAGTCTTGTTAAATCAGCAACGCAACTGACCTGCTTGCCAACTATTTAACAGCGGTGGCCTTTCGGCACAGTAAGGTAAACGTTGCGAGTACAAGCCAGTCAGGTTTGAGAAGACTTATATGCTTGTTGTAAAAGCGTACCAACGTAGCAGACGCCTGCATTTTTTTTTTATTATTGACGAATTTACCATCTACACTATATTAAAACGAGTTTAGATTGTCAGTTGTTGTAACGGGCTTCCTTTCTTTAAAATATTCACTTTGTCGGTTGGGAATAACGATAAAATCTTTAGAACCTAATGTCCGACTTCAGCTTGCCGATTATGAACATTTTTGCAGCACGTAACTGATGAAACTAGCGACATGAATTAACTGGCAAAATATACTTTTGGCAGATGTGGAAGCAGATTGCGACGCCTTTCGGCTTCCACTTTAAGAGCATTATACACGATTTCATCCTGGGAAAGTGGCCAAATGGCAGCATTTGGCGCATTTTGGCACTCAGAACGCGGCCAGAAATTGCCTTTCAGTGGCCGTACTGCGGTAAAACTAAGGGGATTCCGTTCAGAAGTCATTTGTTTCAGAAGAAATCCCTCTTGTAAAAAGGACATAATTGTGTTCATAGATATAGATGACGTAGAAATTGCTTATTGCATAAAAATCATTGAAATCCAAAATGCAAGCACTGCTACAGGGGTTTATTTAACCGAATGCAAAATACGTGAACAGAAAAGTTTTCGCATTTCGGAGAGAAAAAGCGGCAGATTTACATGTTTCTTGGTTTAACTGAAAATATAATGTGTCTCATTTGCAAATATGATTTGAAGGCCAAAGTAGGCGTTAATATAATTGTGTATTATGATCACATACATCCAAAATATGTGAAATAGACTAAAAACGTCTGAAAAGGATAATTTTCATTTCGGTATCAGGATACAAAACATTTTTCTTAAATTGTGCTTTTTGCCTTTTTCAACTTTAGATCGCAAAATGCCTTTTTTAAACAGTGATATAGTAGTGTATCAGTTGCAGGCTTCAAGGTTAACTCTTGCGCAATTTTTCGAATTCTTCACCAAAAGCTATAATCTTTTTTCATAACTTGGTGGAATAGAATAGAGATGCAGCAAATCGTTCCCAAATTACTACCCTCGTTTACTTAAAAATTAAGAGTTTTTCAAATGTAAGCATGGATGAAAGACTCAATATTTAAAAGTAGAACTTACACATTAGCATTTATGACTCTGGACTATCGTGTGCGAGCAAAATGCATTTGAGTGCTGAAATAAGCAAACAGGCGTATACCAGGTAACAGTTCAGAATACGAAGACGCGATCACCGGAACAAGAATATTATTAGCCCGGTGTTTTGGATTCCAACTCGAATCCATCATCAGAGACATTCGCAGATAAGGATAATGGTGGCAGAGGGAGTACAATACTTATAGCATTGGATGCCGTGGGGACCATATGCGTACTGCAATTAACTGCTGTCGCAATCACCGCTGGGTTACTGAGTGCCAATGGCTATCCGCGCAACTTTGTCAGCCATTGCACAAGAAACCGACACCTGAGACCAAATACAGCCTGTCCCAAATTTTGGCGGGCTCTTCCATACGTGAAAAAGTCTCGGAAGTCGTTAGTCGTCTTCTCACTCCACACGGAGTTGGGCTACCCACAGGCCGGAAGCAACCATCAGGCGCCAAGTCATGAGGCCGAAAGACCAACTGCCACGGCAGGAAACGTCAGAAATCGTTGACCGGATCTGGTATAGTTGCGGACGGAGCAACTACGTTGGAGAAACCGGAAGACTACTCCGGACGCGAGTTGCCGAGCACGCAGCAGCAGTGAGGCGGGGAGACGCTAGCTCTCAGGTGTCAGCTCGTTCGACGTAACCCGGCCATATTATCAAGTTTCAAGAGGTCGAAATTCTCGTAAAGAGTTGCAACCGCAAAAGCTGCTAGCTGTTCGAGTCATGGTTCCCAGGCTCGCAATCCATTACCGATGGCAATGACCTTCCGTTACCGTATTCCGTGCTGAGATTTTTCCTCAGAGTTAGAATCAGTCACGTAGGGAGGATGCGGGCAAACAATTATCCCAGTGACTGTGAGTCAATTTTCCGAGCAATTGTCACACCAGCATCCAACACGGATGATGAAATTGCGGCAACAAACGACTCGGGCGCGGACTGACAAGCCAGCATCACATCAATGACGTTTCACGTTTGACTTTTAATATATTTTAGGGTCTTTTATTGTCTAAGTTTTAACTTTGCATGATTTATTATAAAATCTTTTCGCAAGTTGCAAAGAAATTATTGTGCATGTCAGCAGTTGGTTATATTTTACTCCAAACTTTCTGACCAAACCACAGCGCTTACATTCGCAATCATCGAAAAAATGGAAGTTCGCATTTAAGGCAGAAAGTAAGGGCATTTACGTAAATAAGCGTTTTCAATGTTTTGCAATTCTTATCACAGTCATTTTGATCTTCCCTTGCTTGTTTGTTTCTAGATATTCTTCAGTTTGTAATTATACTGGAGGTCTCTGAAAAATCTATGGTTTTCTTTTGCTTATAATTTCGAATTATTTGCTATAAACCATTTTAAAACAGTTGTACACTTTTTTTCATTTTCATACTAAAAACCCCAAACTTATAAATTTTATAACCGTTTTATAACGATTTAATTTGCTAGGCTGCTGAAACCTTGCATTTCATTGAGATTAAACTTTGCTGACTCCACAGTATTTATTTTGCCACAGATCACCTCCGATTAGACACGAACTGTCATTTAACTCATTGGTCCTCTAAGACATGAACATTGTTTAATTTATAACAATTATTTCCCTCATTCGATAAGGTCTCTAGTATTTATGCATTATTCTGCGACTAAATATTCACTCTTTTATAGGAGGACAGAGCACTTAGGCATCTTGCAAAACACATAAATTTTAATTGAAACTCTTATTTTACTCGAAACGCCAGTCAAGAAATTGCACATCACAAAGTTGTAGGAAATCAAGCAATTTGATCCTTTTTTATTTTCTCAAGTAGTAATTATTATATAAAGAAATCAAGACTTCTAATTTTTAAGAATCGAGGCTTTTAATGCTGTTGCTGTTGCCGAGGTGTTTGTGAAGGAGACCAACGATTTTGCGGAAACAGTAGGCGGATTAACTCATGAAATCTCAACAGAACTTTTGAAATTCGTTTTTGTTTCGAAATGATCAATTAAGTGGGATTGTGAAAACAATCATTGTACAACATAAATCTATAATAATTCAGTTATCTCAGGACTCCGGCCTTCAAATAAAATCCATTCCAGCTACATCCAAAAATTATATTCCATTAAAAAGGACGACTTATGTAGCATAGATTTTTTCACTGGTTTTCGACTCCCTTAACGATTCATTTATATCTCATGAAGAACATGCATAAAATATTCATTCTTTTGTTCATTAAGTAGGAAATTACGTCTTCTTTTAATTTGATACTAAAAGAAGGGTGTAATTCGGTTTTTAAAAAGTTTCTAATTGTGAGATCTTTTAATACCGTGAAATGACCCTTCATAAAACGTCATGCCTCTGCATTTACCAATGTGGATTGTAAAGGTAACTGTGTCGTTCAAATCCACTGCTTACTTTTATGAACCCCATGTAGTCTCCTCACAATACGGTAGAGGAATGTATAGTTTTCCGTACGCAGAAATTATACGGCTTGTAGTTTGGGAACCTCGAATGCAAGTATAACGGCAGGTCAGGTTAAAAATTATTCGAGAATTGGAAAAGGTTTTTGAAACCGAATTATACCCTTTTTTCTAGTGTAAAATTGAAAGAAGACGCGATTGTCTATGAATATGCAAAAGAATAAATATTTTTGTGCATGTTTCTATGAAGTATAATAGAATATTTATGGGCATCGAAGATTAACGATCAAAATGCGTGCTTCTAAACCAGTCGTTTTTTTACAGAATGTAGTTTCTGCATGCAGCCGGCATCCTGAGGTAGCAGATTTATTATAGTAGTATGTTGTAAGATGATTGGTTTTACAGTTTCACTTAGTTAGTCTTTTCGAAACGACGACCTATTTCGAAATTTCGGTTGACATTTCATGAGTTAGCTCGCATACTGTATTTGTTTTTCTGTATGGTTTGAGGATGGCGCGTTCCGTAAGTGACTGTTGTTTTGTCCTAAAAATAGTTAAAACGCATTAAATGGCGGTTTGCTCACTTGTCATATGCTAAGATTTTAGTTAGTGATAAGAATGCAGTATTTTTATTAAAAACCCTCGCAAACTGAGACGCGCCCTTTAGCCGTCACTTGAAAACCAGGATTCCCAAATAGTGACATTTCCAAAACAAAATGCATGATGGTAGAACTGGGTGAAAATACGCGTAAACATGACCCCGGTATATGGCACAAAATGGATAAAATTCAAGACAGAGAGGGATTCCAGTCTCCGATTGCAGACGAGACTTCCAACTGCCAACAAACGCAGACCTTCACGTCCCTTAAATATGCAAGAAGGTGTACACAAGTCGCATCTGTTAACTATCATAAAGAGCCTAAAAATAGAAGCAAAGGGACAACGTTGTTCCTTCAGTGAGGTTGCGGCTGTAACAAAGCCAGTATTATTTTGAGTACAGGTTTTTGCTCGACATATATGGTGGTTCAGTAAAAGAAACCTATGGGTCATGTTGAAGCGATAAAGACATCACCTCTGAAAAAAGAGCTACCGACGGCCAACAAAACACCATTTTGGGCTCAAAATTGTTAAGCCTAAATTGAACTGATTGGTTTTCTCAGTTGTGGCCGGTCGTTCGCGGTAGTTCGTTTGAGACAATCGGCTTCAGAGACGGAGTCCATTTGCGCTCTCTTACCAACTGACATGCTACGATGAGTACTTGCCCACAGGTAAAGTACGTGTGTGTACGTAAATGTTTTTTGCTACAGGGACTGGTTTCTGACGAGGTGGAGGATGGTTGTCGGTAGACTGTTGTCGTTACTCCTCAAGTACTGGGGAAAAAGTTACGGACAGGGAACCGTTTAAAACCTGCTCCGTCATAGAAGAATATATTTCTGAAGTAATTAGCAGGATTATGAAGTTTGGAACACTTGACGTGACCTCGCTGGACGAAGTTACTGTCTAAATGCAGAGCATGGATCTCGGGCTCGTTCACGTAGCAAAATTGCATATTAAAGCTCTGATCACTGTTTCAACGATAACTGGGTGCATTAAAAAGCACATTGGCTCGCTATTATTTGACCCCGCGGAAAGCAACGGCATTATCAGGGATTTTACTTTCCGTTACTATAGAGGTGATTGTGGGGCGTGTCGGTTAGTTTTTGCTACTGTTGATCAAAAATTTACACTTAAATCAAAATTTCGTTAACGATAGTCATTTCAGCATTGGCGTTTTCCCTTAGATAGTTACTTGGACCTGGATTTTTCTAACCCTAGTAGACCAGAAACGAGTGGAAAAATTAAAACCTTTGCAAAATCAGATAATACTCATTTTATAAAACCAAAATTAAATTGACT
Organism: Spirometra erinaceieuropaei; assembly: GCA_902702965.1. NCBI lineage: Eukaryota > Metazoa > Platyhelminthes > Cestoda > Diphyllobothriidea > Diphyllobothriidae > Spirometra > Spirometra erinaceieuropaei. The sequence continues at coordinate 1,561,481 of CACRXP010000044.1, read as the reverse complement.
CGGTGTAATGGTTGCCCAAATCAGTGTAATGATGAATCCTGATTCCGCAAATGGGCCTTAAATGCCGGGGACCAATGAAAAAATTTGTTCACTTTCAAAGAACACCAAGAACTGACGGTTTTTGTCCTAATTCCATTCCGGAAGTATTACATTGACGGAAAAACCCGTGTACATCTCTTAGGTTTGACAATAGAACTGCATTTGTCAGTGTGACAGCAAACCCATAATGTAAAATAAGCCAAAAAATGGCCATCCCAGAAACGACTTTCTAGTCGCTCGCTGAGTTCCAATCGTTATTTGACCGCTTAATTGGAATGTAGACACTTAGCTCTTAAGCAAAATGAAATCGGGATGGGAAAGTGCGTATTACTCACACGTGTAAATAGAATAATCAGTTGGGAAAAAGGTATTGACGCCAATTCCTACTGCAAGTTGCTTTGCTCTAAATTGCTGGAGAGAAAGTGTTAGGCTTATGAGCGAAGGAGCCAGAGATAGGGTTGGGGCCATTTTTTTATGGTTGATGTTAAAACAGGGAAATATGAACGTCTCAGGAACTTGATTTGACGCCACTTCTAATGCTATGGGGTGTTCGACCAAAAGATTGAGTAAGATGTTTTGTACGACAGGAGTTAAACACAAGAATATATTACATGTCATTAATATCTCGCAGATAGTGAACATCCTGTTGACATTAGAAGGATCATCTAAGCATTTAAGCTTGCACGCGCAGTACAAACATTGCAAATTAAGAGCGATCTTTAGATAAGAGGAAATAGTTTATCTACCCGAACAGTCAGGCCAAGAATTAGATTTAAACTTTTCCGAGAAGACCCTTGTTGGCATATTCGTAAACACACTTTGCATGGTACCGTCTACTTCCCTATCGCGTTTACAAGGATCTTTGTTCATCACATTCACTGCATGCTTTAGACCCTGATTTTGTAGTGGTCAAATTTACTTTCCGTGAAAATGAAGTTCGTACTTATTACTTTTCGATCTCTTCCGGAAGGTCCGGAAATAGTTGGTTGAAAAATTATTTTTTGCGCATGGTTTCATTAAATATTTCCTAAAGGACTAGGTTGTATAAGGTTTAGCACACGGTCATCTTCGTGATGTCTGATCTTTTGTTCCATAATCATCTTGCGCAAAGTCAAAGTAATTTATTCACTTTGTCTTATTAAAGATACGTTTTATTCAAGTGTAGAAGATGTTATTTGATCTCCTAATAGAGATGTCATAGGAATAAGAGTTTTTAAAAGTACAAAAATTGACTGAGATTGCCAGGGGCAATCGTGAACGCACCGTCAAACTTTTTTGTCATTTTGCCGTTAGCGAAGTAGGTTTCGCTTCAGATCGTTGTTGAGCTATCAATGAGCATTTCATGATTTTCAGTCTTTCAACCGATTGTCCATGCATGTAGATTTTGTGTCATATACTTATACAATTCTAAACATTTACACAAATTTATTAGCGTGGAGGGTAGGTAGGTGTAATTTTTCATGCAGAAGGCTATTTGGACCACATTTGAAGACGAAGGCAAATAAGAAATCTCGCTGTCAAAAACATGAACTTTTACAGCACAAGCCAATGTCGACAAAGTTAAGACCTCCTTCTATTAAACCAACTATTTGAAATGTGCGTTATTAACGTATGCTGTCGATAGATAACTACGCGATTAACTCTTTTATTTGGCAAGGCTAGGAAAACATTGTTAGTCTTAAAAAGTTTTTTAACTTCTTAAGCAGCTAACGATAACCGTTTGCAGCAAACAATCGAGCCTACTATTCTGTTTGAATTGCGGTCGGTTCGGCTTTCTTCATTCCGTTCAAGATTTGCAAATCTGACAGGCAAAGTTGATATTCCCGTTCTTTTGTAACCTTCTTCCGTGGTTAAAGTTTGGCAAAATCGACTTTCAAGTGCGGTAAAGTCTGTTCGGCAAGACCCATAAGGTTATTCTTATCTCAAAGTAAAACGCATGCGGATGCGGAAAGGTTCTAACGTGGAAAATTGCCTGAAGACAGACGAACGTAGATTTCCTTCCAAACTTACAAAACATTTTTGCTGAAAGCATTTATTGACATATTGTTCAGAACAAATTATTCCTAGAAACGAATGAGTAAATGAGCAAAATGAATAAGGTTTTAGTTGCCTGAATATTATCATCTCGGTTCCAATCATCAATTTCATGAGTTAGATAACAATACAAGTATTAGGAAAGTGACTTTTAATCCTGCTGTCAATTCAGCAATCCGAGATTATTACACTGGCAATGATTCAGTTACTTCAGGATGCCACCTTTTAAACGAACTTCCTTACGGCAGCCTGCAAATACTACACTCTATATACGACTCCTTAAGTAGTGTTGAACTTTTCCGACAGTTTCGCGGTGCCTATATAAATTCAGATTTATTTCGTAAAAACATGCATAAAATGTAAATTCTTTTAGTCATTTGGAAGAAAATTACGTCTTTTCAGGATTTGAACTGGAAGAAATGGGATATTATGGTCTTAAGAAGTCTTTCTTCATTTCCGAGTACGGCACCTTGCTATTTCAGACGGCCCTATGCCTGCGATATTATCTGCTAAAAAATAATGCAGATTTTGTGCTTAAAGAGGTAGTTTAGGCACGACATCAAGGTGACCTTAAAAGGCTTTCTAGTGATCCGACCATGTTCGACCATGAAACGAAGATCTTGGTACAGGTTTCAGTATGTCACTCCAGTTGAGACTGTCATAATGTGCCCGCCGAGGCCAATGAAACAAACAAGAAATAATGGCACGAGTTCAGATGAAAATGCCTTCTTTATTGGTTTGCAACACTATTGTACGTGCGGTGATTTTCGGACTTTTTGTCTACTCCCGGTTCGGTCGTTTCGGCCAATCGCATTCAGAAACATATGCATAAGTTTCGGTGTAGGTTTTGTTAGAGGTCAGTTAATAGTCATGTCAATAACTCCCAAAAATTATGCGCAGTAAATAAATGTGGTGTAAATTGTACTAGTAACACTAATCTTCTTGAGAGGTCTTTAATTCCAGCATGGATAATTTCATTTTCGAAAAGAACTGTTAACGTATAAGTAAATGAGATGGTACCAAAAAGATAAAGGAGACCGGAGTGGTCTTTTCTGGTTTAGTAACCGTCACCAGCCAGTCGTACCCAACCCCAACGGAACAAGCACGTTCTGTCACCTGATCTGCTAACGCCCATCTGTCATAATGTTTATGCATATATATGTTTGTGTATCACGAACATTTTCACGCGCCTATATCTAATATTCTCTCTTAAAGACTAAATTAAACATCTGCTTACGTTTCTTGGCTATGAGGACATATGAGAGCTCAAACGATGTGCATCACGTGCTTGCCTTCTCGGCAGCATTGATAAATACTCAGATAAGAGTTTACAGCATGTACTATTCCAGCGCCCCCTACCATTCTTTTTATTTCCGACCCTTGTAAAATTAAAATGCCACCTCCACAACAGTGGTAAGTCTTAAGGTCGTTCCATTGTTTTGAAAGACTAATGCAGTAAATCTAAGCGCTCGTAGGTCTCTCATGAAAATTGATCGCACCTGCAATGGCATACGACATTAATATGTAAATACATACTACGCACCGAGAATAACCAACTTCGCCAAGTATTAACACAGGTACTGCAGCTATCTTTGCACCATGAGAGATTATTCTAACAGTGCTGTAATATTGATTAACGTGCTGCATATTCCAAAGACATTTCTATAACGACACAATTCCGATATCTGAATATACATCTTTCTGGACGCCCGCAATAGTTGCACTTAATGAAACAACTACTTGAGTAGCACGACTTTTCAAGTGATTTGCGACAAACTTATCTATTTAGATATGTTGTATGGGAGACATAGTCAACACATATCATTAATAAAACCCCTTTGTAGAAGTTCACGACTTTTTAAAATGTCATACTCTAAAAAGATGCATTCAGGATCAAAAACGCCTATACATTTGCTAGTAATTTTAGGTCCGACTGACTAACGCATTTGCTTTTAGAGTTTAAAGTCTGCGGGCTGTATACTTCTCATGTAAGGATAACTATGTATTTATCCTAAACATTACATAAATAACACACTCGACTCATGAAATTTCGCAACAAATCTAAATGCTCTGTAAACCACTATTAACAATCAGAAAAATATAATGTTTCTTAAATAAAAAGTTCATGATTTTAAAAATTTTGTAAATATAATCTTTTTTCGGCATGCGTATGCACTTTTAAATAAAGTATAATTTACCATTATATGACTATAATAGGGACATTTCTAATTATTCCCCAATTGGAAATCAATTAGATATACCTGCATTACTTGGATAATCATTTTCTTCGAGTGGAATTTCCACAGCGATGCAGTTACTGAAGTATTTCTAGATTATGCTGGACGACAGCTAATGTTACATCTTAATCAAGCAGTTTTTTCAAAGTGAAAATGCACTATTGAATTCGGTCCAACTTTTCATGAAAATGGTCACTGCGCGTGCGCATTTGGTCGCTTTTGGATATACTTTAATCTTACGGTCTTCAAAAGACAGCATGTTACTGCTTGTGAACGACCAATTAAACTTGTTTATTGGTTTGACATCTTCACCCATCTTTTGCTTCACACTTCAGTTTATAAGGCAAAGATGTGATCACTGGAAAAAGAAATTTATTGGCCTGACGTTTAGGATTCTAACTTGAATCCATCATCGGAGATAGTCGCATATAAAGGAGATGGTGACATATGCAATGCAGTATTTATAGCACGTGGATGCCGTGGGACCAAATGCGTACTATAATTTACAGCTCTCGCAATCACCCCCGGGGTCGTGATTAATGCGGTGGTGGCTTGTCAGTCCGAATCCAAGTCACTGATTACCGTGATTTCGTCCGTTCACTTCAGTTTATTTCTAAAATTAAGTCTTAGTGCTCAATGGGCATCGACTCACGACACTAGTGACAATCACCTTCAATTAAAACGGCCATGTTACAAATGCAAAGAACACTACGACCTAACGCTAACATGACGCACTGCTTGCGGTAATTGCCCTAAGCTCCTCGACGTTCTCCCAACATGCCATTACTTCAATACAGGTTAAGACCCTGACTCGTCGACGATTAAAGTTCTGGCGATCGTCCCTCGATTGTCTCCTCCTTTGAAAAAGGGAGGGTACTTTTAAATGATTACCGATTCCAAATAATTAACGTGTGTACTCGCTTGTGAAACTTTAACCTTTCTTCACTGAACACGTTCACTCTACCATCCACTTTCTATGAGATAGTCGAGCAAGATATTTTACAGGCCAAAAAAGCATATAGTGCACCTCAAGACGACTGATGCAACGCTTTTTCACTTGACGCGCTGTTTTCTATTCTTATCACATTTGGGGATCTTGGTATGTAATTACTTTTTTACCGTGGCTTTATTTCGGGATAATTTAGTTTTTTCGTTGTAGTGGCGTGCTTGAAAGCCCTCTAGACGGGATTTCTTTAAAAAACCTTTTTTCAGACTTCGTAACCGTCAAATTAAGTGAAATAAAGATCTTCTGATAAACCCGTTAAGGTAGTGATTTATGTTTAATCCCTAAGATGCTTTCATACAGAAATAGATTTCCATCTACTAAATGCATATGGATGAAAAATGGTTTTTCTTTGTCCATCCATCTAAGGGAGTTTTGGCCTAAACACTTATTTTTGTCTGGGTAAGTTGTTAGCAATTCCTGATCTATATGAATTAAGTTATTGCCCGTGACGAACAAGAGGAAAACATCAAGCTGACTAGTCGAATATAAATTTTGGGGTATCACACTGGATCATTCAAAACAGCAAAATGTGGGCAGGCCTTCCTTAAATCCAATTTTGAAACCACGGCGGTCTAGGTGGAATACGAACTCATGAGAGCAATGGCGTACTTGTGTATATTCAGTACATTAAAAAACGAGGTCCTGACCAGAAAACGGGGAATTGTTTCAGGCTTGCGTCAATTTGCCAAGCCTATATGGGATCGGTTTATCTTCCAAACGCCTTTCCCACTAAAGTGAATATTCTTGATCGCAACCGACAGGATACCAGACCCCGGGCTCAGTGGTGTGAACGCTGAACAACTTAACGCACAACAAATAACGATTCAAGTTTTCAGTCTCGTGTAATCCGAATTTTGGGCTGAGTATACCTGAATGATGATAGTCACCGAATCAGAAGTGAGAGTTCTTGTCTGAGCACCAAGCACAGTGGAATGAACCTGTTTGGTAACCTTCAAGCAACCGTAATTGCTGCCAATAGAAACGAAGAGACGAGTCCCAGGAAGAAGGCTTGAAGAAAGAGACATGATCGCTACGACAAGGGCTTTATTAGCCTGACGTTTCGCATTCCTGTTCGAACCCATCATCAGAGACAAAAGCAGATACGAGTGGTTCCTGCACAAGGGGCTGCAGTATTTATAGGATGCATTCGCCATGCTACCGCATATTTATGAACAATCACGGCTCCCCCTTCATCCGGGATCGTCGCAGATGGCGTGCGGATCCGACGGGTCTTCAAACCCAATGGCTTCCTGCGCAACTTCGTCAACCGGTGCATACGCAAAAGGGACGAAAGGTCTAATCGCATGGACACTAAATTTTGGCGAGCGCTTCCGTAGTGCCTGGTTTCGAGAAATTCTTGCACTTTTGGTAAAAGAGTCTTACATTCTAGTCTCGGCAACCGGATACAGGTGACCCCATTGGAATTCTCTCTTGCTGCTGATAATGCCGAGCGACAAAGTGATTTCGAAACAAGGACCTACTGCTACACTGACAAAGGAAGTTGACAGTAGACTGTCACTTTTGGATGTTTTCGAACAACAAACGCCCGACGGAACATTACATGCGTCCGTCTACCGCAAAGAGACTTATGCGGAAGTTGTTCTACGCCATGAGAGCAACAAAAGAAGCTCATTTAACTGCTTGCTTCGCCGAGCAAAAACACAGTTCCCAAGAAGAAAGCTACAAGATAGAACTAGTTTAACTATTTGAATTATTTTCCCAAAATGGTTACCTTGAATATTTTGTCTGTCAAGCGGCTGTCTAAAGCATGGACCAAATATGCCCTCTCTTACATCAAAGAGGGGTCTGAACTAGTTGAAAGACACCTGAGAAAACGCCAAATTCAGACGGCGCAAAGACCAGCGACTACAGTAGACGCGTTAAGCCATGACACGTTGACCGAAATTCTTTAATGCGGTTTCGACTTGAAAAGATTACTTAAGCAAGGTTTTAACATAAATCGCCTAGCATCATAATCCTAAGATAATAAGATTACTTCAGGATACCAGCTATTGGAAGAACTTCATTTTGGCCGCCCGCAAAAATAAACTCTGTAAAAAATGACTGCTTATGTGGTATGACTTTTATATTGATTCTCAATGTAACTATAAATTTAAGCATATTTCACAGGAAACAAATATAAAAATATTTATTATTTTAGCCACTTAGTAGAAAATGGCGTTTTCTTTAAATTGATATGCTTGGAAGAAGGAAATAATGCGGTTTAAAAGACTTTTCTGTTTCTCGTGTAGATTTGAACCCGAGCAGGCCTTACATTTACATTCAGGATTTCTAAACTACAAGCTATTTAGTTACCGTGTGCGGAAAATCATACATCTCCATATGTCGCTGGGAGGAGACTATGAGTGTACATAAATTCAGCGGGAGATTTGAGTCTTAGTGCAAACTGTATTATCAACATTACTTGATGGCGAGACAGGATATTCTATGAACGGGCATTTTCCGGCTCACATTACATGAGTTTGCACATCCACCGTAAATTAAGCTTGATTGCTCACTTTAATTAAACGATCTACATTCTCTGCTTATGAGTGTTCCCAATTTTTTCAAGAAACAACGGACGCGAATTGTTTATTTGAAATTTTTCTAGTAAGAACCCACCTAGTGGTAGATTTTTCGGTTTGGCATGCGCTTAAGTGGACTTAAATGCTGTTAACATCATAGTTTGGTCAAATTCTTTACAATACTTTCGACTTTTGAAGCACATGGATAGTAAAATGTCCGCGTGCTTGACCACGGCGTACGTTTTAACTTTCTTAAGTTTTGCGGAAACTATGCATTGACTAGGGTCATATTTGAGAGGTCTTTAAATTGCGAGCAAGTATTTGGCGATTACTGCTACCGTTTGCAAATTGCGCTTCGTTCAGACAACGAACTCCGCATTATTTGGGTATTAAGCTAGGAAACCTCTTTTTTTCATAGAATAGATGAACACATTTAAGGCAGTCTCGTGGTCCTAAGGGTAAGAAAAATGTATGCACTTTTTCTCTTAAACCGCATAGACAGCATACGCAAAGTTCGTTTAAGAGGATAGTGGCCGCAACAGTCATTGAAGTCTTTTGAGGATAAAACACTCATCCCAAACGAAATAGTACTTCACGCCAGTCTTGTCGTCGCGAACAAAAATATTCGCAGAACACTGACTGGTCCGGCATATGTCGCCCACTTTCCTTCCTTATCTCTCAGAGTTCGCTGGTAAGACGTAATCAGGACGGCCGGAAGCAGGATCGGGTTCGTCTACGCGGGTAACGCATGACCCGGTAGTGTGCGCTTTTCCCAGAACAAAGGAGACGGCTCCGACCACTTCTGGGTTTAAGCCTCACAGAGGCCGCATTAAGCAGCAGCTATTGCAGCCTGGCTTCTCGCCCTGAGGGTATCCAATCATCCAGTCAATTAGCAGTCCTCAATGCCGAGACTTTTAACACACCAGACTGTTTCTACGGAGGAAAGCGCCGAGGCACTATAGGGCTGGAATCTCCAACACAATGCTTAAAAGTTCACACAACCCAAACTGTTTCCAACTGAATTGCGACCATCGTGCAATTTCATTTAAGATGAAATTCGAAGAATCGAGGATGCCTCAGTGCTGGCCAAGATAGGTCAGTTTCACGTCTGACTGAATTACTAAAGACTTCGACATACTCGAAAAGGTTCAACGGCGGGCAACGAAACTTGCATCTGGGCCGTGGTCACTACCCTAGGAAACACGATTGTCAAATCATGACCTCTTTCCTTTATGTTACAAACATCTACGTGGGACATGATACAGGCTTTCCGCAATCAGGGCTGCTGCCTCGCATCTGGAGACTTCGTCGCGTTGGCGACTACGACTAACCTGAGAGGCCATCCATTCAAACTACGTGGGATTGTTGTCCGGCTAGACACACGAAAGTTCTAAAACAGAGTGGTTGCAGCTTGGAAAGCTTTGCCTGGGGATGTTGATATGTCGGGATCCGTAGACACTTTTAAACGGAGGCTAGATCAACTTCGGAGCGCGCACCACAATAACGCCGGACTGCAGCCACCTTGATTGTCAACGTTGACAATTTAGTGTTATAACGATGTTACTACCAATTTTCAAGTGCGTTTCAACTGTCTGCTGCACTTACTCAGCAAACCGAGTTCATATGTCTCTAAATTCTGTTAACGGGTGAAATGCTGAGTTCATCTGTATAGTTTTTGTTATTCCCCTTGTATTTCTTTCATGTTGCCTCCTTTGCATTTTCCCCATATACTTTCTCTGCAGGCACCCAACAAGGATTTCAAAGGTACACACCTACTTTCCCTGAAATACACTGATACTGATACCGACCTATACGGTAGGGGGACTAACTCATAAAATGTCAACCGAAATTCTGAAATGCGTTTTCGTTTCTAAAAGATTAAGTAAGTAGGGTTGTAAAAATAATCAGCCTGCAACATTGCCCTATAATATTTCAGTTACTTCAGGATGTCGGCTTTTAAAAGAACGTCTTTCCGGCAGCATGCTAAAACTACACTCTGTAAAAAATGACTACTTAACGAGCATGCATTCTTCTATTTGGTTTTCGATGCCCTTGAAAATTCAATTATATTTTATCGAAAACATGTACAGAAATATTCATTTTTTTTCTTCGATAGAAAACGACATCATCCAACTCGACGTTCAAAAGAAGGACATAATTTGGTTTCAGAAAAATTTCCGATTGTGAGATCCTTTAATACCGCAAAATAACCATTCATGAAATCTCATGCCTCTGGATTTAACAATTTGACTAGTAAAATTAACAACATGGCTCAAATCTACTGATAAATTTTATGAACCCTATATGGTTCACCTTTCTTACCGTAGAGACATATGTTATCTTCCGTACGCTGAAAATATACGGTCTGCAGTTTGAACACCCTGCATCTAAGTGTAACGGTAGAGCGGTTTCAAAGTTGTACGGGAATTGGAAAAGTTTTTAAAGAACGAATTATACTCTTTCCTCGAGTGTTAAATTGGAGGAGGACATTATTTTTTACTGCATGATCAAAAGAATGAATATTTTCATGCAGGTTTTCTACAAAATATAATTAAACCTTCAGGGGCATTGAACATGAATGAGCCAAATTCATGCTTCATAAGTCGTCATCTTTTACAGAATCTAGGTTTTGCATGCAGCGGACAGGAAAATCCTTGGAAAGCTGGCATCCTGAGGTAACTGAAATATCATAGAATTATGTTGCAGGCTGACCAGTTTTGCACCACTACTTAGCTAAACTTTTCGGAACCAAAACGCATTTCGCAATTTCCGTGTACATTTCATGAGTTGGCCTACATACTCTAGGTCAGTTGCACGTCTTAATTTCTGAAGAACAAGTCCGTCAGAAACCTGTAGGTCGCCTGTCGTCCTTCCGGGAAAAAACCCTTAATTAAAGAATCACTTTAATTTTGGTTTTTGTGTGCGATTCACAAAAGTCCCTTGGCTCACAGTGATATAATATGCAAGTAGCCAGCCAAATTTTCAACATTTGTCCTTTTTATCCATCGAAAGTGTTTAAAATTGTCCAAACTAATTGACTTTACGGTCAAAATAATTTTTTTCTAAACAGTGACAATTTGAAGTCTATAAAGATGTGCACTTCGACGGGACTGTTCATCTTGTAACTTTAATGCATTGTAAGCAAGTGGGGCTTGTCGCCATATTGTTTTTTCTTACTTCTAATTGAGTTTTAGAACATCTTTGCTGGTGTCTCAGTAAACCTCAGCGTCGGCATTTCAAAGCGAAGAAAGTGTCTAATTTTAGACAAGATTAGTCACGTCACGACCCAGGTATCCCTTCGTATGATGTCCACCCCCTAACTACGCATGTATGCCTCTCAAAAAGTCCACTCAAAAGAGATAATTTAGGTGTCGGTCTGTGCCTGAATAGTGCGTGAACTACGACAAAGTCATATTCGACAGTTTTATTGCAGCTACTGCGCATTACACAGAATTTTAATGAGAGTTGGTACGTACTTTTGGCAAATTTCTAAAAGGGCATATCATTACTCTTGATTTGATTCCACAAGCCTTGACAGATTTTATGTTCACATCTGGGAGGTGGACGTCGAAACTGGTCCACCCAGTTTCTCATCCAGTGTTCCTACTAAATAGAACCTTATCCCTAGTCAACTAGATTTGTAGCAGAGAAGATCTACCGTGGCGCCTCTGTCATGCACTTTTCAAAATGGCAGGCTACGTTAGGTAAGAAACTACCCAAGAGGCGTGGACTTCTAACTAGCAGGCCGTCAGTTTGAGCCTCGGGTGTGCCATACTTCTTGGCTGGGTTTGACTGGCTGACGACGGCTAATAAGCCAGAAATGGCATTCCCGTCTCCCATGTCCTTGTCGGTAATGCCATTCTGCCTGTATCATGCGCCGCTGTGCGGCTGCTGATTGGTCTCGAGAGAGAGTCCATAAGGCAAAACGGAACGAGTGAGTTCCGTAAGAGCGATCGGTGAGCACCCCATACCAAAGTCATGATCGCTTTCGACGTAAGGCCGTTATCCGCATCCAGACCATCAAGTCTGGCGCATGAAGCCTTGCCCAAGAAATTGGAGGAGGCATAGGATGAAATTCAGATCCCGCTCAAGACTAAGCATCGCATGAAGTTCTTCGGATTTAACCACAAATATAAGTCACCTTCACAGGCGAAAATATTGTGCAGATCAAATAAACACAAACG
>CACRXP010000044.1:1510549-1541883 GCA_902702965.1 Spirometra erinaceieuropaei | reverse complement strand
GAAAGATTGTTTTCTTCCTACAGAGGGCGATCTCCGAGCGCGGTTACGAGCCCGCTTCTTTTTTTATTGGCAAAAAGGACATCAGAATTCCCTCTCAGCTAAGCAGCAAACAGACTGCCTACAGAAGTAAATTAACTTTTCCTAAGTGAACTCTCGTTGCGGGCCATTCTAATGGCGATGAAAGCAATTTTAAGTTACTCTGACGGACTGGGTCCAAAATTATTTTCTAGGACTTTTTGTAACCCACATTAAAGTGTAGTTTTGCCCGGGGTCAACCCTCTCCCCCCCAAATGCGAATCTAGTGCTTAAATGATTTTAAAAAATATTTATCCGCCATGCGTATGCGCCACATGTTTCAAACCACTTTGAGTTTCCAGAAAAGTATAGAGAACTATCTTTCGTCCCCCGTCCAACATTTTTAACACGGTATATTCATTTGGCATGACTTGCACTTGGTCCCTACCTCATCAAGGCCTCGAGATCAAAAATTACTGAAGGGCAGAACAATCCCATGGTCACATTAATCTGTGGCGAACAGTGCAATGTGGAACTAGAAGTCGGGTGGTAACAGAAATTTACAACAGCCTGCTTGCTTAGCAAGCACATCTTTATTCTAGTCTGCCTTTATCGATGACTGGAAAGTAGGTAAACAAGCCCTTTTTGAAACCTGCTGGCTACGGATTATTTCTTTTATCCTTATTTGATGGATACCTTGGAGGAGAACTAATCTAGTCATGCTTATAAACCGAAAAATTTTGAGGGAAAAGGAGGTGCTCCATTTAACAGACCACGGAACTAGTGGCATCCATTTTAGCACACATCGGTTGCATCATCTGGAATTTGGTCCACCAAAAGATCTCTTACGTTTCGCTAGTGTCCCCCTTGTTACAAACGAAAGTATTACTTCCTGCTTGGATCCTTCGAAAAGGGATTTAGCGAATGGTGTGGAGGCTGATGTTTCAATTTTAACGCCTCAATTAGAAAAAGTTCAAACTTATCAGAACTTCCTGTGTTCAAATTCGGTTGATCCAGTTGTGTAGAGTAAAGTTAGGGACACATAAGAATTTTCAGAAGCGACGCCGCTCTGAGGCAAATTGGGTGCAATTCCAAAGCACTGAGAAATAATACAATTCCCTGCCGTTTGGCTGAAAAAAACCCTAGGATACCCAGTGAATCGCCGAGTCCCGTGGAAAGGGCGCCACGTATTCGTCTTAGTGAAGCGAAGCAGAGGCTTTAGGTGGCGCACCGGTATCTGTGCTGGTAGACTCAAGAAACGTTTTTATGCTTGCGGCCGGCGCCGCAGACGGAAGATCAAAAAGCCTTCTAATGACAGAGTATTCTGAAGAAGTCTAGAATTTGCAGTAAGCTGCCGACGTCATGCATCGGCGCCCTTCCTTATCACATCGTGATTTATTTGATGAATCATTTATGAAGACATTGAGGGAGAACTGCCGCAAGTCTCCTATGTCGGTGATCATCTTGATCTTGGATGCGTCCCAACCACAGCAGTTAAAACAGAGCAAGCGATATTTTAGTGACCGTTCTACAGCTTTTCCTCTTGCTTGCTACTCGATCTGACATTTTATATCTTACTTAGGAAAGCATAGCATCATACAGTGTGTGGGCCTATTCAAGTAATGTCAACCGAAATTCCGAAATACGCCTTTGTATCGAAAAGATCAATTAAGTAGGGTTGTAAAACTAATCATTGTGTAACATAATTCTATAATAATTCAATTACCGCAGAACGTCGGCTTTCGAACGAACTTCTTTCTCGCTGTAAATAAACTATACTCTGTAAAAACGGCTTCCTAAGTAGCATACATTTTTCTATTTATTTTAGATGTGTTTAGAAATTCAATTATTTTTCATGTAAATCATGCATAGAAATATTCATTCTTTTGCCCCTTCAGTAGAACATTCCGTTTACTTCCAATCTTATACTCGAAGAAAGGGGGTATAATTTGATTTTTGCAAACTTCTCAAATTACCGAATAATTTTGAACCCGACCTGTCGCTGTACTTATGTTCAGAGTTTCCAAACTTCAAGCCGTATCTTTTCCGCGTACGGAAAACCATGCATTTCTCTGCGGTATTAAGAGAAGACTATATGGGATTTACAAAATTTAGCAGTGGATTTGAACCATATTGTTACGTTTACAGGCCGCATTGATAAATGTAGAGACATGGCGTTTTATGAACGGCCTTTTAACGGTTTTAAAAAATCCCACAATTAGAAGCCTTTTTAAAACCGAATTATACCCTTCCTTCGTGTATAAAATTGGAAGATGCCCAACAAATAGTCGAAGGAATAAATATTTCCATGTATGTTTAACATTAAATATAATTGAATTTTTAAGGACACCTAAAATCAATGAGAAATATTCATGCTACTTTAGAAGTCATTTTTACAGAGTATAGGTTCTGTGTACAGCTAGAAAGAAGTTCGTTCGGAAGCTGAATTATTATAGAATGACGTTGCAAAATGAGTAGTTTTACAAACCTATTTAATTTATCTTATAGAAACGAAAACACATTTCGGAATTTCGGTTGACATTTCATGAGTTAGCCCACCGAATCTGTTAGCCCTGCCGAATCTGTTCTCTTGCAGAATTCAGACTCATAGTTAGTCTCCTCAGAGTAGGGCCCTTGGGCAGAATATGGTGTCTAACCTTAATATGTTCTTGTATCATAATTAGGACCACTCGTTAGACCCGGAACTTTCAGTGTGTCACAGTTGAAATAGGCCCATGGTGTGGCTCTTAGCTGTTTGTTCTGCTCACAGAACCTTGTACGAAATACTTCATCCTATCTTGGAGTTTCGCGTCTCGGGGTCTTGCAAGCAGTCGCATGGAGTCGAGCAGTTAGTAGCCAAGACAATCAATGTAGCTGCACATTCAGCAGCTGCATTGAAGTCGGTAGACAATGGCCGGCATCTCCTGCTTAGAGATCGGACCTTTTGGCCGCATCACTTGCCGGCGGATTGCTGAACGGAGCCGATGGCAGCTAAAGAAACGGAGTGAAGAGCATAGTCAGTCTAACTCGTGGCGGGGCCATCCGTAGATTAAAGGGGTATCCGAAGCCGTGGCTAGATCCCTCGCGCGACTAAGTTTGGGGAAAACGGCAGACGGCTGCAAACGCGAATGCAGGAGCATAAGTTGGTCGTGCGCAGTTTGGACCCAAAGTCGGAGGTAGCAACTCATGCTGCGCAAATATGACACATCTTCAACTTTGACGCCGCTGAGGTTGTGAGCCGGGGCGGTGATCATACAACAAGGCAAGGGCAAGAACCCTGGATGTCCACCGACTGCTCTGTTCACAACCACGTCAATTGGCCTCCCCCCTATCTGACTTTACGAACCTTCATAACGGGGGACAGTCACGGCGCGGGACAATCGGGACGGTCAGTCATCTCCATGGCCGACGGGGACGATTCAGGTCACGGTGACATGGGGTTTGGACGCAGCCACACAGGCGACATTGGCGAGTCACTCGTTGAACAAAGTGTGCCATATAAGGGGAGCTGTGCGCAGGACTTTCCAGTCTCTGAAGATAAGCAGACGAACCGGACCTTCAATAAACCCCTCCCGGTGAATGTCTCTTCTTCCTTTGATATGTCACCTGGGAATAGCATTTTCGCTACTATTGATAGAGGGGGGTCTAAGCCAATGCTCTTGTTGGAATTGGAAACATTAGGAATGAAGTTATACGTAGGGCTTGGGTGAAAGCTAGGACGTAGAGAATTAAGAATAGGGTTAGATTGAGTTTTTGGACTATGACCGAATTCAGGTCACGGAAAGAGTTATCACTTGAATGTAGAGTAAGGCCTTCTTTAGTGCCGGAGTCTTTATATTTCCGTGTTCGCTCGAAGTGGATTTCAGGGATAGCTGATATTTCGGAATTGTTCGACATAAAGTAAAAGTGAGAACTCCGTACGCAAATCTTCGGACCTCGGATGACTATCCTGACCCACTATTGTTACAACGAAGACAGATAGCTAAGACAATAGGCAGCATCTTAAACTGTCCCTGAAGGGCAGTCACTACTGCTATTTTACTCAAACCAAAATCCACAACAGACGACAGGTCGACCGTCATGACCGGCGATGTTTACCGTGTGCTTAACGGGTGAGAGCAGGGACGGTGACGTACGTGTGGATTCTTTTTAAGCGATAGTGGACTTGCGAAGCACCTATCGCACTCTCCCTTCCGTCATGTCGGCCCTGTGTCATGACAGATTTCATATAGCCGGAGGCGTGGGAGGTCGCAGGTGGCTGGTCCGGCGCAGACCCGCACACCCTCTGTCGGGGACCTTAACGCCCCCAATATCGACTGGCAATCTTGGATGGTTTCGGGTCCATGTAACATATCCGGACAACAGTTGCTTGATTTGGCAGCAGAAAAACTACTTTTCCAGAATATAACCCTCAGAACACGTGTTAGGGAAGGGCAACGTTCAAACTGTCCGGACCTGGTGCTCACTTGAGATGAGGAGAATGTGCTGGATATACAAGATCTCCCGCCATTTGGTGCTAGTGATCATATTGTGATACTCTTCGAGTATTCCAGGTTATCCTAACCTGATTCACCTGAACAATTGCAAACAAATATCTGGAAGGAGGATTTTTCTAGCATACGAGCGCAATTCTCAACACTTCCGTGGACAACCACATTGCGCGAAACAGTTACCGACTACTGGAGCACGCTCAGCTTACTGGTCAAAAGAATCGTGAGTCAAAACTGTCCACTCAGACGAAAGAAAACAAGCAACCGTCCGCCGTGAATAAATCGAAAAATGCAAACCGTGTTTAAGAGGAGAAATAAAGTTTGGAGATGCTATCGACAAATAGAGAGTCCTAAACACCTGGGGGAATACAAGCGACAGCGAAATATGTGTAAACGCGAGGCTGATAGACTTCGAAGCATTTATGAGCTATGCATACTGCTAAACTCTTTGGAGCATCCTAAAATCCTCTATAGTTATATATGTAATGGCAAGGCAATCGCGACCCGATTCCAGCACTGAAATCCCAAAACGGAGTAACTGAGACAGATGATCACCTGAAAGCATCAGCCTTCTCCAGGTTTTTCCAGTCGGTATTCACTCATGACACAAATCCTCACCCTATGCCTTAGGTAGACCAACGACAAAATCCTTACTGTCATGCATTGAAAGACAATCTTTTCTTCTCACCCACGTTGATAAGGACCGGACTACGCCGGCTGGAGCCTGCTAAATCACCTGGTACAGATGGAATTCATCCACTTGTCCTCCGAGAATTAGCTGACGTACTGTGCGGGCCGGTGTCCATTATCTTTCAGAAGTCCTTAGAAGAAGGCAAACTGTCAGAGGAATGGAAAACGGCCTATATTTCTCCAATCTATAAAGGAGGATCCAGGCTGGAGCCCAAAAATTACCGTCCTATTAGTTTAAACTGCATTTTGTGCAAGATCATGGGACGATTTATGAAAGGACATTTAATGTCGTATCTGGAGTAGAGGGACCTGTTATGTGCTGCTCAGCAAGGACTTCGTCGTGGTCACCCCTCTCTTACAAGCAGTCTTTACTCGCAGGAAAAATGGACAAGAGCCATCAACCAGGGCCGTCCAGTGGACGTCACCTCCTTTGACTTTAAGAAGGCATTTGATAGCTTTCTTCCTGGACGACTCCTACAGAAGATTTGGAATTGTGGAATGCAAAGCAACATTTTCAAGTGGATTAAAAGTTTCCCATCATGCAGGCTCCAAAAAGTGATCGTTGGTACCACTGCATCCCAATGGGTGCCAGTAAAAAGCAACGTTCCGCAGGGTTCAGTCTTGGGTCCTCTCCTCTTTCTCATCTATATAAATGACTGTCTTGCAGACCTTGAATGCGATGGCATCATGTTTTCAGATAAGATAAAGATCTGGAGAACAATCAGCTGCGTTGACGACTCGCAGAAACTACAGGAATATGTTACTAAGCTGGCTGCTTGATCCAGCAAGGGGCTTCTGGCGTTTAACGTATCCAAATGTGTAGCCATGCGACAAGAATCTGGTCGGGGACGCTTCCCAAAACACCAGTACACCATAAATGGGATTCCACTAAAAGAATTGGACACGCACAAGGACCTAGGTGTTTGGACATGTTCAAACTTGCTGCTCTTCCAGCACTGAAAAAGAGTCATGCAAAAGGCAACCAGCATCATGCACTGGATTAGGAGTGCCTTCAAAATCTTTCCTCCAAAACTCCTTTCACAGATATTCGGCACGTTCGTCAGACCGCATTTGCAATACGGAATGTCATCATGGATGCCGTGGATGAAGAAAGACAGTGATGCCATAGAGCAGGTTCAACGACGGGCCCAAAAACTCATGGACAGTCTCAGGACTCTGTCATTCCCAGAAAGACTGATCCAGTTGAATTTGTTCCCCCTATCCTATAGACGAATGAAGTGTGACCTGTTATGGACATGCCGTTTTATGCACGGGCATGAATGTTCGCTAAAATCGTAAGACTGCCTTGAATTCACGACCATGAGTCACCTGCGCGGTCATCCTTACAAAGTCAAGCGGGAGCGTACACGCATACACCATCGGAAATTTCCTCTCAGCCAGCGTATTCATCGACGGTGGAACTCACTCGCCAGTGAAATAGGGACATCTGCTACAGTGGTCGTATTCCGAAGGCAGCTGGATCGTTTGATCCCTGATAAACGACGACTCTTCCTGCAGGACTATCTGCGGCCAGTCCTGAAATTTTATTTCCTGATTTCATACCTATGTAACGCATCCCTGACGATTCATGAGATTTTACGTAGCAAACTACGTAAATGACTGTACTTTATGCTGATTGTAAATAATTGCACTTAAAATTTCATATGTACATGGAAAAGGCCGCCTGCCGCACCCTTCGAAGCCCAGCTTTTTAAAAATGCTTCCGTAAATGAATGTTACTGGCAAAATGTTAGTACGATGTGTATTAAACATCTATATTGTACGCACCGTTTTCAACGGGGTCATCAAGTGCATTGCCTACTACCCTAAAAAATACTATACTATACTAAACATTTGACCAACAAGAGAAGGTGAATGCATAGGATCCCATTTGGTGCGATGTGGACCTGCATCCGATGCCGGCATTTGTTATTGATGCTCATTTCCAGTAACGCCTGTCGGATCTCGTACTGATCCAGTGCATCTGCTGTGTGGCGGGGTCGAGGGTTGATGCACAACAGACACTGAGTCACACGAGGGTTAAAACCCCAAATGTGGGTAAGTTAGTCATGCAAAGGACGAATAATTGTTCTTTACGCAGTTGCTTTCCATCAACATCCTTAACGACGCATGTCTTGAAAAAGAACGTTGCAATGGTTATAATCAGTTCAAGTTGTATCGAGCAAGTAGAAAACTGGTAGTCGGTCATTCGGCTAGCACTCTTCAAAACCTTAGTTGTCGTCCACTGCGGTAGATCTGAGCGTGACCAACCTCATCATCAACATGCCGAGGTACATCCACCTGTACAATATCAAACATTGATTGGTGGACCGAAATACAGCCATCTTCCAAAAATTGGCCCTTAGATGATACGGTAGTCTGTGAACGCAGTAATTTGCAACTCCACTACGACATCCTTGTTGAATCTTGTTTATGATGCCTGCGAAAATGGCAACAGAAATAATAAATATATAATATATATAATATATAATATAATATATAAATAATATAAATGAACGCATTTTTATATGGCGCATCTTTTACCAAGTCCTAAATAGTTTAAATATTGAGCGTTGCACTCCTATAACTATACGTGGTTATGATTACCTGCGGCTCCCACCTGTAGCTGCCCACGAGCTGAGTAAAGTTGTTTAAATGAAGAGACATTTCTGCCCAGGGGATCTCGGATGGAGACGTTGTAACCGCGTGTCGGTGAAAATACCTGGTGTCCCGTCCTCACATCCCCGTCCGTCACATTCCCGCAACTACCCCTGTTACCGCATCTTTCGTTTCGTCCCACGGCCCTTTCCCGAAGTTGTCGACGGCGCTGCATTCCCATCTGCTAGTCTTGGTGGCATGTTGGTATCACCTCTCCATCCAGACAGGTCACTCCCTTGCTGTAGCTCATCGCGTTTGTGCAAATAACCTCTATTATATATATATATATATATATATCCCCAATTTCCACCTGTTCCCAATATACTTCTGTGCCTACCTAACTCTTCTTCTCCCTTTTTCCTTGGATGAGTATGTGATGCGCTGACAACTATCTTCCGATCGGTCTTAACTGTTGCGTGCTACGCTCGCCGTCTTCGGCTGCTACACACGGTCAGCGTGCTTTCAAATGCAGCACTTTTGGGGTAGATGGCCAAACGTGAGCTGAACCATTTTTGTATGTTATTACCGACAAAGAAGGGGGGCCGGAATGACTATTTCTGGCTTATTAGCCGTCGTCAGCCAGTCGTACCCAACTTCGAAGTGTGGCGCACCCGAAGCTCGAACTCGCGACCTGTTAGTTAGAAGTCCACGCCTCTAACCACTGGGCCACGAGACCGTTGCAAAGTCGGTTTTAGATCGGGAATATACAATGGTAAAGTTGCGCTCAGCGATCGTTCTTACGGAACTCATTCGTTCCGTTGTGCCTTACGGGTTCCGTAAGAACGATCGGCGAGCGCCCCCTACTATTGCGTATTCCTGATCGAAAACCGACAGGACAACGGTCTCGTGGTCCGCTGGTTAGGGGCGTGGATTTCTAACAAACAGGTCGCGAGTTCGAGTCTCGGGTGTTCCACACCTCGGTGTTGGGTATCACTGGCTGACGACGGCTAATAAGCCAGAAATTGACACTCCTGTCTCCCTTGTCTTTGTCGATAATGCCATTCTGCCTATATCATGCGTCGCGGCACGACTGCTGGGTGGGCTCGAGAGAGAGCCAGTAAGGCACAACGGAACGAGCGAGTCCCGTAAGGACGATCGCTGAGCGCCCCCTACCACTGAACCATTTTAGTTCACGCCAATCAATCTGGTTGACGTTCTGTCGAACGTATCGTTTACGGGATCGACTGTCAACTGCAGACCTTCACCAAAACGAAGGCAAGTAGCAACCTTGAAGGCACGAAAGGCGTGGTGGTTATCTCAGCCTACACCATTATTAACGACATAAGGGGAGTTCTGAAAGGAAAGGGCGCCTTGGCTGGATTTTAGACTTTAGAGTACGCGGTTAGCGGAGCCAGGAAGCCTGGGTTGTCGATTCCCTGCTGCACAAGTATTCACATGAGAAGGCTCAAAATATCATTTATTTAAAAAATGTGACGGCTGTAATCTTCATTTGAATAATTCGGATAGTCTTAACTGTAAAAAACTCGGCGACGATAAAGAAGAGAAGGCCTTAGTACAGGCAACCCTCCAGTCACCTGAGCTACGAGACCCCGCCAGCGGACGCGAGTTTAATCACACCTAGGTCAGGTTTACCCGCCCAGCCTACTGCAACGGCCGGAATCCACAAAATCTGGTACAGTACGCTGGATGCTCAAGCAGGATATCCTAAGTAATCCACATAGAATTTACCAGACGACTATAAGGCTCATAGACGTTTTGGTAGATTCTCACTTATTAATATTGACTCAACTGTGGAAATGTCGACACTTCGGTGGGATTCGAATCCATGTCTGTGCTGTAGTCTTTTCCTTGCTGCCATGGTTTCGAATCCATCCGAGGCGCTGAGTTTTTCACAGTTGGGTCAGTATGGATTATTCAAAATCTGCCTAAATATCTATGAACCTAGTTTGAATGTTCGGTGGGATTGAAAATGCACCGTACAAAACTATCGTCGTTTTGTAGGTCAAACAGATTTTTGTTCAAAACTTAAATACACTTGAGCACAAATAATTTCAGACTGAGCATTTGTTGGAGACTAAGACATATAAAGTCACTAAACGGCCAAAAATCCAACATCGAATTTGAGATTGGAAATCTATCCACCAAACTTTTTATAGGCCGCAAACCAGACAGCGACATTTTGAGACCTAGCAAGGCAATCTAAACTCTCAAATAAACCGTGAGGATTGGATATGTAAGTTCGCTGTTGAATGAGAGCGCAGAGATTCCTCTTATAGGGGAATTATGCTTATATTGGTTTTGCCACTGGGGCAAATGGATGCGGCAACTAGCGGAACCTACGGAAACCATTGAGTAACTTAGCATTCCTACAATGTTTTTCTTCCTTACTCCAAGGAAATTCGGGAGCAGACGGCGGCATTTGATGGGTGCAACCTAGGACGTGTACCTCGGCAGAAATCAGGTTATTTAGTAAGGAGGTCGAACTGGGTAAAGCGATATGCAACAGACAACTTTGACCCTTACCTTAAGCTTAACCGTAAGCATTACTATAAGCCAACCCTGACCTCAACCTTAACCTTAACTTTTACCCTAAATTTAAGCATTTTCTTAAGCGTAGCCAAAACACTAACACTTATATTCCATGCCTAGCGTAGACAAACAATCTGCCATGTTATAGTATTTAAAACATGAGCTTTCATATGCAGTTGTTTCCAAACAAACTTTTCCAACAAAATGATTTTAACACTACAGAAAATCTCCGGTTTTTGCTTTTCATGAAGTTCATGCAGTGTACCCCTTAGAATGACGAGAATCAGGCCACTTTGCCAGAACCAAACAAAGTCAAATGCAGATGAACCTCATCCAACAAGGTCGAATGAGGAAGTAGAAAAATAAAAAGAGAGGCGACCGTCGGAAGAAGAGATTTAATGATCTGACGCTTCGGATTCTCACTCCAGCCAATCATCAGAAATAGTCGCAGATAAAGATGATGGTGAGGAATGTGTTGAAGTATTTGTGGGACGCAGTTTCCACGCCACTACATATCTACTATAGTTGGCAGCTCCCGCAAGGCTAATTACGTTCTCCAGGAATGGTCTCAGACAGTAACAAGTTGGCTGGAATGGTTCGATGCTTTGTCCAAAATTAACTGCACATGGTTTCCTCAGATCAGATATCGGCAGGTTGATTAATTCAAGCTGGAAAAGGAACGTTCCAACCCCGTGGCTTTAGCAGTCTTTCTAGAAAGAGCCCCAATCATCGACGGATATTTCAGCGAACCCTTAGAACACTAAACCACTTAGCCGATAATAGCGAACATGCGAGATCAAGGAGGAGGCAGTTCAGAAAAAGTGGAAGATGCGACCACTGGGACAAAAGGTTTATTGGCTTGACGTTTCGGATTCTCACTCGGACCTATCATAAAAGACGGCTGCAGAAGAAGGTTGTGGAGGCACCAAAACTACTAGATTTTTAGTACGCAGCTGTCGTGTGTCCACATGCGTAATATAATTAAGAGCCCTCGTGATCACCGCTGGAAGTTGTAATTAAGACCACGATGGCTCGTCAGTCCGCGTCGTAGCCGTGAATTGCCGAAATTTCATCAAATGTTTTGGATGTAGACGTGCTGATTGTTCGGCAATTTGGCCCGCTGCCATCGGGATAATTGATCGGTCGCACCCTCCTCACGTGACTGATTTCCCTGCTCAGGGTTATGTCTCAGCACTGAATATTGTACCCGAGAGGTCGTTCCACTTGTTGATGGGTTACAGGCCTAAGAACCAAGATTCCAACAGCTCGCATCCCCCGCCGTTCTCAGCTCATGCGAGAACTTCGGCCTCTTTAAACTTGAAAATATGGTATTTAACAAACGTCTCAACGCCGTCTTAGCGAAGATCACCACTAACACGGAGGAGCACCGAGTGCCTGCAATGCAATGCAGCTCACTTCGCCGTTCGCGTGACGAATGGTTCGTTAATAAGCGTCACGCGTCATAGTCGGCAAAAAGCGACATTTAAGAGAGCCAGAGTATTACGCACTTCAGCATATATAAGAGCAGAGACGATCTAACTTATCATAAAACGATCCCTGGGCTGTGATTTTCAGGTCAATCAGTCATTCAACTTTGTTCAGCTGTATTTATACCGTAGAGAACATCTTAATATGTTCACGATGTGTACAATGAAGCCCGTAAACTATACACCATGCCCAGAAAGCCTAATCCTTAACAATACGAGACGATAAGGCCAAATCAAACGTTAGGGATTTGATCGAGTTAGTTAAAGGACGCAGATGCTACGTTAACGTAGACGAATACCCGTGCATCAGCAGCTTAGAAATGTACCGATAGATCATCGTTCTTCTATGTGAGTACTTAATCGCCTGAGCCAGAAAATCAACCGGTCAAAGAAAGGTATCAGTTACGCTAGTTGCCTTTGTCCTGCCAGAATGACCCAAACACATGAAACATGCTGCGACCGATAAGGCATCTTGACAAATGACAGAAATGCCACTCCAACTATAAACATGGACATTTGTGTCGTTGTTCGTTGCCTTTTCACGGTAACCCTCGTTAACGTGTAACGACGTCCTGCATACAACAGCGAAACTTATCAGTCACTTAGCGACGCCAGAGCGTCTTTTGAAGTTAAACTGCCCACCTCTCCATCATAAAGTTTCTTCGCCGAAGTGATCAGATCTCCTTTGACTTTTCCTGAGTAACAGACATATGTGTATACAGAGACGGTTTCCACATCGTTTCAGTTTTCGAAATAGACGCACAGGATTTGGCTACCTGACCTGCTTGACGTTCACATGTCCAATTTTTAAAAGGCACCGTCCTCCATACTTCCTGCATCAAAGTTGTTCATTTCCTGTAGAAATTGCGATCATTCTCAATTTTTTTCACTCTGTCGTCCAGCACAGGAGAACTTGCAGAGAAGACCGTGTAGCAAGGTAGGCTCGATGGTGCGCCAATCCTTGGGTTTATTCTCTAGCAAATTAAGCATTTCCTTTCACAGCAGGGACATTCGGAACAACGACGCAACTCAATAGGTCACATGGGCTCTCAAACTGCTCTGAATTATTGACGATTTTACGTTCATTGTCGCATATGCAAACGATCATGTTTGCATCCAATTTATATTTTCGGATTTAAATCATCCACCTGCTTTCAGAATGGCTAGTGACCATATCGATGCGTTGAGAAGTGCTAAAGCAGTTCGAAATCGGTTAGAACTTCTGTATGAAAAGTCACATTTTGGCAAACTGTTTTGAACATACTGATGCACAACTGCGTCGGTAGTTTTGTTTGAGGCGTCAGTCGTCAGGATAAACCCCGCAATAAGGTCGAGCCTAGAATAATAAAAAATGATATCACCAGCACGGATCTTATGAATGTTTCGATAACAGAATTAGCTGCTGGTTAAGTTTCAGTTGATCTTGATATGATTTTGAAATAGCCATCAGGTACGCTACTTTACTAGCACAAATCACCGAAGTCTGACTGAGCACAACGGGGTTATTCTGGGCTCCAACTGGAACTATTTTGACTTGGATACCATTTCGCAGTTGCCATCTCTGGCATTGATACTGGAACACTACGAACAGAATAGCTTTGTACATTTTTGGAATATTTTTTCACACGTCAACATTTGCCAGGAAACTGGATTAAGTGCAATTTGTTTACCAGCACGGTCCAACTGACTACGCAACCGAATCGCGACTATGCAGCCTAGGAAACCAATCGCTCAATATCCTTCAACATCTGCATTTATTTAAGCCCCACGAGATCTGCAAAGGGCTTAGTCGTTTCTGATTAAATTCCCAATACATTTATCTGATTTTAAGTATTTTTCGCTTATTGAGTTTTGAATACTCACTTTAATCCGTCATATACAAGCCGACGTATTCGTTATAACATCGAAAGGGAAATTGTACCTATTATATCGTGTCGAAGTCTATGGAGTCTCAGCAGTCTAACTGTAATAGCTCGGCCAGCGACGACACCTCGTTCGAAGATGAGTCTAGTGAGATTTCCTTCGCCTCCAGAACCTGTGCTAGCTCTACCTGCGCTTCAAGCCAACGAACACCGAAGCGTGCAAAAGCGTAATTACCGCAAAAAGCGAGGCACCAAGACGAGCCTTGTGTTGGGTGCGCATACACCCAAATAAAAGTAGAACAACTCGAAAAGGAGCTTGCTGATTTAAGGACGCTTGTGAAACAGACCCTAGATAACCAGAACGTCTCCAGTGTTAGAGTCCCAAAAAAGACGAGCGAAACACAAAAAACACGAAAAAAACACCTCAGGACATCTTCAAACACGAGTTGCGAATCAGTAGATAAAACCGAAGACGCCGGGAACAGCAGGCGAGCAAAACGAAGCCGCCGACAAGGTCAGACTCGATTCCCACACAAGATGTCTTAAGCGATGTCAAAAAATTACCTATCGCGGGAGCCATCTCGCCTAAGCCTCTTGCTGTACGTGACGGGGTTTCTCTTTTGCCTGCAGACGATAAACCTGGGTCATCCAGTCTACTGTTGCCCTCTTGTTCTCGCAACCACCCCGAGCGCACTACATAGCATGTATCTGAATGCGAAGACATGAACCCGTGGGTAGAGGGGATAGTGAAACGCCATGACAGAAGTTTGAAGTCACAAGCAGCCCTGTTTGGTTGCTCGGCGCAGTTTGTAGACAGCAAAAGTGTGCGTTCATGCGACGACCACATTCAGCGAATTCACCGGGAAGACAAAATAAGGAGGATCATGCTCGCCAGCAGTGTCTGGTTATTCAGGGTTTGTCGGAATCGAATGCAGTCAGACCTGAAGACCGTGTCTCGGAGGACCTTGCTTCTTTTCATGGTCTGCTAAATCACTTACTCCAGGCAGACATTGAAATAAAGGTTCTGAAGGCATTCCGGATAGGAAAACGGAGTGAAGACAGGACCGCAGCACAACCACCTCGCCCTCTCAAAATTATGCTGGAGAACAAAGAGCAAATGGAGTTGATCCTCTCCGAAAATACCGATCTCAGGAACACACACAAACAGGTTTTTTCAACCGGACTACTCACCAGCAGAATGGCTGAAAACTGGGTACTTGTCTTGGAGTTAAAATCGAGACTGAGGGGGGGGGCGAACACTATCTAGCTATCTTCAAGGAGAAGGTAGATCGGAAATATATGCCGTTTCAGTGAAGCCAGCCAGTAATACTAAGAACGACCGCAGATACTCAGCTAACACAGACACCTTCGTGGAACCAGCTGCTCAAGGCGGCAACACAAGTAAGCCCGTAACGTCCAGTGATCTGACTGAAGCAACGGATATAAATGGAACGCATCAGGTAACAGAGGTGCCCAGAGAAAATGGCGTCCGAGATAACGGAGTAATGCTCAGAACAGTGACAAATGCAACGGAAAATTTGGCCGATACAAAACTGAGGTGCTTGTACACGAATGCCCAAAGCTTCATATCGAAACTAGTCGACCTAAAACTTTGCCTTGCCGAGCTGTCTCCAGATGTTTTAGCAGTAACTGAGCCCTGGCCGTCCGATAATATTAGCGATAGCGAAGTAACCTCGCCTGAATTCCAAATCTGTTGGAGGGACAGGGAACGTCGTCAGAGTGGTGGTATAGTTGTGTTTGTGAATGAAGGCCTGGCAGTGTCGGAGAACACCTCCAACTTTGTGTGCGTCAGGGAAGCTATTTGGTTGACCATCAAAGTTCCCTGTATCTCTATGTCCTCACTGTCTACTTACCACCGAGGGCAGACCAAATCGCCTGTACTCAACTATCGGAGCAGTTGGGGCAATTTTCCAGTCGATCTAGCATCATGATCATGGGTGACTTCAACGCACCAGTAACAAACTGGAACACCCTCCAAGCGTTAGGTCCAAAATCGGCATTCGATTACCGTCTGCTGAACAAAAGATTAAAGGCGTCCCTCACAACATGTAATGCTTCCAAAAAGATCATGTGAAGGACAAAGGGCAAACTGCCTGTATCTGGTTTTTACGAAAACGCCAGACAGCATAGACTAGATCACCTTCATGCCGTCCCTTGGCCGAAGTGATCACGTAGTGCTTATGTGGGATTATTAGTCATTTTTCATTCCACATACTCTACATCAAAAAAACGGCGAATAAAGCCATTGTTCCAGCGATCGCTTCTTCTTCTGATCAACTAGTTCCTGGAACTCGTATCTTCGCTTGTATCGGCAAAAAACGGAATGTTTGGCGAGGCGGCTTCAATCAGATGAGGACAGACTTATCCGGTCTCGACTGGGGCTCATTGTTTACGGGAAATGCCAACGATGACTGGGAGCTGTTCAAGAATGTCCTTCTGCAGCTCATCAACAACCACTGCCCACTGACAAGTGTAAGACTGAATAAACGCCTTTGGTGGCTAAATACCAACCTTAAGAAAGAAATCAACATGAAGAACAAATGGTGGAGAAAATACTGCGTCACTAGGCAAGTTGAATATTTCAACATCTACAAGATACAGAGGAACAAACTGAGGAATCTGATAATAAAGACGCGGTGGGAATTCGAGAAGAACTTGCTACAAAAGCAACGCAGAACCCAAAATTACTCTACAGTTACCTCCGACGAACTCCAAGGAACAGGCATCAGATTTCCTTAATAAGGACTACTGGTGGCGTTGAGATTGCTGATAGTAAGGATGAAACTGCGTATTTTTCACAGTTCTTCCAAACAGTCTACACAAACAAGACAAGGTTCCTTCCTCCCTCCACAGAAGAACGGCCCAGGGGGAGGCATTGTCCGAAAAGAATTAGAGGCATTAAACAAAGCGATGCCGCCAGGACCAGACGACATTCCACCCAAGCTTATCAAGGAACTTGTCAGTGAGCTTATTGTGTCTTTGCCGATGCTCTTTCAAACGTCATTTGACACTGTAACACATCCTATCGATTGGAAGCTGGCGCATATTACTCCGCTATTGAAAGGAGGTAACAGGGCAGCGACGACAATATACAGGCCCATAAGCTTGACATGCATTCTCTGCAAAGTTATGGAAAGGATCATAAAGAGTGAGCTGATGCCATTACTGGAAGTTCACGGCCTGCCATCGAAATGCCAACATAGGTTCCGGATAGGAAGATCCTGCACGACAAACTTTTTGCAATCTCTCCAGAGCTGGACCCGAGCTCTCGATGACAGGCATGCGGTCCACATAGCCTTCATCGATTTCCATATGGCGTTTGACACTCTGCCACACCAGAGGCTCTTCCATAAACTAAAAAATAGGGGTCAGTGGCAACTTCCTTAAGTGGATCGAAAACTTCCTTTTGGTCGATACCAGGTTGTGTACAACGATCGGGGAAAATCAGATCCTGCTATGGTCGAGAGTGGTGTCCCCGGGATTCAGTAATGGGGCCCATTTTGCTCCTTATATACGTGGACAATGCTGCAAGAGCTGTAGACTGCGAAGTAGCAATGTTTGCCGATGACATGAAGATATGACTGTAATTCGATGTCCTGCCGATTAAGACAGACTGCAGATGAACCTGAATCGGTTGGAGTAGCGGTCAAACCGTTGGCTCCTGCTGTTCAACGTTGCCAAATGTAGCAAACTTCGTTTAGGCAACACAGTCAGCACAAGAGACTACTTTTTGGGCGGTTCAGCCCCACAAGAGATCGATGCCCAAAAGGACCTCGATGTGCTGACGACGAGTTCCCTTAAATCATCTGCCCATTTTTCGAGAGTTGCAAATGCGCGATGTCCGTATTGTACGTCATCAAGCGTGCGTTCATAGACTTTTACGAGGATGCTTCCTCAAAGACATTCGGAACATTCGTCCGGCTGCATTTGGAGTACGGCATACAAGCCTGGAGACCGTGGGTGTTTGAGGATCAAAACTGCCTTGAAAGAGTTCAGAGGACAGACACGAAGGTGGTTAGGGGTCAAAGCTCCTCTCCATATGCAACCCGCCTAGTAAATCTGAACCTCTTTCCTTTGAGTTACAGGCAACTTCTCGGGGATCTCTTGCTAGCCTTCTGCATTTTAAAGGGGTTGGATTGCAGTTTAGCCTTCGAGGACTTTTTTGAATTTGCTACCACGACCAACCTCCGAGGTCACTCGTTAAAACTGCACACTCAGCAGGCAAGACTGATATGCGGAGGTTCTTCTTCTCTGTTCAAGTGGTCGAACCATGGAATACCCTTCCCGCATATGTTGTGATGTCACCATCTATACAAAGTTTTAAAGAGTCTTGACATATTTATGTTCCGAAATGACCAAGAGCGAGGAGAAATAGAGCTTACCCCCTGTAACTGGTTCTCATTTAAATCTACCATTATGAGCGTGTTTGAATTATTTCATCCCAGAACATTTATCTGTCTACCACACATTTTCTACGTTGCAAATAGGGTACTAAAGTACTTACGCCTATTTCCCTCAATAAACTGAACTGAATTTAAATCCCCCAGCCGGCAAGTGAGAGAAAAATTTGGCCCGTAATTCAAGTGCGGCATACCTTATCCTCAATTTGTATTGGCGGCCTCAATGTTTTGTTGTTTGTGATAGTTCGTAGCAAGCAAGTTAATCCGCTGACCAATTTCGTTGCTCTTCGTTGTGCGTTCTCCGAAACGGTGAATTCTTGTTTCATCTAGGGACGCCATACCTGAACACAATATTCCAACATTTGCTGAAAAAAATGTTCTAAATACTCAATCGAAGAACCCTTCGTCAAAACTGAGAAAGAATCTCCTGGTAGCACCTATCACACCCAATGGCATTCTTCCTTGGGGCACTGATACGATGGTTTATGAGTAGGTGTCATCCACGCACCTAGGTCACTTACCTCGTTGGCTGACTCGAGTTGGTGATTTCCTGTGAAATAGTGATATTCAAAACTCAACGACCTCCTTTAGCCAGATTGTATTCCGATAATTTGACATTTGTTTCAGTTGAGGCTCTAACACTCCTCATCGAACCATTGCTTCAAGCGATCCAGATTATTTTGCAACTACCGAGAATCTTCCGGCTTTTCTATTGAATTCCGAAATTTGGAGTCACTGGCAAAAATTCTGCGATCGCAATTAAGACAGTCCAGTCAGTCGCTCACATATATTAAAAAATCGAATGGTACCCAGGACGCTCCACTGCGAAACGCCACTGTGAACGGTTGCCCCTGGATTTATTGTCACCAATACACAAATGCTGAGATCTGCCTGGAAGAAAGTCGGTTAGACTATTCAGCAGATTCCTATTCACACCCATTTGATGCAATTTCAATACAAGCTGTCTGTGTGGGATAATGAAAGTGATAAAATAGCTGCGTAGTCTTAGTGCGTGCTTCTTCGAGGATGTACTACGAAGCATACCAAAAATTATTGTGCTGGTATTCCATGTGATATCCTTCTCAGTCACACATATGAGATGCGACCCAACATAGGGTCCATCTCCAAAATAAAGTTTTGGAGATAGCGTGTGGATGGTATTGGGAGCACATTTGAGTGAAGAAAGATCTGTGGTGTGAAAACAAACACGTGGTCTCAAATTTCGGAGTTTTTTCTCGGGCGATACAAGTAGTGGAGAGACTCAAGAACTGGATCGTTTCCAACTTCATTGTAGTCGATTAATTCCTCTCGAACCGAAGCTTTCCATTGCGACACCTAATTTGAGGAGAGTATACCTGTTATCTTTTCGCAACCGCCAGATGAACCTTTTGATGTGCTGGTCGGTATCATAATCTACAGTTAGTCATTGAAATTGGCAGCAATATGGACTCAAGTCTAAGATCAAGTGCTTAAGTGTCAACTGCCAAAGGTGTGTGGTTGTATCGACGCTCCGATGATGTTTTCGGTCAACAGAGGAACGCACTTTAGTTAGAAACCCGTCCCACTAACGAACAGTCATTGTCAGCCTGTATAAACTGCCAATGAAGATGGCGTCGGTTTCTCAGATCAATGATTAATGACCTATATCTTGATGTGGGGTTGTTTGCAGACTTGAAGTTGTGTTGATTACTCGGCGCCTGCATAAATACGGAATCATCAACATTCCACTTTTGAAGGATGAAGATAATCCCACGGCCGTAGTCAGGTTTACTGGCCGACATTGTTTTTGAAATGTAGTTGGCGGGCTTCACGTTCATAGATTTTGACTGAGATTTCTTAAGCGCGACTGAAAACGCCGGTAATGTAAACCAGACGAGGCCACTTGTTTGTACGAAGTACTTCGAAATCGCTAGGGCGTGGTTCATGCGCAGCTGATTAAGAGCCCGATGACGGCTTTGCACGTCAAGAGACACAAAACTATTAAGAGGAAGGTTAATTTGTAGCGGCTAAGCGGTGATGGTGTTCGCTCAGTACTCCACAACTTCAGGCCATATCCCAAGTTGTTAGAAGCACTCGCGCTCCTGCCTAACGAGTGTTCTTTACTCGCACGAGAAATGGACACGAGCTACCGATAAAGGTTTTCCAGTAGATGTCATATTTTTTGACTTCAAGAAGGCCTTTGACAGTGTCCCACACAGGCTTCTTTTGCAAAAGATCTGGGATGTAGGGATTCAAGGGAAAATGTTTAAGTGGATCAGGAGTTTTCTGTCCTCCAGACTACAAAGAGTCGTCGTTAGTAATTCTACCTCGGAATGGGTAAAGGTGGAAAGTGGTGTCCCACAGGGTTCTGTCCTAGGCCCAGTACTCTTCCTGATATATGTTAATGACTGCATCAGCGAAGTTAATTGCGAGGCTCTCATGTTCGCGGATGACATAAAAATATGGAGTGAAGTCAAATGCGATGATGACGCAGAGAAGTTGCAGTCGAACATCAACAAACTGTGTGCTTGGTCGAACAGATGGCTTTTGAAGTTTAACGTGTCCAAATGCGTGGTTTTGCACCTGAACACCGGCCGCAATGCCTCTCCCAAACACCAGTACTATATTGACGGGACGAGGTTAGAAACTGTGGAAAGACACAGAGATCTGGGTGTATGGACGACCACAAATCTATCGCCATCAGAACACTGCAGAAAGATGGTCCAGAAGGCTACTAGTACTCTACACGGGATCAGACGTGCATTTAAAATATTTCCTCCTGAACTCTTCGAAAGACTCTTTGGTGTCTTTGTAAGACCTCATCTAGAGTATGGAATGCCAGCAGCTTAACCATGGATGAGGAAGGATATCAACTTACTCGAACAGGTGCAACGCAGAGCGACAAAGATGGTCGACGGTCTAAAGCATTTGTCTTATCAGGAGAGGCTAAATTTGCTTGGCCTATTCCCTCTCTCTTATAGACAAATAAACTGCAGT
The DNA here is from genome assembly GCA_902702965.1 of Spirometra erinaceieuropaei. Taxonomy (NCBI): domain Eukaryota; kingdom Metazoa; phylum Platyhelminthes; class Cestoda; order Diphyllobothriidea; family Diphyllobothriidae; genus Spirometra; species Spirometra erinaceieuropaei. Next base: position 1,520,794 of record CACRXP010000044.1, on the reverse strand, counting down.
CTACTCTGGACCTTCCGGATTGTTCGCGGCCAGGGTTGCTCACTAAGGGCAGAGGACTTCTTTGAGTTCGCCCGTACAAACCAACTACGCGGCCATGCATTCAAAGTCGGGAATGAGCGAACACGTTTAGACCGGCGAAAATTTTCTTTCAGCCAGCGGGTTGTCAGGCCGTGGAACTCGCTTCCAAGCGAGATGGTGACGGCTGACACAGTTTGTGTGTTTAAAAGAAAACTTGCTCGTCTAGTTTTCGACAGAAATCGGCTTGTACAGCATGACTATGCACAGCCAGTTTTGTAAAATCTGTCATATACAATCTTCCACACTAATTTACAGTGACCCCATGCACTACCTTATGATTACGATTGAACTGTGACCCAATCACATTTTAAATGCCTGCAATTTTATTTTATTTTTGAGTTTGAATCTGCGAAAGCACTGTACATAAATAGGGTCATCAAGGGCTCTGCCTGTAACCCGTCAATATACATACATACATACAGATTTGGTCAGGACACTTTATTCTGTACAGAATAGTGAAGTGGAAAGTTGGCAACCGGACGAGGATGCGTCCGGCGCCGCGGAGGCGGCGTCCGCGAGAGCGACGAGCCCTGTATCGCAGAAGGTCGCCGCTGCAAAAGTGTCATTGCAGACTGTTTACTCTATTGTTCTGGACTGTTCCCGCCTGTCTTACCAATCACCGATAGGAGTTGCGTTGATTGGCTCCGAGCCCACGCGAAGGTAGTGACAAGGCTCGCGTGGTGCAGGCAGAGAATCTACCGAATACGTTGTGCAGACAGTGAATTGCAACGACACAAATCAAAGCCGGGCAGACGTGCGTGCCATAGCAGGCTGTCGCTAGGACGTAGGTGCAGGCGCTAGCGATTGGCCCGACGTAGCCATTATGGCTGTCCACTACAAAATCGATATTTCTTTTTTAGAACTGAGAAAAACTTACCGCTAGATCATAGCAAACGCATTGCATGCCTTCTTCTCAGAAATGAGCAGCTGATGGACGTTTAAATTTTGTGCCGTGCGAGGGTTACACTATCTATATCTATGGTCAGGTCTGGATAGTATATCCAAAGGGCCCCTGGAATCAAACATGACCAACGCTTATTCTATTGAAGCAGGCAGTAGTTGAAGCAGATTTTGCGAACAATCACGTCAACGAGGTGGTAATGGCAAGCAAGGAACACAGTTATATCATGAATTGTGGTGGCGTCTCACAAGCTATGCTCGCTTTATGAAGTGTTCTCATAATATCCCGATGTGTCGAGTTGTAATATTTTCTAACACCGTATGCGAAAAAATTTCCAGAACGATACCTGACACCAATGCCAACACCTATCTCTAAGGACTGTACAAAAATGAGCTAACACATAGGTTTCGAAGACTCAAACCTGTAGTTTCGAAGGCATAAACGAAAAGGAGCTTGATGCATAGAATCAGCAGCTAGAACATCTGCATCTTTACTCTTGTTGGTCATACTAACAGAAATAAACGCTTATAACCGAAATACAATGAAAAACACAAATTAGGTGGTGAAAACGCGGATTATCTAAATCACGAAGGAAGCGGATTAGTTAGTAAAGATGAATGTCGCGTTTAACGTGAGATGAGTGAAGGAGGGAGTGTGACATAAAAGCAACGGATACAATCTTTCAAAAATCCCTTGACATTTGGGCACTTTTCAACGCTAGTGCGTCCCCGCCTCTATAGGGCTTTTCTCACTGACGACACCGCACGCTTATTGACAGCAGAGGAATCAAAATCAGGGAGTACAGGGCTCGTCTAGTAATTTCGTTCACAACGATATGATTTGTAAAACTATCAGCCCAAGGTCATAGGCAAATCAGAACATCGATTTCATATGTGCATTTGTCGTATATGGGAACGAGATGTATTCAAGTTGATTTGCCATTTAGTTGTGTAAACAGATGTAGAAAACAGGGAGGAATCTACAAGCTCAAACCACTTAAGTATGACTGACCCTATGCCTAGATCACGTTTCGGCTTAATTTCCCCTTATGTTTATGCATTTTCTGGTGGATAACTACCAGAACTTAATTTAAAGCTTACAAATTGGACAGATTAATCTAGACAACTGAATAAAACGGTACCCTCACCGATATCACACCAGTCGTTTTCTGGCTGCATATGCACTTTGGGGTTTATGCGTTTCCCCGATTTTCGCTGTCGTTTCTTTATAGGGTTTGAATGCGCTCCCTCGACCTTGTGTTCACTGCTTGATATCACTATTTAATGCTTCTTTTTGAGAAATGATATTTTGCGATGTAAAAAAGTTCAGTTAGGTCGAACGACCATAAAGCTATTTGAGTTTTCGACCTAACTGCATGTCTTAGGACAACATTGTCTCAGTGGAACAATATTGTTTCACTAAAATAACGCAGGCCTCCGACGAGGCAATATGTCCAACAATTGGCCATCGTCTATTGGTATTGGTTAAGGTGGTGTTCACAATCAGATTTCAACCTGCGGAGGACTTGGGCGAGTACTTAAGTAGACGAATTCGACCAGATTGCCGTTACCGAGAGCCCCAGTTGGCTCTGTTTGTTGAAACTTTTGGCAGTTGTGTGATTTGTTTGCTGTTGTTACTGCTCGTTTGACCGGCTTCAAAGACCTCAGTAACTTGCGTACGCGTTGATTGTGGGCGGCGTTCACATGTCCACCCACAGGACTAGCGCCTCGGTAGCATGGCTGAATGTGCACCCATGCGCGAGTATCACGGCCTGATAAGGGGGCTTGCCGGGCACAGTAGCCTGTGAAGTACCTGGGATTTAAACACCAGTGGATGTCTCAGCTACTCAACAAATTTGTTATAGACTCACAAAAAGATCACGGCTGCGATTGCTTTGCTATCAGAGTGTGGTTGGCGATTTTTGACAGCTGAATGCCACCCAAAAATCCGTACAGTTGTGGTAACGCTCGACACAGCCAGCCCCGATGATGTCGCGCATGACGATCCGCGACAGTGAATCGGAGGGCTCGACCCATTAACTCGACAAATAATTTGGTAGTTCTCAAGTGTTACCACTGTTTGGGGTCTTCCTCAGGGAGCTCGCTACCTCAGTCCGATATTTCTGGCCGTGATCAATTTCCGACTTTGCTCTCAGTTGGTGGGAGGAATCATCCTTACGAGACCTGGCTCGAGCCATCTGGACAGACAACTGCAAGTTCATTCTCGCATCCAGTCTAATCTTAAATTTTGCTTAGATGCACCATATACGGGTTACTTCAACGGTACTTGTTGGTTACCGCCTTCTCCGTCGATCTGGGTCGTGCGAGACCAGATTTCTACTCTCCGGGGCCCGGTAGCGCTAGACTGTCAGAGTCTGCGACACCAAGGCGTCTTGCATTTGACTATTTTAGTGCTGATGATAGGTGAACTTCCAAGCGTGTGCGATCGACTACACAGTACGACCAACGGCGTGAAACTGATCGCAAAACCTGTACTCAACCAGTATGCAATCGATCTGGCTGACCCTATAACTGCTATTTGAATACCAGGTCAGTAAATGCTTGTGGCGTTACTAAAAGCACGTATTAGTGACAAATCCTCGCTTCTGATCGCCTAAGTTCAGCTGGTCCGCGACTGCTTATTCGCCGCACCCGAGAGCCTTTTATTTCGCGTCAAAGCCTCGGCGAGGGCTGCTCCACCATCCGTCACCGGCGTGCGCGTCGGGTAGCTAGCAGCCAAACCAACGGATAAACGGTCTTCACCCACCTCAGTTGGCTGCTTTTCGTCCGCGTCTCTTCTTTCCGACTGCCGTCGACTTTGATCTTTACATTTACAAGTGTAATTTAGTCAAAGCACATGGTCTTTGACAACACTGAGGTGAACGCCTACCGAAATCCAAAGCTCACTCGAAAGTATGCCTCTTTGCGCTGTTCTCGTTGGAAACTCCCTAGACCGATCAGATGCTTCCTGGGAGACGTTAATGATCGTTGTCCTTGTACTTGGTACGGCTGCGATCATACCTGATCCAGCCGGCCTCTATAATGTCGCGAGCTGTACCTCTCCACGCGTGACGATCCGCGGCAGCAAATCTGGACAGTTAAACCCATGCTCTTCGCCAACGATAGAGACAGAATACCAAAGGTCGTCGAGACTGTCTGCCGACTCGATATAAATTCGCTTCTAAGACTTATTTTCCTGAATCGCCTTCGTTAATCAACTAGCCCGTTGCTCTAAAACACACGGCTTTTGCAACTCAGAGCTAATTTTCGAGCATGGTCCCAGTAGCAGATGACACCTAGAGTTGATGGTGAATCATCTAATAACCCGTTCATTCAGTCCAAATTTCCGTTGTCTGACCAATTCCGTCACTTTTGTAGGCCTCCCTCATGGTCGAGCCACAAGAGCGTTTGGAGAGGAAGAAGAGATTACTAGCATTCTATGACCTCCAAGGTCCCGTAGGAGCCGCAGAGGACGACCGACCGCCACAAGTCACAAAGGATGACCTTGATCCTACTAACATTGACTCCTCCTCATTCGACCGCCAGGCCTATTTTACAAAATTGCTGCAGCAGTGTGACTTAAATGACCTTATGACGAAGGAAATTGAGGTGACCGAGCAGATGCGTGCCCTAGACTCAGAGATGCAGACTCTAGTGTATGACAACTATAACAAATTCATTGTCGCCACGGATACTATCAAGATGGTCTGTTCCTTCGCTTGCCCCCACTACTGTCTGTTCGCTTAGATGAAAACTGATTTCAAGTTCATTGAAGATGAGATGAACTCTCTGGCTGAAGCAATGGTTGAAATTAGCCAGCTCTCGGCAAGCATTGACAAGAAAACTCACAAGCATCGAGAGGAGCTCAAGCGTCTTTCCAACACTAAGCAGAATTTGCAAAAGGTCTGCTATTCATTTTTTTTCTCAGCATGTATCTTTCGCAGTTGAATTATCTCTCTTCTCTGCCGACTAAACTGCGGGAGAACATACAGAAGGAACAGTGGGCCGAGGCGGTGAACGCCTACTGCAAGGCTAGGCCTGTCTTCCAGAAATTCTGCGATGTCCCCTCCTTTCAGGGTCTCCAGCGTGACTGCCAAGACTTGATTAACACTGTCTCTGCTAACATAGAAATTGATCTGTCAGCCGCGGTACTATCCTTCCGCTCCTTATGACATCTGACTTTTAGCCGGATGCGGCCAGTCTGACATCCTCCATCGAGACTCTCCAGAAACTAAATCACGACCAGGCCTCTCTGGCGTCCAAATTTTTGCTTACGTAAGTTTTCCAGTCTACTTGTTAAGTGCGCAAATGCATAAACACTGTGTTACTAATTTAAGAACATCCTGTAAATTGAACTATTTTAGTCTGACATCATATGATATCTCTAAGGTCGAAGGAACATGGGACCTTGAGGAGTCGGGATATTCATATGCAGTGCGATTTTTAAAATTTTGCTTATGTGGCAAACCTCGGCTTATCTAGCTCCATATTTGATTCTTTAACTAATGGCATACCTAGTAGTTCTGGTTCCTCTGTGTTTTATAATCGCTGCGTGATTGTATCGCTTAAACGGGGCGATCATGATCCAGTGTGTACCGCCACCTTATCGTTTAACCATCCCTGTGCGGGACAAATAGGAGGGACACAGACGAGCGCTTGTCGGAAACCAGCGTTGTTAACCACCACCACCACCACCACCACCACCACCACCACCACCACCACCACCACCACCACCACCACTGCCACCAAATCGGCCTTGCTGTGTCATCTAGATTGCAGGCCATCACTCAGACTTCTTCATCGACTTTTCCTGTAAATCTGACATTATCAGTGTCCTTTGCACTTCTTATACTGATGACTCCTTTTAATCCAACCTCTACTTTCTAGCGCTACCTTGCGTATGGATGAATTGTTCCAAAAACTCGATCAGGAGGTTGTTCATCCTGTGAATTCGCCGGATGATTCGGATAGCAGTAGTCCGGTGACTAATCGGTTGTTGGTCTCTGTACGTTCGCACCTTTTTATTTTGCCCGTTGTTTTGTATAAACTCTCCTCTAGTGTTTTTAACGTTTGTTGATTCGTCTGGCCGTCGACCGTCATTCCCGACGATGTCCATTGTGTGCTTTACAGCAGGATCAGATCGGGGACGGTGACTTGTGCGTGAATTCGTTTATAGTAGATGTAGACTCTCGTAGCATCTATCACATTCCCTTCCTCCACCGTCCGGCCCCGTGTCATGCTATAGTCGAGAAGACCGGAAGCGGTAGAGGGCGCATGTGGCTGGTACTGTGGAAGCTTGTACCTTAGTGCATGCCACCACACTGGTCTCGATTTCATTGAGTGGGAGTACTATAGAGGCCGCATTAAGAAGGGCCCTTTGCGGCCCATCTCAGTCTGCTGGTGGATTCTAGAGCGATTACTTAGGAAATCCTGCTTGGGCAGTCAGATTACTTTATCACTTTTGGTGGATTCGTGACGTTGCAGTTGGTTCGGCGGGTAACTTAACCCAAATGTGATTAAACGCACGTCTTCCGGTGGGGTCTCGTAGCTCAGGTGACTGTAAGATTGAGTCTTCCCCTTACTGTTGTGGATTCGAATCCCACTGAGGCCCCAAATGTTCCACACTTAGGTCAATAGGAATTATTCACAATTTGCCAAAACATCTATTACCTAACTTAGTCCGTCAGTCGGACACTCAAAGCACAGACACACTGGACTGGATTAAGCAGCATCGTCAGCTGCCACAGCTTTTTGCTCGCCGTGACATATTCAAATGCGTCGGATTGTTTGTAGTGAGGACGTATGCGCTGCGAGTCGACCTCACTCCGTGTGCGCGTGCTACACGCATGATCTGATTCTCCACACTTACTCTCCAGGATTTCAAATAGGGGATAGACTTTTCAGATCGTGTATGTGTCAGAGGGGCCAAACGGTGGCGCCGAATGTACTACAGAGTGGCCATATAGATGGCAAGATATGCTTCAGACGGATAACAGTGTACACGTTGAGTTTTATAAATCACATATTGAAGGAGCTAAACCACACGTCAGTTTGGCTGTCGTTTACGAAGATGTCCACCGTGGGCTCCATACCAGGGTATGGAGCAGGTCCGGTGACTTGCGCGGCATCTATCGCACTCTCTCATGCTCCCCCAGCCCGGACCCAGTGTCATGACAGATTCAAGAAGACCAAAAAGGAAAAAAGCATAGCTAGCTGGCACGGCGGAAGCCCGCACGTAGGCGTGCCACACCCCCTGGCCCGCCACGTGCAACTAACCAAGATTTTACACAGCAAAAAGTGGAGAGGCTTGGATCCCAGCTGTGAGTGGGAGTGGGCACATTGCAACCGAGCGGAACTGAGTTATCCAATGAGTTGGCAACCTTCAAAACCACGACTTTTAGCGCACCCTGATAGATTCAAGCGCGTCAGACCATCTATAGGGAGAAATTTGCGCTGAGACCGTTGACCACACTCTCTCATCCCATTCTCGGGGGCCAGTTCGCTGTTTGTTGATGCGGGGAATGGGTGCGGTGGCTGACATATCTAGTGACCTTGTCTGCGCGCGCCGCACGCACTACCTGGCCTCCCAAACACAAGCACCAGGATTTCACACAACGCGGGTCCGGCGGCATACTTCTCACATGGGTGAGTTTCATAGGTCAAGTTAAGAAGGAGCCGTTCCAGCCTGGCTCTCAGCCCACCAGTCCGCCGTTCCACACAAACACGTAAACAACTGGGCAGACTGCGCGCGCAACACACATGGCCTGCCCCTCCTCCCTAAACGCACACACCAGGATTGCACACAAGAGGAGGCGGCTTGGATCTCACATGTGTGCCGAGAGACTGACTCTCGATCCGTCAGTTTGCTACCTAACGCACAGACACACACTGTGTTTGAAATATCCCGTCAGTCGGCAAACTTCCAAGCCATGGATTTTAGTGTACCGTAAAAATCTCAAGCAGGTCAAATTGTTTATAGTGAGGAAGTATGCGCTGAGAGTCGACCTCATTCCCTTTCCCGTGCACCAGTCGACTGTCCGAGCCGTCTGCGCGTGCCACAAGCGCGAATAGATTCTCCATTCGCACGCACACCAGGATTTCCCACAAGATGGGTAGACTGCTCAGATCGTATGTGTCAGAGGGGCCACACGGAGGCTCCGAATAGCACACCTCTCACTCACGTAAGAGGTGCCTGCGTTGTTGTCAAGATGACAGTTTTTCGTACATCTTGAGTTTGCTGTTGAAGTAGAGACCGTTGAGATGCCATACTGCGTTTTGCAGCCGACCGAAGGTCCTGGTTGGCTGGTTGTCAATTTGGCTTCAGCCTGAGATTGAGCTTCCTAGATATGCGAAATTGTCCACGGTTTTCAATTAGATTCCGTTGACGTAGATGCGAGAAACAGTGGATGTAGCGTTGAGCGGCAGCTGATATATGAGCACCGTTTTGCTCGTGTTGTTGATCAGCCGGAAGTTGGTGCGGACGTAGGGCAAAGAGGCACCGCGGAATTTCTGCATGATCATCAGCAGTTCACCGTGTCGAAGGCCTCCGTGAGATCCATGAAGGTAGTGTAGTAGTGGGTCGGCATTTTCTAGCAACTTCTGCGCGGCGAAGATTGCCAGGAGGAGGATGTGAGCGAAAATCTCGACGATGTTGAGCAACGAGATTCCTCTTTGTTCATCACAGAGTTGCCGCTTGTGTAGATCAAATATTGTCACGTCCCGGGGAAATGGTCGTTGGCGCCACATGTGGGATAGCGTTGCAAGTTTGTCCATCAGCCGGGGGCCGCACGTGTATAGTCTTTAACCGGTAACGCGTTGGAGCCAGGCGCTTTCCCGCTTGAGAGCTGATGCACGACTCGGACGGTCTCTGATAGAAGGAGCTTGGCCCGGCGTTTCGGAATTTGTGGTTTCCCCGGCAGAAGTGTTCTACCACAACTGAGCATTGGAGCGATTCGTTCGTTTTGGGGTCGTATACCGCCTCGATTGAAGAAGGAGACACGATCGCTGGGACAAGAGCTTTATTAGTCTGGCGTTTCGGATTTCTTCTGGAATTCATCATCAGAGACAAAGGCAGATACGGGTGATTCACGCACAAGGGTCTGCAGTATTTATAGGCTACAGTCTCCATGCTACCGCATACCTATGAACGTTCACGAATCCCCCCTTCATCAGGGATCGTTGCACTTGGTGTGATAATTGTTTGATGGCCGCCATTCACGCCGTTAATTGCTGCAATTTCATCACACGTTCTGGATGTTGGTGTGATGATTGCTCGACCATCTGACCCACCGACCCTGATGTTGGGACAAGTGTTCACATGTGCGCTCCTCGCGTGGCTAATTACTCCGCCTCGATTGATACGAAAAAGTTCCTTTTTTATTTTGATCCTCATACCCATTGATCTGCCCACCCTCGCCAGCCATCCAGGCGTCGAGCACTCCCGCACTCTCTTCTGTACAGGACGGGAGCATCTGTTTGCGTCAGTCCGGCGGCCGATGCAGGCCTTCTGCACTCCTTTCTTTTCGGCGAGCGGGTTTCTGATGTCTGTATCGTTTTTAAACCAGTTCTGGCGTTGGTAACGGGCTTTTGGGGGACATCCAGGCAGTGGAGTGGATAGCATTCCACAGTTGACACCGCCGAGTTTTCGTGTTGGACTTGCAAGTCTTCCAGTCGCTCGGTCAGTTGGTTGCTGAAATCGAGGTGAAGAGCCGGCAGATTCAGCATAACGTTGCCTTCCATGGGGACTCAGCATTTCCCCTCCCCCAAGCAGCATGGCCTGTCCCGACGCAGTCGTTGAAGTCCCCAAGGGCAAAAAGCCTGGCCGCCTCCGACGCAGTCGTCAGAGGGACGTGCAGGTCCTCGTAGAATTCCTTCTTCTCCTCGTCAGGGCTGGTCATTTGGGGTAGGGTGGCGAGTTTGGCTCCCCGAAGAGGCAGGCGTAGGCCCATGAGTCGGCCGTTGATGCTCCGCGGCAGACAGGACAGTCGTACCACGATGTTCCGGATGGCAAAGAAGACGCCAGCTTCGCGTCGCTGGGCCTTTGGGCGGCTGCTCCGGAAGAAGGTATGGCCTGCACACACCTACCTTCAGTTGGCCTTGTTTGAGGAAGGGGATCTTCCTGAGAGCAACGATGTTCACCCTGTAGAACGCCGGTTCTCCAGCGACTAGCGCCGCCTCTTGTTCCGGCTTCTTGTTTCTCAGATTGTCTAAAAGCGAACGAGCATCCCAAGCTGCCAGACTAGCCAGAGTCACTGAAGCAGCCTACGA
>CACRXP010000044.1:1490745-1507083 GCA_902702965.1 Spirometra erinaceieuropaei | reverse complement strand
ATAGACTGCAGATCACCAAAACTTGAAGCAAGTAAGGCAATATCCTCGACATAGTCGAGATCAGTCAGTCGGTGTCCGGTTGCAAACTCAACACCGTCGTGTAGGACCCTCCCGAGAATCCAGTCAGTAGCGTAGTTGAACAGAATGGGCGACAGGATACCACCCTGTCGAATGCCAGACCGAATACCGAACGGTTGGGAAAGATTGTTGAGGACCAGGACTCTCGCAGTAGTAGAGCGATAATAGGCCTTAATCATGGCAATGATTTTTGACGGTACACCATCTAGTGCCATTATCCGCCATAGGGACTCACGATAGACGGAGTCGAACGCGGCGGCAAAGTCAACAAAGCAGACAGCCGTCGATTGTCGGTAGCTAGGGCGAACTTCGAGAGTGTGCCTTACTATGAATACCTGTTCCGTGCATCCACGTCCAGCACGAATTCCGGCCTGGTTGGGCCTCTTCTTTGGGTGGACACTATTTTAATACAGCCGAGGCTGTCATGACCATTTGCGATATTGTGTATATTATTATATTTATATATATATATATTTATATATATATTTAATTTTATATATATTATATTATATTTAATACAGCCGAGGCTGTCATGGCCATTTGTTGTAGTGTGTTTGGTATCATTTACGTAACTAGACCTTGATCTTTGAAAGGTTTTTTTCCCTAACTTCCTGTTCGTCTGCCTTTTAGGCCCTTCTCTCGCCCGATCATACGCTCTCGCAGGTGCAGCTGTTTCGAGCCACGTTTGCCCTCGAGAACGTTCGTGAGGGTCTTGTGGCCGCCTACCTCCGATTTCTCATCCAATTTTGCGAAGATTTGTCCATGGTTTGTGGTTTGCTTCTTCTTAACGCTGACCACCCTCTGCCTTTTGCCGACTTTCGAAATGAGCTCGCTCCCTCTTGCCCCCGCGTAACGACCGCGACGCGTTCTCAATGGCTGCCTATGTAGTTGACAACCCGTTGCGGTTCATACACACGAGAGGCCTGGGAGCTGACCTTTCATCGGAGTTTTTTGGGACTGCAGCACGATCATTGACGCACCTTTCTAGGGAACCAGATGTGAGCATGTTTTCCAGTGGATGTCATGCTGGGGTTCACCTCGGAACTACTTTAATTCTTCCAGTCGTGTAGACCTTTAATTGCATTAAGACACTTCTAAGCAACCTTGATTCAGCTACTATAAATAGTAAGTGAGTCTTTGCGCTAGGGCGCTAGGCAGTTGCTTTGGCGACGCAAATGGATGACTTTTATCCAGCAATCAATCAATAGCCACAACTACCTCAAAATCGTGGAGTGGATTGTGTAGCGGCTAAGCGGTGATGGTGTACGCTCAGTACGCCACAACTTCAGGCCATATCCCAAGTTGTTAGAAGCAGGACGCCATTTGGCTAGGACACTTTATTCTGTACAGAATAGTGAAGGGGAAAGTTGGCAACCGGACGAGGATGCGTCCGGCGCCGCGGAGGCGGCGTCCGCGAGGGCGACGAGCCCTGTGCCGCGGAAGGTCGCCGCTGCAAAAGTTTCGCGTCAGATTGTTTACGCTAGTGGTCTGGCTGTGCCCGCCAATGTACCAATCAGCGAGTGGAGGTGCGTTGATTGGCCCCGAGCCCACGCGAGGGTAGTAACAAGCCTCGCATGGTGCAGGCAATGAATTGCAACGAGACAAATCGAAGCCGGGCAGACGTGCGTGCATAACAGGCTCTCGCTAGAACGTAGGTGCAGGCGCCAGCGAGAGGCGCGGTGTAGCCATTATAGCTGTCCACTACAATTGTCTTCATGTCCTCTGTGGCACTTACCTGCACTTGATGCGGCTGTTATCATGCCTGACCTATCCGGCCTCGATGATGTCACGTATTGCACCCCTCCGCGCTTGGCGATTTGCGACAGCTGATCTGGGCAGCTCGACCCATTCTCTTCCCCAGCGACGGAGACCGAATGTCAAAGGTCCGAGAACCACTTCCATGTTGTGACGGCCTGTGTCGAGCCAGGTTTTGAGTTGACCTCCACTTCAACGTCTTCAGGCAGACATCGGGACAGGATCGAGGACAGTTTAACTGGGCTGATAAGGCAGACAATGGTGAATGTACCCAGACCGTCTCAGTCATCTTTCGTGGACGGCCTGAGATGTCCTCGCGATGTTGCCGCGGCGAGTGCGGACTGTCTTATTTGAGACGAAGTTGGTGTACCTCGCCCGAAGGACGGTCCTCAGTCGGCGGTAGTCAAGCACCTCCAGCCCTCGCTCATCTTCCAGCACTCATGACCGTAGAGGAGAAATGAGCGGATAGATGTGCGGTATACGCGAATCATCATGGCAGTGGAGATGTCGCGTCGGGTCCGTAGGCACTTTCTTATCATTGAGAAAACCTTGCGAGCAGCCTTTATCTGAGAGACAATGTTATCCTTACTCGGAGTATTTGAACCTGTCTACTTTTTCAACTTAACAGCAATTAATCCCTAGGGGGTGCCTAGCTCTGAATCCGGTTTGAACGGCTTGAAGCGAAGTCGGCAAAGCAGACTTCCGTCGGCTACTGGTAGTGATGACGGAATTTGTCAATGCACCACAGTGTGAATATCCGGTTTAAGCATCCACTCCCAACCCAGAACCCGGCTTGGTTGGGCCTCGTCCTAGAGTTACGCACGACAGTGAAGACCTTCGCAGCAACAGTGATGAGACCCATGTCGCAGTGGGTCTGGCACCCGGTCTAGAAGACGGTCACAAGAATACCTGAGCTCCAGTCGTTGCGAACTACCTCATATCTACGCTCAATCACCTCATGCAGCCAGGACACTAGACTGTTGGCACAAAACTTATAAGTTTAAGCAGAAATGCCGTTCTCTCCAGGCGCCTTGTCCTTGTGCAACATTTGTATCTTATCGGCAACCTTTCCCTCAGAAGGGGAATCGCATGACACTTCGTAGGCTGGAGAAGGATCAAATGTTGGTGTGATGGGTTGCTCATCAAAGTCGAGAAGACGCTAGAAGGGTTCACACCAGCGATCAACCTTGACTGATTTGTCCACAACAAAGCCGCCATTCACACCGAGAACAAAATTGCTAAATCTCGAGAGCTTGCCGGCAGCTTTACAGCAATTTCGGTGAGTTTTCGAGTGTCACCAACGTCTCAGGCCTGCCTCACAGGAGTCTCCGTTTTACTGTGCTGTCCTTTTTCGGGGTTGGCAGAAGGAATCATCGAGCCGTCCGGACAGACAACGGTAGGGTTCTTCCGCTGATGCAGTCACTGTGGTGTTACTGGGTTTATCCAAGGATTTTCCCAGCTGCTCCATTGAAGTCTTCGGTGAAAACCACTGGTTACTGCCTTCCCATGTCGGCTCGAGTCGTAAAATAGGACCGGATTTAGGTCAGTATAGGTCAGTATATTTTAAGGGTAATAGGCAACGCCTTTAAAAACCCTATTATAAACGGTACACGCAATATGTAACTTTAAATAAACACAGTACTAAAATGTTGTCAGTAATATGTACACTTAACAGAATATTTTTCATTGAAAATGCAGGACCGAAGCACATTCAGTTGTAGATGATATCGGTAAAATGCAATGACAGTCATCCGCATTAGCGGTAGGTGTATGCAAGGCGTTGATTTGGCACCACCACAGAGCTGTTCTGTCCAGACAAGCGGTATTGTCCAAGCAAATATACATCTAGTCTTTGCTTGAACGTCTCCGTGGTATCCGCCATTATTACGTCCTCGGGAAGACCGTTCCAGGCACCGACGACTCGCTGTGAAAAACAGAATCTTCGAACGTCCAGGCCGCATCGGGATCCTGCTTAGGGCTTTCGACAGTGCTGGTTTGCCTGATTTTTGCGACACCGAGGCGTCTCACAGATGGCTTTTTGCATGCAGATGAGAGGTAGACTTTCAGGCCCTCCGAAATTTAAATGCTTGTTTGCCTTCTAATTGAGGGGATAATAAACTTACTCTTTCTGGGTCCTGTTCTCCTCAACTACGTTTGCGAGCGCGTTCTGTCGCGTCTATCACTCAAAACTAGTTTTTTTGTCACCTCTGTTGTGTCCCTCTCGTCACTGGGTCAGCCTTAACTGGCGTTGTCTATAATTTATCCAGTTCATGCCACCTGGACTGCCTGGGGTGATCCGCCTTCTCACTGGAAAGTTGTGTCTTGACTGGGCCAGTTCGGGAACTGTTGGTCACCTGCTGAGTCTGGCTGATGACTTCCTCCTCATTGGTCTACCGAAAGGTACGTTTCCTTTGCCTCCCACCGCCACCGCTCTTAATGTTTCTCTTTAAACGACCTAGTTGGCTTGCAGTCCGTGTTGTGTTACGTTTTTTTCACCAAAACAGGATCGCCTGCAGTCAGAGGAAAGTCCGGAAGGTATTAGGGGAAACTAAAGTCTCAATCCTTCCGTTCCTTCTCGTGCCCGCCTTTTTAGCGTGTCATGGTCATCCAAAGGTTTTCAAACCAGGAATATCGCCAGGGGTGGTTGTCCTTCTCAGAGGAGCCTCAATAGGACAGTTTTTTGCACAGAAGCTGTAGAACGCCTGAGTTGTGAACTTTGAAATGATTGTGTGTTTTGACTTGTATTAGTTTTCCCGTGGGCTGCACATCGAGCAAGTGAAACTGCGTGACCCAGGGGGTCTGTGTATGAACGATTCCGATTTAGAAGAAAAGGTGGCGAGCGAACGTTGCTTTCGATAACTTCTCGTCAGGCCAGTACAGTTATATGAGACGGGGTACAGTGAGTATGAAAATCGATAAAAGTTTGTTTTTAAAATACAAGCCAGGCAAGAGCGGTAGGACGCAGAAAGTTGTAGGTTGTTAGTCAACCTTCCACCACGGTAAGCGCGAAGCCTGAATGAGGTTCTTCTGGGCGCATAGGGTCGGTTTTCGTAACCTGATGGCGGCCGCCTCTGCTGTTGCTAACAAGCGCTGGCCCGGTAGTTTAGGATAGCTCGAGGGGACCTTATAAATCACACGAAATGCCTCAGCGGGGTCCACGCGATGCCCTGAATCCACTGCATGCGCAAGGATGACGCTGTCAATTCCCCGAGTTTCAGCCAGCCATGCGAGAAGGTGCTCTTGTATTCTTTTGGAAGGGCGCCGATTCGTGCGACCAATATAACCTGCTCCACAGGAGTAAGTGAATGAGTAGGTGCACATTGAGGCGGTCTTAGGTGGAAGCCTACCCTTGCCTTCTCTGCGTACAATAAAGTTAGTAGAGAATGATATGCGAACCCTTTCTGCTGGGAAGGTTCCCGAGACAGCTTTGTCAAGGCGTCTTCTTAGGAGTTCACTTGCGGCGTCTCCTTTGAAAGGGACTTTGAGGAACAAGGTTTTCTTTTCGGTGGTCAGTGTGGTGGGTTTTGCGGGTCCTTCGGCAAGGTTCTTCGCAATGAACCTGTCAGGATACCCGTTTACGCGAAGCAAGTCCTGGATTTTTCTCAGTTCTTCCTCGATACTATCTGTCGAACAACTTTTTTCTAGCCCTTTGTGCCAAACACCTGACTAGATTTCGTTTTTGTTGGGGAGGTACGAAACTAGCGAAGGTCATGTATTGTCCAGACCAGGTTTTCTTCCGATAGGCGCTACTTCGGATGCTACCGTCAGATCTCCTGTTTAGAAGGACATCTAGGAAAGGAAGGGAACCAGCCGATTCCATCTCCAACTTGAATTCGTTCAATGGATGTCCTCGGTTTACAGCATTTAGGAGGACAGCAACGTCGGTTTCCGTGGTTGCAATCGCAAAGATATCATAAACGTAGCGTGAATTTATCACGGACATAACCAACTGAAGAGGGCGCAGATATCCCGAAACAGCGATTGTCTCAATCTTTCCACTCCTGCTGTTAGTCGTCACGTCGCTTTGCGGCCTTAGCAGCGGCTACCATCATCATTCGGAGCATGTTCGCTCTGAAGTTACAAGGACGTCAGGCTGCTGTGGTTCCATCTTAATGCGACCTCTGACAGCATCCAAACCGCCCCTTTCCTGTTTCTTTGAAAACATGATCCACCATGCACAGACCAGGTTGTGTACTTGTGTGTGCCTCGAACAGACAAGCTGTTTAGTTTTGTCAGCCACCACCACCGACCCCACCTCCGGTTGTTCTGACTTGTTTTCGCCACGCGATCCATGGGTGAGTGCGGCAGATGCTAGGCATGTCTGCTGTCAAAATGAGCCAATTCACGTGCTAGTTATCGTCCTGTGCCCGTCATGCTGCTGTTGGGCAGACTGTGCGCATCGTTCGCGGCGGCCGGACTTACAGTAGGTGGGCTAACACTCATGAAATCTCAACAGAAATTCGGCAATGCGTTTCCTTTTCGAAAAGATTAATTAACTAGGGTTGTAAAACGAATCACTATGCAGCATAATTCTATGATAATTCAGTTACCCCAGGACGCCGGCTTTCGAGCAAACGTCTTTCCGGCTGAATCCAAGAACCATACTCCGTAAAAAACGACTACTTAAGTAGCATGAATTTTTATCGTTGATTTTCGATGCCCCTAAAGATTCAGTTATGTTTCATGCAAAACCTGGACGAAAATATTCATTCTTTTGCTCATTTGATACTAAATCACTTCTTCCAATTTTATACTCAAAGAAAGGGTATAATTCTGTTTTAAAAAAGTTTCTAATTGTGAGATTTTTTAATACCGTGAAATGGCCCTTCATAAAACGTCATGTCTTTGCATTTACCAATGTGGCTTGTAAAGGTAACAATGTGGCTCAATTCCACATATGGTTTCCTCTTAATACGCTGGAGAAATGCATAGTTTTCCGTACGCGGAAATTACACGGCTTGCAGTTTGGGAACCCTGAATGCAAATGTGACGGTAGGTCGGGTTCAAAATTATTCGGGAGTTGGAAAAGTTTAATAAGGCCAAATTATTCCCTTCCCTCGAGTATAAAATTGAAAAAAGACGTACTTTTCTCCTGAATCACCCAAAGAATGAATATTTTTATGCATGTTTTTTCTTGAATATAATTGAATTTTTAAGGGCATTGAAAATCAATGATAAAAATTCATGCTACTTAAGTTGTCATTTTTACGGAGTACGGTTTTAGAATGCAGCCGGAAAAACGATTGTTCGAAAGCCGGCGTCCTGGGGTAACTGAATTATTATAGAACAGTGCTGCGTAGTGATTGGTCTTACAACCCTACTTAATTCATCTTCTCGAAACGAAAACGAATTTCGGACTTTCTGTGGAGATTTTATGAGTTAGCCCACATACTGTATGTATTGCTGAAACGTTATTCACAGCCATCTTTTTCCCCCCAGCAACTGCCCTGGCCAAATCTCAACAGCAGACACTGTTTAAACAGATGCAGTGCCTGTTAGTCAATCGACGAGATCCTCTGACAGCGCCAGGGCCTCTGTCCGACCAGTTGCGCGCCGTTTCTACTCTTCTCTTCACTTCCTACGTAAAGTTTGAAGGCGCTCAGATAGCTCACATGATGCGTAGGAGCGTGGAGGCTCGTGATTGGTTCAAATGTCCGGAGCCGCGGTCTGTGCGTTCTGTCATTCGTCGCATTCTCGAGGACTTCAACACTATGGACAGTCAGGTGAGCTGAACCCCGTGAAAAAAACACTTAAAAACCGGAACATACCCTCTCTCTCTCAAGTAGATGATTTTTGATAAAGGGGTCATTAGAAAGTATTTTTATATGCATAATAGTATCGAAAACCCATGTCAAGTCAAACTTCTCAGGTATTCATTTAAGTATGTGCGATTTTCACAGGCGGCTGGAAAAGCGCTCATTCAGGGGTTTACACATGCTGGCGTACAAGCAACGTCTCCTAGGGATTCGGCTGCATCCTAAGTAGTATTGTTCCAAGAATCATGGCCGTCGCAACCTGGTGTGCGCTGGCAGTTCTCTGGCACCTGGTTCCCTGCCGGTAGATGCGCTTCCGGCGGGTCTACAGGTCGTGAGCATGGTTGCCCAGTGATCCTCGTTTTTCTGACCAGTCGCAGTGTTGTTGATGTTGTTTTTGGTTAAAATCCTGGTCAAGTGTTTGTTGTGGACCAAGTGGTGTGAAGTGGTATGCCTGGGTTCATAGCTGTTAATAAATTGTAGTAAATGACAATGCTACTGCATCTGCAAGCTTTGACTGCCATCCGCTGCACAGGTCATTCAGCTTCTGCTTTCCTTCTTTCAGAGGTTTTTATGCCAGTTGTCTAATGTGCAAATCAGGGGGGGGGTTGTTTTCAGACAGAACAGTAACGGGTACAGTAGACAGCACAAATTGTAACTTTTAGGAGAAACGACGTTGTACGTAGCATGTTGTTGTTTTTGGTTAAAATCTTGGTCAATTGTTGTGTCGACCAGGGGGTGTGGAGTGGAGCGCCAAGGTGCGGGCTGGACTATGCCATCCACCTGAGCCCTCTCCCCCCTTCGTCTTCTTGACTTTGTTTTGACACCGGGTCCTGGTGGGGGGAGGTGAAGAGAGTGCGGTAGATGCAGCGTAAGTCTGTTCTCACCATAAGCTAATTCACGCTCAAGCCACCGTGCCTGCTTTAGCATGCAGTGGAGCACGCAGTGGACATCGTCGGTTGCGACGGTCGCACTGTCATTACAACTCCACTCAATGGGTCATTTCTAACTGAAGCCATCGTTCAGCTTTTCCGTTAATGCTCTTATAGCAATTCAAGGGAGGAAAGTGAGTTAGGTATTTATATGAATGCTTTGCGTACAAAAGTCCGGTTGTTTCGCATGGTGGAGGATCAGGGCTACAGAGTAGGCAGGACTATGGTTGTACTACCCGCAAATTGGCCTATGTAGTTGCGCATGCTGTCAGCGCAAGGAATGCTGTAGATGACGCCTGCCTCCTCATCTGGTTTTACTCTATTCGTGCTGTGCATTTTTGCTGCCGGTCGGCGTGCGGCGCATATTTTAGGATTGCGGGAGGCAGAATTCGTGATCCCGGAGATGTTGCATAGCTGTTGATAAATTATGGTAAATGACGATACTACTGCATCTGCAGACTTTAACTGCCATCCGCTGCACAGGTCAGTCAGCTTCTGCCTGCCAAACACCGGCCGAGAGATCGAGGCAGTGGCGACTTCCGTTCCTGGCACAGCAGTTTCCAGCCCACCGGTCTACGAGGCAGTCAGCATGCCTCCGAAACTGGCGGCGGATCCTCCGTAAAGAATTTGGAGTTAGACCATACGCTGGCCTATCAGCTGCGTCGCCTCTTCTTCCAACGCACTGACATCTTCGCGCCCGTGGAAGCCACCCGCGAGTCCATCCTCTTTGGAATTATTAAGATTGGACTAAAGGTACGCGAAAATTGGTTGTCATGTATCTACATTTACGAATGTGGCTTGTAAAGTTAACAAATTGCTCAAATCCACTGCTTAATTTTATGAACCTCATATGGTCTCCTCTTAACACCGTAGAGAAATGCATGCAATATTGTAAATGCAGATACATGACGTTTCATGAACGGCCATTTAACGGTATTAAAAAATCTCACAATTAGAAACTTTTTAAAACCGAATTATTCTCTACTTTTGAGTATGAAATTGGAAAAAGACGTGATTTTCTACCGAATAAGTAAAAGATTGAATATTTTTATGCATGTTTTCCATGAAATATAATTGAATTTTCAAGGGCACCGAAAATCAATGATAAAATTGCATACTACTTAAGTAGTCATTTTTGCAGAGTATAGATCTTGCATGCAGCCGAAAATAAGTTCTTTCGAAAGCTGACACCCTGGGTAACTGGATCATTATAGATTTATGCTGCATCATGATTAATTTTACAACACCACTTAATTTATCTTTTCGAAACGAGAACGCATTTCGAAATTTTGGTTGACATTTCATGAGTTTGCACATCTACTGTAATTTGGATTTTCCCGTTGCATGTTTTGCCGGTAGAAAAAATCGGTCAGCAGCTTTGCGCGAGGTCCTCTTTCTCGCAGCACATTGTTGGTTATTTATCCGAAATTCATCCCTGCAAGAACCGGCATAGCGAAGGTTGGGAACTCAATGAAGAGCAGAGTCCCTCGGAGTCGTGTTGTGGAGTAGCAGAAATGTCGGCGAAACACGTATCTGGGTTTTTTAAGTAGTACCTTGTTGGTAGTACGGTTTACCGCGCGTCATTCAACTCCTTGAATTGTGCCTCAAAACTTTCTTTACTTTCGACGACCTGGTTCACGAGCAAAAGAAAGTGACACCGATGGGTCCGCCCCTGTCGGGGTCGATTGCTGAAGCGGTTCTCCAGAGGCTCGAGTAGCCGACTTTCAGCCCCAAGTTCTGAGCAACAATCAAGAGGAGCGATGTTCAGGCTTTCAAGGCGTTGTTGAATTCAATCCTTCCCAACACCCAGTTTACTATGAAGGAAGAAGTGAACAGTTTGTCTGTTCTGCCGTGATGTACAAGTTGCGAAACTGCAGACGGGGAGATAAGGACAACGGTTTACCGTAAGGCGACCGACGCGGTCTAAACAACACACGAAACAACAACAACCCCTGTCCTATCCGTTAACGTCCCCGCAGTCCCCCAGGATGGCTTGACCAACTTTGGCTGGCAGAGCAGGCAAATAATGCGAAACGCATCCTCCACTTCCGTAGAAACCACCTCGTTGGCCACAGACGCAGCCGTGTCAGAACCCTCTTTCAGCGTGTTCAAACACAGTGTAGCGACGGAGGAGATAAAGTACTTACATGCCCTTTTTAAGGCTAACGGCTATCCGAAGTCCCCATTTTGAATGGCCGGTCGGAGAAAAGCCCAATTTCTGACTCACACCCCCCCCCCTATGTAGAGATCCCTTCAGAGGCGACAGCAAGAATCCTACAGCCTTTTTAGGATTAACGTGGCTCACAACTTAGAATGCGCCAGCAGGCAGCGAGCCATGAAGCCCAAAACCCCGCTACCAGTAACATAACAATCAGCGGCGGTTTGCAGCATACCATGCCAAAGCTGTGATGCGAGTTATGTTGGTGAAAAAGATTGGTGGCATAAGACTGCACGAATACCAACCTGGAATCAATCTCAAGTACAAGCTGTCTTTGGCCACATACGATATTTGGACTACATTTTCACCTTTGAGGGGCAAGGGTGACCGGCCGAGCCAATGAGAAGATAGCCAGACTGACGCTCGGGATTCGGTCCTCGATTGACATACTTGACCGTGCTGTAGACCTGTATCCCGCCTACCAGGTGCTGCGTGCAAAGATCAGGCAGGGCCAGTAGGGCAGGCGAGCATGCGGAGCTGAGAGCCGACCTTCACAGACATTTGGGTTGGTGCGGCCGGAGATCACGGGGCCGATTTTGAACACCACCTCACCGACGAGTTCGCATGGTTAAAAAGCGACTCGCAAAAGCAGGAACAACCGATCAACCCGCCTGCTGACGTGGGGAGGGTCAACAGGCACTTTTATGATATGCGCTCATGTGAGGACTGATACTCTTCATTGAAGCCTATTGCGTGTGCCGTTGGGAACTGGATCTGATGCGCTGCTTTAAACGAATTACTTAACGTTCTCAATCACCTTGTCCGCCTTATCCCGTCTTGCCATAGGAGTACGGTGTGTGTGTGGAATCAAAGCATGATACGAATGCGGCCTAAGTGTACTGTACTACACCACCGCATCTCAGGCGTGCGTGCAGGGTGGGCTGTCCTTGTAGAAGGGCGCCCGGTCTTCGTTAGGACTCAACCAGTTAATCTGCCGTGCAAGATTAATGGAACTTCTATTCAACTGGTTGGACGCGCATGATCTTTTTTCAGTTCTTTTTCCCTGTCTAGCCCCCTATCTGTGATCTCGTGAGGAGAGGGGCTTCTAGGTGTTCGCTTTTTCATTCCTTACGACAATCACCATCTGAAGTTGTCCCTCTGTCTCTCACTCCGCACAGGCCTTTGTCGAGTGTGCACGGACCCGAGTGTTTAGCAAGTTTGGTCTGCATCAAATACAAGTGGACTGTCACTTCCTGCACATTCATCTCTGGAAATTCGTGAGTGATGAGAAGTGAGTCGCCGTGTGTTTCCCGTTAACTGTGTGTGTGTGCTATCTTCCATCCCCCTTTCAACTGTTCTTATGATAACTTGGGCATTTACTTCAAGCGTTTTTCTACAGACAGTTGCAGGCCGTGCTTGAGGATGTCCTGAGCAGTGTCGTTCAACGGTGTATTGAACCTGAACTGATGGACGACAGTGTACGTTGCTTCTCGGTATTTTCGATGCCCCTTCTATACAGTAACGCAACATTCGACCCAACTTTGCGTATTACGTCTTACCGCCTACTGATCCTTACGAAAGTAGTGTTGTTTAATTAGGGTACAATGATTGTTCAAGATATCACAAATTTTCGCCTAAACAGCGCATTCGGCTTATTTGTCGATTGGTATACACGCCAATTTGGTATGTTTTAGCCTTGCTAGCCACCTTGGCGGCCTCCCTGTGTTTCGACGCCCCTATAGGGTGCGCCAACGTCATTTGTCCTTGAGTGTCTACTGACTATTTCGCTGCCCTGATGTCTGATTTTAGCGTCCTATTGTGCAGGCGCTATATTTAGCTTCCTTTAGTTTTTTTGATGTGAAATTTCGCCAGTATTCAATTCTCCGGGTCGCATTCAAGGTCCTGCACCGGTCTATTTGAACCTCTTCCTGACATTAGAAAATTTCTCAAAATCTTCATGCCTTTACACCTTTGCCTTCCCATTTGTTATCCTCATACCTATAACCCCTATTCCCACCGGTCCCGTAAGACACGATGACCAATCCCCCGCATTCTGGATGGGGTCGCATATTGCGTCTTTGCCAAATTGACGTTGTTGATGTCTTTTTAGGTCGTCGATGCAGTTTGCTGCACTACAAAGTCCGGCAGCAACCCATCTATTTGAGCCTTTCCACAGCCTCCCTCCGCGTTGAAGTTGGTGGTGGACTGTTACCCAGATATATCCCTCTGCATCTGTGATTCTCTCTGTACTTTTACGTTTGTTTATATTTGCTCACAGTGTCTTTCTTAAGGACGCATCTTTTTTGCTTATCTGTGCCTGTAACCCGTCGGCTGGTTTGTTACTGCGAATTTTTTGTGCTGTCTGAGATATTATCAACGTGTGATCATCTCTTTTGGTCCGTTAGTCATATCGACAGAAACGGGCCTCCGCAGTGACAGGGTGATGGGTAGCGCTTCCTCTGCCCCCGTCGAGAAGGGTTGATGAGCCGTAGCCGCATGCTTTGGCAGGGATTTGGACGGGCAAACACTTTTTCGCAGGAAGAGGTCGATTTTTTGCCGATCATCAGGATCGCGCTCGAGGAGATTGTTTCCAACTAAGTGCACATGCATCTGGCATGATCGGTGATTTTCTTTCTGATTAGGACATTCATTAGTTAAGAGCCAATGATATTGTGCCGGCGGGATCGAACTACTGTTCCTCAGATAAACAGTTCATCGGAAATTATGCCAAATAATGGACTGCAAGAAGTCTGGTTATGATAACTTGGCGAACCTTGCGCATGGTGAGCGCCCTTCTACTATTGTATATTCCCGATGGAAACCGACAAGACAAGGAGCCCTTAGCTCAGTGGTTAGAGGCGTTGGACTTCTAACTAACAGGTCGCGAGTTGGAGCCCCAGGGGTGTTCCACACTGCGCGGTGGGGTATGACTGACTGACGACGCCTAGTAAGCCAGAAATGGCCATTCCGTTCTCCCTTGTCTTTGTCGGTAATAACATTCTATCAATTGGTTATGTTCTCAATCTAAGCAGTATGGGTCTTTGGAGAATGCCTTCAGCCACAACGGTCATGGTTTTTCTTCTGCCGAATACGTGCAATATGTTTTTGTCACACTGTATGTATCCACAGCCATCGCAATTATAATAAATATATGAAATTAATTACTATTACCTCTCCAGTACCTGGTTCTCTGGCGGTAGATGCGATTGCTCTCCCGCACAGCACGGCTACCTAGCCATCCAAGTCTTATCTGTTTTTGCAGTAGTAGATGATGTAAGTCCTGGTCAAGTGTTTGTTGGGGACCACGGGGATGTGAGGTGAAGCGCCAAGGTGCAGGCTCGGCGGCGCTCCCCTGCCTCCACTCTTTCTCACTCCGTCTTAACACCGGACTCAGGGGAGAGCTGGGACGATTGAGGTAGATGCTGCGCAAGTCTACTGTCAATATTAACTGGTTCACGTGCAAGTCACCGTGCCTGCTTC
Source organism: Spirometra erinaceieuropaei (assembly GCA_902702965.1). Taxonomy (NCBI): domain Eukaryota; kingdom Metazoa; phylum Platyhelminthes; class Cestoda; order Diphyllobothriidea; family Diphyllobothriidae; genus Spirometra; species Spirometra erinaceieuropaei. The sequence continues at coordinate 1,492,927 of CACRXP010000044.1, read as the reverse complement.
ACTTTGCTTTGGAGCACATTGTGGACATCGTCGGATGCGACGGCTGAACTCTCACCCTCGAGGATACTGATTTACTCCATCATTCTGCTGTTGGAGGAGGCGCAGTACGCGGCACGAAATGTGCGAATGAGGTTGTAGCAGCACAAAAACGTCTCTCGCCTGGTAGAGGCCCTATCATACGCGGTAGAGACTGCGAACTCACGTCGTGGATTTACTTGTGCGGCAAGGTCAAGCACGATCAGCCGACACTCTGCAATTTGCTGAATGGCACCTAAGAATCCGGTGAGGTGGTTGAAAGACAAAAGATCTTTTTATGGCCGGTAGTGGGAAATTGGGCAGAGGAACTGTGGCCGAGGCCGCTGAAGGGCGTCTTCGGAAGAAAATACCAAACAGATTTCATCTTGCCTTGTGAGTCCAGCCTACGAAACCACCATCGTGAAGGGTTTTTCGGCCGGATTACTCATGTACTGATTGGATGGCAGTAGTAGTATTTTTAACAGATTTGAGCAAGCGTCAGATAGATAGATAAATGGATTTGATAATAGAAGGCGACCCAAGCGTAGAGAGGGGGCTCTCTGTTTTGCGGAGTCATCTGGCGAAATTGACAGTGAACACACCCTTGTTCCGTACCTTAATATACCTCTTTCATTTACAGCCAAATGCAGGTTCATCAAGACAGTCAACGAGCCCACGCATGTGAATACGGCGGCTGGGAAATGAATCCAGATGCATACTTTCTGTTTTGTAAATATCCATGAAATCAAAAAAGTCGTGACTTTGACTCCATTTTATTTCGGTGGGCGCGCAGTTCCTGAAACGACGGAAAGTAGAACTATAACGTGCGTAGGTAATGAGTGCATACTTCATTGGCATTGGCATATGTACCACTGTCGCTGCATAGCGCCGCATTGCAACTTCGCTGTCGTTTCCACGACAATTAAATGGACAGATTCAGTTATAAATCACTCACATCTATCGCGACTTTTCCAAAACGAGTCGATTTCGTCTCGATATGAAATTACTACTTAGGAAGCACTGTTCTCGTATGAAAAGAGATTGTATGCGGCGGCATTCGCCATGTGTCGAGCATTTCTAGTAAAACAAAAAAACCATTTAGTGGGAAGCAAGTGAACTTTGCAAACGAGGTCACTAACGCCTTGCAACGCACAATGCGTATTGCCTAGAAAAGAGCAAAACGGTTTAAGTCTCTCTTGACGTCTCTCCTAAGGTGGGAATTTTGTTTGCTAACTAACTTCATCGGTTTTATTCGCGCTTTCTCCAACAGAATGTTATCTTCAGGTTGGCAGAACTGGAAGTTCCGGGACGATTATTTGAAAAAGAGGGAGCTCACTGAGGTAGAGTTATAGCATTGTTGACGGTTTAATGGGGCGACAGTGATGTCCTTACACTTGGCGTTATCTGTACAACTTCCCCGAGCCCTGTCTGTGAGAAAGCCGATCAACTATTTTCGAACTTCCTCACACAAACTCCTGACGTAGTTGAAATATCCAGCGTCTGCATAAGACACTGTCGAGAGCTTTTATGAAGCCTATATAGACTCCTACATAAAAATTGTTTGTGGCAATTCAGCGTCCTACCAGCGTATGTAGTTTCGCTATACGTGAAAGTGATAGTTTGTCAGCGCGTATGCACTTTCCTAGAGGAGAGAAAACATTTAATCCTTCGTCAAGGCAGCCCTTAAAAGCAAATTTTATTTTTTTGACCATCCGCCTAGAGCGGGGTCCTTAGAAAGAGTTCTTCTCGGTTTCATCTGCTCTGACAACATGTAGGCTTCCTGCACGGTCGACCACCATAGTGTCTTGAGGATTCTCGTAGTTCTCAGCGCGGTCGTGTGCCATATCATATATGGTCTACCTATCATCTCTTTTCAATTTAATGTCTGCATCGCGCGCGATCCAGTCCTCTAACTAACAAGAGCTTAGTTTCAGTTGGCGTTGTACCCTTTTGCTGATTGGTTGCAGGTGGAGAGACCTCAGCCGTGTCATGACTGCGTGTAGTGGCTGGAGACTTTGAGGGTGGCACACACACACACACACACACACACACGACAGTTCGACCGTCGATTTCGACGATGTCCACCGTGTGCCCCACAGCAGGTGGGAGCAGGGACGGTGACTTGCGCAGGGGTTTATAGTGCCGGTAGACTTGCGCTGCATCTACC
>CACRXP010000044.1:1434098-1489098 GCA_902702965.1 Spirometra erinaceieuropaei | reverse complement strand
TCGTGACCTCTGGACAACGACGTTTTGGCTGTCCCAGTGTAGAAGCACTTAATGTTCCCCACATCGTGCATGTCTCCCTGTACCTCATTTGTGGCCTCGAGGTTTCCAGAAAGTTTCGTTGCCAGGTGACGGGGCCAGCTCGTATGCTACGGAATCTTTCGAATGCAGTTTTCCTAGAAATGTTCTCGCTCCCCCTGCCAACCCGACGTAGGGAAAGATATGTTCATATCTTACTGAGGATTGTAAGACAAACTGACGTGTCCCTTCTGTATGACAGATCTCCCGCCCCCGTGGGCCACATAAGCCGCGTGTGGACACTTGCAAACGGTTATCCACCTACAACCGGAGTCACACAGGGATACCCTTGCTGCATCTTAGCGTGCCAAGGAACACGGATGGAAGATAATATGCGCATCTCAGGTTTTTGTTAAGAAGAAGAAGAAGAAGGAGGAGGAGGAGGAGGAGAAGAAGAAGAAGAAGAAGAAGAAGAAGAAGGCACGATCACTGGGACGGTAGATTTATTGGCCTTCGCTTTCGAAATCGAACTGGAGTTCATCATCAGAGACTGCTGGAGTGCAGCAACGTGTGGACTTTTATATCGTTGTGCCGTGAGGGGGGGAGGGGACTACGTCCGTGGCTAAGTCTGGTTTGCGCTGCCTGTCCCACAATGGTCCCCCGGCATGGTGATGGCGTTTGTACCTCGCGGCGATGTGAGCTACGCCATCTGGCTGCGTGGGCGGAGCGCGTGATAACACACAGGCAAATCGATGTGTCTATTGATAGATAAGAAGTTTCTGGAAGTTCACGAACAGTATTATACCGCCTACCAGCCTCGATTACTGCCATGCATGCATCAAAATATAAATGCCCTCTTTCACAATTGAATTTAAGTTCAGAAGAGCATTCGCGGACATACGCGTGCTTTCGATAAGTTCTCACCCGGTCTGTACAGTTATATGGGAACGAGATACAAACTCAAACGTGTGAACGATTAGTGCGATCGATAACGGTTCGTCTATTCATGCATACGGAGTATGTGAATAGAGAGGGGGAGGGGGAAGAGGAGGCAGTAAATGACAGATGGGGTTAGGTAGTGCTGTATTACAAGGGAAGAGGTGGAGAGGAGGTGACGGAGCCCACGGCGAACGCGGAGCGTGCAAGAGGTTCTTCTGCACGCACAGGACCTGCCTCTGTAGCCTGATGGTAGTCGTTTCTGCTGTTCATAGTGGGCACGGACCCAGTCGCTTAGGGTAGTTAGGTGGGACCTTGTAAATCACACGAAAGGCTTCGTTTGGATCCACACGATGCCCAGAATCAAACATGTATGCGGGGATGGAGCTGAGTATGCCCTGAACTTCACCTTTACTCAGCCATGCCGGCAGGTGTTCTCGTATTCTTGTTGATACGCACCGACTCGTACGACCAATGTATCCTGTCCCACAGGAGCAAGTAAAGGAGTAAATGCACATGGAGGCGGTCTAAGCTGGTAGCCTATCCTTACCTTCCCTGCGTAAGACGGAGTTGATCAAAAACAACACTTAAACCCTTGCTGCCAGGAAGGTTCGTGAAACGGCTTGATCAAGGCGCCTTCTCAGGAGTTCACTTGCCGCGTCTTCTTAAAAAGTGACTTTGAGGAACAAAGTTTTCTTTTTCGCTGTCGGTATGATGAGATTTGACCGTCGTTCGGCAAGAGTCCTTACCATACCAGGATACCTGTTCTCGCGAAGCAGGTCCTGGATTCTAAATTCTTCATCAACGTTATCTGCCGGGCAGATTTTTCCAGCCCCTTGCGCCAAACAATCTTAAGATTCCGCGGTGCCAGAAGTACTCAATGGCACCTACGTTTTAACACCAAGCTTGTGGAGGCAAAAGTACCGGCCTGATTTATTGGGGACTGTATTGAGAGAAATGAGTATCCAAATCACTATTGGAGAGCCCTACGACGTAGTCGTACAGGTATTACCCCCATAACCCTGAGAAGATACGCTGAAAATCAACTGGAATGCAACCGAGTAAAGATGGAAGAACTAGAGCGTCACGTTTCTCAACGCGCAGCCTGGATTCTAAGTTCTTCATCAGCGTTATCTGCCGAACAGACTTTTCCAACCGTTTCGCCAAACAGCGGACTAGATTACGCTTCTGTTTAAGGGATACAAAGCTGTAGAAGTTCATATATTACCCAAACCAGGTGTCTTTTCGATAGCCGCTTCTTCATGAGAGAAAGTTGTTCACGAATGAAAACGAAATTTCGAGTTCCAGGTGTGTGCATAAGTGAAGAAGAAGAGTTGAGCACCGGAACACTTTGTTTATTGTCCTTAGCTTTCAGACTCGTATATGAGTCCATTATCAGAGGTAGTAGCAGAAATAGAACAAGCGACAATTATAAGGCATGTAGACCAATCATCGACCGACGGCGCAAGACTGGAGGTGACTATGCAGGGCACTGTACGCCGGCGCCAGGTCGATAAATCGATTGACTGAGTTCTCATCCGAGGCCCAGGCTTCAATCAATTCTCGGCCTGCTTTGTTTCCGGCGTTGGCTGCCATTTTGGTGGCTGCGAAGTTAAACTCGTGACCCAATTCGTAGGTGTGGGCGGCCACATGTGATAATGCGTCGACTCGTCACATAGCCAGCTAATGTCCGTGTATGCGCGATTCGAGCATGCGTCCAGTCTGTCCTGTATAGTTACAAGGACAATGTTGTTACGGAATGCGATACATTTTGCATCTTGTGATTTTTCGGTGTTTTTATTTCTGTGTTTTAGTTGTGCAGACCTGAAGTTTCCCGGTATTTCGTACGTCAGCGTAACGGCAGAATTTTGGTTAACATTTCATAAGATCGGTCACGCACTGTACCATGGTACAGTGCGTGACCGATCTTATGAAATGTTAACCAAAATTCTGGAATGCGTTTCCGATTAGGAAGGATTACTTAGGTGGTGTTGTTAGACTGACTATCATGCAGCATAACCCCATAACATTTCGGAATGCTAGGATGTCGGCTTTTTAATGCATTTCTTTTTTACCTTCTGCGGAAACCACAATGGATATAAAATTGCTACTTATATTGCATTCATTTTTCCTATTGGTTTTCGATGGTCTTTTATACTTAAATATCTTTTACAGAAAACATGCGCAGAAATATACTTTCTTTTGCTCATTTGGAAGGAAATCACATTGTCTTCATATCATATGCCCGAAGGAAGTGTACGTTTAGGTTTTAAAAAATTTCTTATGATGTGGTTTTTAAGACGGTAGGATGTCCATGCATGCAAGACCGCAAAAGTCCGTTTACTGATGCTCTTCATGAAATTTACAACACAGTCCGGATCCATTACAAAATTTTATGGACTTTATATGGTATCTTCTTAAAGATATAGATGAATATATGATTGTCTTTACGCGGAAAGCATGCACCTTGTAGAATGAAATTGTTAAACGCTGATGCAATGGCAGATCAGGATGAAAGTTATTTGGGAATTGGGAAACTTTTTAAAAACCTAAATACACATTTTTAGGGCATAAAATATGAAGATAATCTGATTTCCTTCCAAATGAGCAAATGAAAACATATTGTTGTGCATTTTTTCTGTAAAATATATTTTAACATATAAGACCATCGAAAACCAATTGGAAAACTGCATGCTCCTTAAGTAGTCATTTTATACCCAGGAGGTCAAAAAGAAGTGTATTCAAAAGCCGACATCCTGGCGAGTCCGAAATGTCATAGGGTTATTCTGCAAATAATCCGTATAACAACCCCAATCAAGTAATCCTTCCTAATAGGAAACGCATTCCAGAATGTTGGTTAACATTTCATGAGATCGATCACGCACTGTATGTCAAAGACGTGTTTTTCCTTTAAAACCTCCTACTTGCCATGCCGCCGCTGGAAAAGTGGATTGCACGCTTGTTTCGAGGGCGGGGCGTTGTGCAGGGAGGTTGGCGTGTATGCGTATGTCCTGGAGTAGGTCCATACGTAGCCTTCACATTAACGGGTGGCCAAGTAGGTCGGAGGGTTTTGATGCGGTAGAGCCCGCGGCGTTTAGCGAAGATTTTAGTGGAGGAGCAAATGACCGAATGCACTGGGACAGAATGGGCAGGTGGTCGAGAACTAGGGGGCTCCCAGCGCTGTGTCGTTGTTCTCAATGCAATAAATTCGCAATTGCCGACTTGACCTATGCGTTTTTTAATCTCAGGAACACATTGCGAACAAGATGGAACTCCGGCTACTGATTTGGTGGCGAACGCGATGTTGTTGGTGGCGCAAAACGCCGGAAGTAGTTAAATTGATAGTGCTTATGGTGAAGGACTTTCGGATGTGGAAGGTGAATTGGTCATGGTGATGTTGCGGTGTACTCCGTTGCCGCGGATGCCCACACGGCCGAAAATGGAGCTGTTGCGGAGGAACAGCAGACGTATTGTGCGATGGGAGACCGGCTTGCCGTGCTGATATTGCAGTGTCCGGAGTTGCCTTGAGCTGCCCCTGGCCGTACTTTCGGTCGATAACGTGGACACGATGATGTCATTTGAGCGTCTGCTACACTCGTATCGACGTCGTCGCAGAGTAGTCATGTGCGCAGACGCATGTCACTCGTTCGCAAATGGTGACCTTCCAAGCTACGGCTTTTAGTCCACTGTGATTGGCTCAAACGCGTCAGACGGTTTGTAGAGAGAAATTATATGCTGAGGGTCGACCTCACTCGTTTTACCCTTTTTTATCCAGCAGTCGACTGTCCGAACCGGTCGGTGACTGATATTGAGGTTAGAGTAGACGACTGACAGAGCTGAAGGCAGCTCGTCTGCGGGGACTACAAACACGATCTGTCTCCCGGAATCTCATTGTTGATTTACAAGTATGACGGGAGTCTCCGAGGTCTCTTTTTAGCGGTGCTCCTGTCTGCTTCATCTGCAGTCACTCGTAGCGACGTCGCCGCAGAGTAGTCGTGTGAGCAGACGGATGACATCCGTTCGTACGGTGTGACCGCTCTGTCGTAGTTGTGGATGCTGAGCGCACGGATTTTTTTCCGGGGGTCCCTGCAGGCGGTCAGTCTTGCCATTTCACGTCCGCGCCCGATGCAGAAACGCAGTCAGGTTGGCGGTTTGGTACATCCTCAGTTTCGTTTCAGGTGGATGTCACGACGGTTTCAAATTGGAAGCCGAGGTCAACCGAAAATTGCAAGATCCTGTTTACCCACACGTAAAAGTTCTCGTGTATGATTCAGAGCCGATATATTTCCAACTGAGCACTTAACTGCATTAGGTTGTAGCTGTGGTTAACTTTTCCCACCGACAGTTCGACCGTCGCATCCGAAGATGTCCACCGTGTGCTCCACAGCAAAGTGAGAACAGGCACGGTGATTTGCGCATGAATTAGTTTATCGTGGTAGCAGACTTGTGCAGCATCTACCGCACTCTACCTTTCCCACGCTCCATCTGGGCTAGTTGTCAAGACATAGTTAAGAATACAGGAGGCGGGGGAGGCCGCAGGTGGATGGCACAGTCGAGCCCTCACCTTGGCGTTCCACTCCACACCCCCTGGTCCACATAGCAAATGACCAGGTTTATAACAAAAACAACACTGAACTTGGCGGCAGGAGTCCCACCGTGCATGACGTCTACCAACTACCGGGTCTGCCACCGCACCCCCCGAAATGTTAGCATTCGTTGTGGTGCTCAACCCGATAACACCTGCCAGGATTCAATATGGCCACGATGTTAATCCAGCGCATCTACCACGTGACCCGTTTGTGGCGCACAACAGTCCGGCACAGTGGCTTGTCAGGGAACTAAGAGCGATTCGATGCACCCCTGCCAATCTCGCATTAATAAGTCTTTTTTTCATTTTGGATGCCCAAACGCTCCCTGAAAATGTATGATGAGGAAGCACTAATCTCAAATGTATCACTTGATGGGACAAGGACATTCTAAGCGCTCATTCGACTGACACTTGCCTGTCACCTAAAATTCTCCACGACCTGCTAAAAGTGTTCGCTTGCGTTGTATTCGTAGGCCGATCTGTGCAGGAATCAGCAAGGGTATGGTTTATGGCCAGAGTTACTTACTCCGGGAAGCAACTGTATTTAAAAAAGGTAAGTGGCTATATTTATTTATTTGTACGTGCCAGAGAAAGAAATAAAAAGATCTTGTGATGGCTGTTGCGCGGGAGTGCTCAAGATTCTTTAAGGAAGGCATCGAAGTAACTTCTTAACAGTGCCTGCAAGTGGGCATTTAGCTCATTTACTATTATTATTAAATGATAAAAATAGTGTCACCTGTTAATTAACCACGGTGTGTAGGATAAAAATTTGGGATTTTACAAGGTTCTTAGGTGTTTAGCTCTTTTACACAGCATAAGTGTTCCCGTAGTATGAAACCCCGGCCATCAAACATAGCCTTGTCAAGCACATTTATAAAGCAATGCGCTCTATCAGCCAAGAGACATTCCTGACATGCAAAGCTATGCCAAAGCCTCCATTTGACTCCGACAGACAAATATGAATGCACTGACCTGGCGAGGGACAAGTACTTATTGAAATATGTCCGAGTCGCTCTGCACATTCTCTGTTTTGGCTCTTTTTCAAAGTGAACTTGTCTCTGAATGACTTTCGGACAAGGATAAGGGAAGATAGAATGACCAATCCTGGCTCATTAGTCTTCACCTGCCAGTCATGCCCTACCCCAGGTTTTTTTGAGCGCCCGAGATACGAATCCGGGATCCGTGGTTATCCAGTCAAACGCTCAACTACCTAGGCATTGTCGTGCTACTTTCGTAATCCCTGGGGCCATGGCAGACTAAAGACTCGTACCGTATCATGGAAACCGTCGTTCTTACCGTTTTCGGGATTTATGGTCTACGTCTTCAGATTGTGGCGTGCTTTTGGGATATTAATGGAATGGTTGGATGTGTGTAGAGAAAAAGTAGAGTATAAAGCAAAAGAGTTTACTGTCCTTAGCTTTTGCATTCGTTCATGATTTTCCATCGGAGATGTAGGTTAGGCAAAGACGAAAGCATTTTACATTTCACAAACAGCTAACCAGATCTGCCTTATGTACCTGCGACTGACTTAGCTGATCACTAACAGCAGTCGCCGCTAATGGGCCTGGTCTGCTCTCTTCAGCCCCTTCCCCCTTGTTCGGCAGCGTTAAGCCGGGCAGTGCATTAAAATATCAAGAGAGTGCATTTACGCCTTTTCAGTGTCTAAACATTTGTTTGGGGGGAGGTTAAATGACTTAGGACGAGACAACGCTATTCAGGCACTATGAACTATTTTGTTAATCTGATAATCTCGTAGTGAAGGAGTTTTGGGACGTTGGTTGTGAATTCGCTAAGTTACTGATAGCATATCAGACAAAGAGAAGGGTAGATTGTCCATCACAGTTGCCCTTTATATTCTGTCTTGCAACCGCTGCATCGCAGCGTTTTGTAGCATGGAGGGCTTCAGGGGGAACTGGTGGACCTGATTCCTAGACTAACAAGCCTTGGCCTTAGTAAAATTTGTGATATCACAAAGTTCGTAAATGTCTAGGTCTTTTCCTCAACACAAATTCTCCCTGGAGTAAGTAACTCCGACCATAAACCGCACCCTTGCCGGTGAACCGTCATCACTGAAGAATACTGACTTCCACAACGAGGACATTCGGGGAGTTTTCTGTTACTGAAGAAACGTTTCTCCCTCAATACTCGACACTGGTAAGCACTTTGAAGTGCATTTGGAAAGGCTCGCTCACGCTGCCCTGGTTCCAAGTGGGCGATGCAGGAAAGGAAAGCCGGAGGATGCTAAAATCTTTTGCGGGGAAGGTAGCCAAAGCTAAGACCGAAAAGGCAACCTGGTGTATTACAAATCTACCGCGAGTTTGAAGGAAACCTAGAATCTCCATAAAAGACCTAGCTGACAGGAGGTGTGCGGCAGCACCACCCCTAACCTTATGGTAAACCTTACTTTAGTCTAATTATAAACCTAACGCTAATCCAAAACTTTGCGCTAGATCTGACCCTAAGCCAACCACAAACCCTAGCCCTAATCCTAGGCTTAACCTTGACCCTAGCCTTAACCGCAACCAAAACCCCAACCGTAATCCTACTCTAGCCCCAACATTAACACTAAATGTAAACCTAAACCGCAATCCAGACCTTAAGTCTAACCGGAACCCCTAAAGTTACCACAAAGCCCAACCCTAAACTGAACTCTCAGTCTGACACTTACCCGAACCCTAGAACTAATTCTACCTCTAAAGGGAGACATCAGGCTGTCCTTTCTAATTCACCCATTATTGAGTACGGCTCAGTTTGTATTCTGTTAAATCATCAGTCAACTCCTGGTCAACCACATGACCATATCTGACACCGAAGGCGTCGAGACAGTCAAAATGGCCAATTTTGTAAAGCGCCCGCAAAGTAAACGGACCTGTCTGATCGGCTAAATCCAGTTGTGAAGCATCTACTGAGAAGTTTTAGAGTTTGCCCTCTTATGCAGAAGTGCCTGTTTTCGAGTGACTTTCCTTCCTTGCCACAGCCTTCCACGCAATCTGAAGTTGCTCTGTTTTGACCGAAACGCATTCGTTGTGTCACATCTCTCCCACATTTGCCTCCGCCCAAAGCCGTTAATAGGAAGTAAAAGAACACGTAATTTGGCTAAGATGAGTTTACTTGTACTCTTTACTCAACCATGTACATTGGAAAGAGGGAGACCAATGGGAAGCGTAGGAGGAGCAGGTGTTCTCTGGCGTGCAAGGAGATGCACCTAGCAACAAATCGCAGCTCTTATTGGGCTTCAAATTTTCATCATCAGATCGCACGGCCGCTGCTTAATCGCAAGAGCATGGCCGGTGTCCTATCCTCCATAGAAATCGGACCACTGCCGATCGTCGCTAAAAAGAACAATTTTGAGCTAATGAACAAATATTGATGCTCAGACCCTGGTACTTTGATAAGCGGAACTACCTTGACATAAAGAAAAAACCTACCCGGTAAGGAATTATGAATTGTGCCTCGGCGGTTTTGTCCTAGCACACTAAAACACTCTCGAAGCTTGCGTCATGTACCGTTGTAACGGAAGCGGCTGGCCTCATGCATTTTAACTACCACCTCGACCGCCCATTCGGTCTTGGCTCTTCTGGTACCAGGGATCACGCTTACGTCACTAAAACCGAGAGAGTAAGAAGGGACGAATACGTAGTGTGAATTTCTTAAATTTCTCGGGCGATGCTCAGGATGCAAAGAAATTAAGACATCCACTGATCTGCAGTTCCTTTTCCTTGCGTCCTCGTTTCTGGCGCTGATTATTATTCTGTGTTGTTTAACCGTACATTAGCAAGAATAGTTGTCAGTGAATAGGCCAAAATTTGAATCCGTCTTTGTTTGACCTCACGCCGTCCGGCGACTACAATTCGCAGTCAGGCCATGTGGATCACTAACCGAACAAAACCAGGGCAGCGGTTGGGTATTAACTACAGAATTCCGTGCGCCGACTGCATGTGCAAATACATAGGCACGTCGGGTGGAAACGGGGGAAAAAGAGTACGAACACAAAGTGGTTGTTCACCAGGGAGAGTCGCCTTTCCTGCTGACTGCTCAAGGTCAATATCGTCTCAAACCAGTTTACCAGTGGCTAGAGCTTTTACGACTTTACATCGGTTGGCCTTTGGACTGTTAAAAACCGAAATAACATTCCAGACTGACAGAGCAATCAGAGACTACCTATAAGACTGGGAGGCACGCGAGTGTGGAAAGGGTTGTTCTTGCTTCGATCCTACTTGATGTCACCACAAGCTATGGTGGGTTCTCTGATTGCATGATTTACCAGCGCATTTTCTGGCGCGAGGTAAGCCGGAAACTGGGCCTGCCTCCACACCTCGAGCGTAAGCATTTGTTTTGGATGCGCATTCCGCATAACGCCTTTCGACTCCGATCCGGTCTAGCGCAGCTACCGCGTGGCCCATTGTAAGGGGCAAACACTGAAATTAGAACGCCAACCGCAAGCAGATAATAGGATATCCGAAAGATAGGGTTCCCGTAGGTATTTGAGAAGGAGACGCGACCACTAGAACATGAAGCTTACTTGCCTGCCATCTTCGATTCTCACCCTTTCGTTAGAAGCAGTATTCTGCGTGGTCGCGATGCTCCCCAATCGGCTTCGCAATTATTAGCCAGAGAGTGGCCAGGAAAGACCAGCTGCTGCGAGTACATGGGTGAGGACGGTGCAAAATTGTTTCAGCGGAGGGTGACTGAACGAACCCGCGAGCAGAAAGCAGTACTAACACAGTACTGAAGAACAAGTCCCATACACTGACAGAAGAAAAGCCATCCGTAAAAGACAAACTAGTACACAACCTACTGGCGAAGGAGCTGACATTACGCGCGAGGTTTCACTTAACACAGATGATACCAGAACAATCAAAATAATTTCAACAATGATGTCAATCCTTAATCAGGCAATAGCGACAGACGAGACAAAAAATTTTACTCGACATCAAGTGTACTCACTTTAGATGGTCCATAGGCCGCGCGATGTGCTCCCAAAGGTCGAATGTGAGGCACTAAGGGGTGTGAAGTCCGGCAAAGTTATAGTGCCTCGGCAGAAACGTTACACTGTCGTATTGGACAGGGCAGAGTACTATCAGATTGCCAAAAATATACTGAAGGATCGTCATTTCCGTCCCATGCGTAACCGGTCTCGTACAAACGCTGACACGCGGAAGCAGTGCGATGTCGAGGGCAATGGAGAAACAGCCGCAATATCGCCGACCGACCACCGCATGAAGAGCTCAAAAACGGCTTTAACCTAATTCTATGGTCCTTCAAAAGTGCGCTTAGGTGGCATTCCGCTCTGACCCATCATATTACTCAGAGTTACTCAACGTTGAGGACAGGCATCGCAGCTACTTCTGCTTACCAAATATCTAAATCCTGACTCGGACACCATATTTATCTTCTCAATACGATTATTGGTGAAATTTAAAGATAATACGTCCACTTTCAGACTGGAATACGGCAGCTTTTGACGTCAGGTCTCATTTTACCCCTACTCGCCAGGACCTGGCAGTCGAGACCATCAAATTATCCCTGAAAACTGATATGATTCAACAGAAAATCACTTCGGACACGCCCGCAATGTCCAACTCCTGAATTTCCCTCTCAAGACGATCTTCACGCTCAAGAGGAAAATCTACGAGCAGTAAAAGGCACGCAAGTCAGTCTACAAATTTCGGGAATCATGACCGAGCCGGTCCTGCAACGGCTGGTCTTCCGACAGCACAGACCGGAATGCTGGGTCCGATATGTGGATGATATCTCTGTCGCCCTTGGACGGATTTAGGTGCGGATACCTAATGAACGTCTCAATGGCATCTTTCCAGGTATAGAATTAACGACGGTGGAGGGTGAAGAACAACCACCTAGCCTTCCGTGATGTCCACGCCAGTCGCGAAGACTGTGATAGTCTAACAACAAGAGGTTTCAGAAAAATTACAGCTGCGTCTCAGGTACCGAGTTTCCGCAGCAAACGCCCAATCCGCCAGAAACGCAGTTGCGTGGGGAAGATATATGGCCGTATTGAGAACCACTTCAGTGAATCAGAAGACGAGGTTGTAGAGTTGCAATACTCTTGACGGGTGTTCAAAACCAATGGCTATCCGCGGAAATTTGTCATCTTATGATTGTGGAGACAAGACGAGACATGGCCGCATCAGTCCAAAATTTTGTGGAGCCCCCCCGTACATCTAAAAGGTCTCGGAAGCTGCCCATCGCCTTTCCACACCGTTTGAAGTTTAATTTCATAATGGGCTGAAAACAATGATCAGGCGCCAGGTAATGATGCCAAACCATCCACCACCCCTGCAGGAAACATGCAAGGTCGTTTAGCGGGTCTTGTGCAATTAAGGGCAATGCAAGAATGCCAGAAGAGGCGGAGAATTACTCTGGACGCGGGTGGCCGAGTACGTGATATGGGTGGGAAGGAATAGCACCCGCCCGTGGTAGCGACTGATTTTACAGGACCCAGCCACACCTCTAAGTCCGACGAAGCCAAAATTCCCGCAAGAGGTGACTACGGTGTTAGTCCTGATCTGTTTGAGTCATGATTCTCCAACACACAGTCGATTAAAAAAACGCAATGACTGTCCACCTCCATACTCCGGGCTGAAAATTTTTCCTGCGTATAGTAATTGGCCAATGGGGGAGCGGGCGAGCGAACGCCACTTTCAGTGGCAGTATATGCAAACGAAAGCTTCTAGTAATTAATCTCACGTAAATAACCAGCACTAGTAACGAGATTGGTGTAACGGCTGCGCTGCGGCAGGCGAGCGATCATCGCAGCAAATACCACCCCGGACAGTATATCCAAGAGTTGATAATTATGTTAGGTCTGTAGTGGCATGCCAAATGCACCTTATAAGAACTGGACCCTATGTATGTCCGCCACCTTTATGTGCGACCGTCTCTGACGCTGAGTTCGAGTGGGAACCCGAAACGCCAGTAGAAAATTCGCACTCCAGCAATTGCATCCCCCTCTCAAAGGAGGAATTCATTGTACCGACCAGGGCTAGTAGGCAGATTTATGGAAGAGGAGTGGCAGTCAGAATACAACCGGAGCAACGTTTGTCATCGTCATTATAGTAACCATCCCCGCTGCCATCATCATCATCAACGTGAGGGAACTTCTAAGGAAAGACAGAGCTTTTAAGCCTAAAGAATAGAATAGCCTGCAGCCCTCTACAAGGGTTGCATTTGCAGGGATTAGATCATTCAGGAGGAACTACGAAGGACGGGAAAAGAACGCTTGCTTTTCTAATTTATGAGAGTTGCCCTCTATTACCCCTAGATCCCGTGCTCCTCAAGCAGGTCCATCTTAAAAAGGTCTAAACAGACCACAACTTCAGTTTTAATGTTAATTTTTTTCCGAAAAGGTAATCGAATGGCTGAAACCGGGAAAATTTTGTCTGCATTCCACCTGCTCCATCTAACTTGACTTCAACCCTGCCCTGATCCTAAAACCCTGGGTTAGGGTGTACATGGCTGCAAGGTGAGCACAATCGTTCAACTAGGAAACTTGCTCATGTCCCCCCAATATTTCGCCCGAACTACAACAGCAAACATTACTCTGGCACAAACTGACTAACTCTGAGCCCCAACTAATGTTTACTTTTACGAAATTCTGAAGCCTCAATCCCCTTAACTGTCGATGTCCCAGACCCTGGTGTTTCGCACCCCGAGTTAGCAAACCGCCTGTGCGTTGTCGAGACCATCGCGTGCGCATCGAACATAGCTGGATGTTTTGGGTTTATGTCTCGGATTCAGACACCACAGATCGATGCCTGCGCCCTTTGATCGCAGCCTATACCTCAGTTTGTCCGAGGGTGCCTGCACTTCCTATCCTCTTGGCTGGATAATTTTATAGTCTTTTTTAGGACGTATGAAGCGAAGCTCAGGAAACGAAAATCTCAGGCTCTGAATGTACATGGTAGGTCTCGAAGTCTTCCATTTATTATGCGTTTATAGTGGCTTTAAGGTTACTTAACGTAAGGTTTTTATACACCATAGCTGCTTAGTCGAAATGAAGCAAATAGATTTGGCACAGATTGGTTGGGCACATGGAGCGGGGACACGTCGTAGTTTGGAGTGTGGCCAATTGGCAGCTAAGAGCTCTGATCATGTGACCTTGAGCATTCATACGTCGCACGATATCGAGGACCTAATACGGGCTGCACACGGTGCGCCAATGATAAGTGCAGGCGCGTAGGCAGAGAGGAGCTATAAAATTTAAACTCCAATTAACAGTTTCAAGATACTCCTAAATATACACTTTAAGCATCTCACCGTCAGACCTTCTTCCCCTCTGGAGGAGAAGAGCAAGGAGGATATTCTTTCACTGCGTTCATTGATGAGCTCACTTCCTCATTAACCGTTCGCGAATGGTCCAAATCCGGCCCAAGCTAACAGACATGGAATAGATGGATAAAGAATGACATTACAAGGCAGTTATTTGCGCAATGATACGTACCACCAGTTCAAACCGGCGCGATCATGGTCAGAAAAAACGAAGAACCAGTGACAAGAAACTAGTAAATGTCTGACTGACTTGTTTGATCGAGTCCACAGCCAAAAATGCGAAGGAATTTGCAATGTCTCCTTATCCATGTTATAAGTTTGGTTTTAGTGGCGTGAGCCCTATCATTAGGATCAGGAAAGTGAGGGCCAAATGGGCGGTCAGGGGGCAAAGAAGAATGTGTGAGGTTAACGAGATGGAAATTCGCATGAGCTGTGTCATCCCTCAGGCCCATCCACGTATCTGCATGCAAAAAGGCAGCGGTAAGCAGCCTCTTTAAGACTCATCATTTATCTTCCGGCAGCCAGCCAATTTTCTAGCAAATTCCTGTAGTTTTATGTTTGATATTTTCACGATTTGCTTCGAAAAGCCTTGACGTTTGGAAATGTTTAATTTCCTACGCAATATGCATTCAGTGAAAAGCTGTTTTAAGTAAGACCTCTGGTTACTTACTGAAGTGTTCTCAGATGCTTCTTAAAATTGTTTTCAGCTGTGTTCAGGTGAGTTTTCCCGATAAAAGGACCATGGATGGATGGCCTGAGAGTGTTCCAATATGTGCGAACAAGATTTCCAATGCACTGTTCGCAGCTCCCGTCGAGGTTACTTCAAAACGCCAGGTTAGTTTTGGGTATCAGAGATTAAGAGTGCATTTTTTTCGTTCATTATCTCAAAATTGTTTCTTTTAGCGACAATCAACAGTGCCCTGATTTCCAGGAAGGATATGGCGCCGGCCATGCCTTCGCGTTCACCCAAATGCCGCGTGATCTGGTGATTGGAATCTGAGGTCAGGGAAGAGCTTCGATAGGGAAGACGCTGTGATGCTCCGTTGGTAGGTGCATCTTCTTGCACGCCGGGGAACCCCTAGTCCGCTTACCATCACCGAACCCCTCGCTCCAATGTATGTAGTCGAGTAACGTTTACAAGTAAAGTCATCATGGTTGGACCTCATGTTCTTTTGTTTCCTATCGGCGGCCGTTGATGGAGTTAAATGCGGGACAACGCGACGCACCCCCAGGAAATTCTGTAAAAACAAAGCAGGTTAAAATCACTAGGACGAAAATGGCAAAGCAGTTCTATGGCAGAAAGCAAAAGTCACTCAAGTATTATGGAAGAAAACCAAGACTGCATCAGCCATGCCTACATGCAGACTGAAATCTATATTCGAGAGGCGTGTAGTGTGCTCTTCCGAAACAATCACCAATGCACCGGAAAAACAGTCAGTAACTGTAGAATCATTGGCGTTAACTTAACAGACGATGCTAACAGCTAACCATTGCACTAGAACAACCATGAGCATTGGTGCAACATTATTGTTTTAGCAAGCATTTATATCCGCTTAGCAATATTTGAAAATCGGAGTGTCAAGGTTCAATGGGACAATCGTATTCCGGCCTGAAATCCCGATCTCTGAAATGCACTTAAATGCCTCTAACCAGGCAAACCTACTGCCTGTTAAGTATAACAGAATAAGACGTAAACATTAACGATAATAGCATCAGTAACAACCAGTAAGTTTTAAAGACAGCAGTTTTTCGTATGAAGTACAAAACATCTAGTTATTAACAATGGGAGTCCACCCGAGGTGAAAAAGTATCTACTCTCTGTTCGACCTCCAGAAAAAGACCGAGGAAAATCAGTTTTCGTCTGTGAAAACAACAGAAAATGCTGAAATTTGGTAGAATTGGTTTTGCTTAGTAAAATTCACACATATTGCATGTTCTCGTGGAAATATGTGGTCTTTCGCGATAAGACATTACGAACAGGCTGCCAAGGAAATTATAAAATTTTAGTAGACGACTTCGGCGGATGATGGAGAATATCAGAAGATAGGCAAAAGCCATGCGTCATTTCCCTATTAGGTAGTGCATTTTTTATTAATGATTCCTACGCGTAAATTTGCCGGAAATGGTGGGTTCTCTAAAATAAAAAAGACTTGTCTGTGCGAGGGTAGCAAAGTCAGATCGGATTCTTTCTAGTTCTCTGATAAACGATTGTGAATGTCTGTGGTTCGGAGGATAGCTCATCGACTGGACCTAGTGCATTAACATGCTTATCTGGCAAAATCTCGACCCACACCATACATAAATACTTTTGCATGTAAATAAACAAGGTTATGCGACCTTCATTCCGCTTCAGCATTTAGTTTGGAATCGTTGCGACATCCCCCTGAACACAAAACTGAAAACGTATCGAAACACCAACTAGACTGGGCTCCTTGATGAAAACGTTCTACAATGGATAGTCTATATTCTGAAAGTTAGAGCGAAGGGCGTTTGCATTAGTAACTCCGGACGACAGCTAACGGCAAATGCCCACAGCGGAGTCTCTGCAGTAAATCCCCTTATCGGCAAACAACTGTCTAAGCCGGGTCAAGTATAAGAATTCTACCTTCGGCTCTTGTCCAAATCTTGGAAAATTAATAGGCAGACCAAATTTTGCACTAAGGATGAGAAAATATTAAGTCGCTTGCAGCAATAACGCACTGAATAATTATGCGACATTAATTTACAAAAACTTGCATTTCTTAAATTTGCATTTCACGTGGTTGTAGTGACCGTGGACATACATGGAGACACCAATTGTTGTGCTTGTATTCCCCTGGAAACGCATTTTAAATGCCAAAAAGCATATTTTTAACGATATGCGAGCAAAATTTGTCTAATATAATGCAGATTGACGTAATTTGAAAAAATGAAAATTTACCAAAATTTGGACGGGACCTAGCTCCATCTAGCCCTGTATTACCCCCGGGGCTATGTGTTGGCAGGGTAGAGAACGGAGATCCTCACTGGCACGCGGTTACACCATCCGCAAGCCGAATCCGCGCCATATGTTCCGATATTCAAACAACCTAGTTCAGTTCGTTGCGACTGAAATGGCAACTAGCGAACGAGGAGGAAGAATATTCTTACTCCATTGGAAGTTATGAATATGAGTCTCAGTGTGAAAAAATATAAGGAACATTATGGATGTTCTAGGCGTAATCAGCTTAAATAAAGAGATCTTTAAACGAGTGTTGAAACATTAGTTAGCTTAAATAATAGAAGAAATGAGGTGAGTCCCAGGAAGTAGTCAAGAAGAAGGAAACACGATCGCTGCAACAAGAGCTTTGTAGGCATGACGCCTCGGATTCTTACTCGAGTATGAGGCGTCATACTGATCAAGCTCTTGTTTCAGACATCGTGTCCCCTCCTCCGCTTTTAGCTTAACTTAGAATGTTCAGCGGTAAACTCACCGAAACGTCATGAACACAGCAATTCTATTTTGATGAAATCTTTCTATTCCCTGCAATATTTTACTAGAACTGGCAATTTTGACAACCCGAAAACTACAGTCTTTTGGAGAAAGTGGTAGGAAAATGCACTAAGCTAGTTGGCAGACGAAAGAGTCTACTTTATTCGAGACATCAATAAAATCTTAAAATGCTTCTCTCGATTTCGGACAATACGAATGACATGTTCTCATAGACTGGGACGTATGGAATGGAACGCCGTGGTGCGGACTCCACAGCGTCATCCGCCTGTACCCTTCCTCGCCTTTGGTTTTCTCCACTCTGTATGAGGTGAGGAGTAGGGAAGACAGCGTGCGGCAGATGCTGTGCAACTCTACTTTCCCCAAAAAACTAGTTTTTCGCACAAATCACCGTATCTATTCTCACTCTGCTGTGGAGCATACGGTGGACATCGTCGGATGCGACGGTCGAACTATCGTAATCGAGAGTGCCGGTAAAGACGACCGGTATCATTTCCCTCACAGCACCTGACAGACTATCTCGTTATTTTTCAAAGTCAGCACCCACTATGTTTTTTTCATGCAGTTGTCCGCTGTGCTGCAATATAGATCTATAGTCTAGCAGGGATGACGGAAGCACACCCTGTCCGGTTGGCCACATTCTCACGTCACACGCATCAGCGTCAACGCTGACGGACATTCGCATAAACGCCTAGGCTCTTCCATTTCGAAAAGTTAGCATATACCCCTGACGAACTGACGGCCATCCATTGACAGAACGCGTAGATAACCACCTTGGCATCGCTATTTCTATCGGCTGCTGACTGTGGCCATATGTGTCTATTTTATACTCGAGGGCTCTTTGGTTAATTTCGTCCCCACATTATTTCCTATTTGCGATTATACAGTCCATGCGTCGCATCCATCGCAAAGGGTGATGGCCGTGCTGACGTGAACGCTGTAAACGGCTTCCGTTTCGCATAGTTCGTGCGCTCCCGTGGTCTGTGGGATTTCGTCGTCTTACTCCAATCTTCGGTCCCCGCCTTGTTCTGCCATCACTTAGCACCCACAGGCTTTTGTCTCTTTTTCATCGAGAATATTCGCAGGTCCTCCATATTCATTCGAAAACGATATTTTCGCGGACCTTAACGTCATTTCCTATTTCGACTTTCAACTCTCTGTTCACGATTGCCGCGGATAACTCTGTTTCTGCCATCTTTCTGTAGTTCAGTCGGTCAGCAAAGAAGTATCATTTAGCATCTCGCCACGCTTTGACGACTCCCGCAGCCATTAAAATACACTCGCCGTCTGGAATCTAAGCGAACTGTGTCTGAACGCGTTGTGTCCCTCTTGTCTCTACACCCTGACGGTTGAGTCATCTTCAAACCTAAAAATACTAGGATCATATATGATGCGAAGAGACTCGTCCGGTTTATGACTTCAACCTTCGCCTGGACCATCATGAATGCTTATAAACTCCTACCAACAGGACGATGCTGTTCAGTCAGTATATGTACCTTCCAATGAGCGACAGTGTTTTCCTCACTAAAAATTACTTAAAATACGTTCGCTGTACCATTATTTAAAAATGGATTTTTTTCATTGTTCGCCAGTCATTTTTCAAAGTTTGGTGTTTGTGTTATAGGCACGAAATGAAAACTGCATAGTGTTTACCTAAAATGTGTTTTGTAGTTACCATGATATCACCCTTATGCGTGCCAAATAAAACTATTTATTTATTTTTTGTCTATTGAACTGAAACTATCTGAATCATCTCAAGTCCATATAACTAAAAACTAGAACTGACGTTCACCAACTCGGATCGGAGAACGCCTCCCGGACGCCACGATCGCTATCCAGGTGTCCTCACTTCTCCGCCTGCTAATCCCTGGCTATGTCATCCCCCGAATGGACATATTGGCGTTTTCTAACACCAAAACGTCGGTCCAATGCCATATCCTCTTGTTGTTTAAGATGTTTTCCAATATCAACTAAGAATACTGTCTTCCGTCTTTGATTACAATCTGGTCAAGACTACTAAGTAGGGGTTCGACTCATAGCATACTTACACCGGTTGCAGTACAAGTTTGGCCATTTGCATGTTAAGCTAGCTAAGCCAATACAAACAAATACTGTTGGCAGACTTAGGGTGCTTACATTGAACTTTGGCGTGCAACGGCGGTTTCGGAAAACTGTTATATGTGCATATGCCGCAGCGTACAAGGCAGTGTAATACCCCACGAATCGTAGTGGGTTGTTTCAATGAAGCAAACAAGTTTTGCGCGGATCCAAGTTGGATATGATGCGAATGAGCATCGGTTAAAATAGCCAGTGCCCCTCACTCCACAGTCGTCACCTCCTTTCTCGCAGCATCCATCGCTGCGTTCATCCCGTCCAATAACTGCGTTTGCATTTTCTACGGTCTTCCCTTTCAGCTCTCTAACAGCTGTTAAGCGGCCATGTCGGAGTCGCCTTCCAACGGACGGAATAGCACCCTGATGTAGATAATCCTCTCTTGTACAAGCAACCATTGCTTTATATAAGTCACTTTAAGTCAGTTGACTAATCGAATGAGACTTTCGACTTTGGTATTCCTATTGATTTTGGAAAAACAGCAATTTTGATGTCAGTTAATCTGTAAATTCAATAGCCAACGATAGGTGTGAGTCAGGTGCAGACTGTCGCCACTAACACCAACGTGGTGCAGTAGTTTCGCAGAAAATGAACGTTTCGTCTGCACTGAAAGAATTCAGCTGTTTCCAAATGTACCGCCGCATCAGGGAAACCGTTCCATGCTCCACTGACCCTTTGCGAGAAAACGTTCAGTCGGACGTGTGTATGGGTCAACTACCTGCGCAGTTTAAAGGGATGATCACGCAGACGGTCCGTCCCAGTCAATTCGAAGAATTTGTCATAGCCCAGGGCACACTGACGGCCTTTGACAATTCGGTAGTTTTGAATGTGATCGCTGCGCAGTTGCCTGAAATTAAAAGGAAACATATTAATTTAAGCCAGTCTGGTCCTGTCAGCCAGATTACCAAGATTCTTGACCAGTTTCATAGCCATCGCCTGTACTCTTTCCAGCTCTTGATAATAATTCTTGAACCACTGTCTGCATATGGAAAATTATCTCCCGTTTCTTCGATACATGTGCCTGTGCTCACCATATTCTTCTCCCATCTTTTCAACTGGATGAGTGCAATGTCGTACCTAATAAATTATTTTCGGTTCAATATAATCCAAATATTATTCCATGAACTTAGTGATACCCTATGTGTGCTAATTCAGTATCGGACGCTGTTACAGCGGAGAAGGCAGCTAAAGCAAATAAAGTTCTGGTCTAGATGAAGACAATTTAACCCGACTACTGCCTGCCGACTGGAAATCTACACGGATTACCTTGCTACGTAAAGGCAAAATGAGGTTTCTGCAAATAACTGAAAGTTAATCAATCTCAGTTCCGTCTGCCGCAACATAACGGAGAAAACACTCGAGAGCGACATAATATTCTTCTTACACAATCATGATCTAGTATCTGATACCCAGCATAAAATCCGTGGAGACAGGTCGTGCGCGACAAAGTTATTCTGCTACTGAGAATGATGGGGTAGGTAGTTAATGGGAAGAATGCAGGGCATGCGGTTGTAGCAGCCGCTCCAGTCCCCCTTATCTCCAACTCCGTTTTGTCGGTCGATGGCCGCGACAATCGTTGCCAGGCCGCTGACACACAACCACCCCCGCCGGCTAGCACTGCGGCCCCTCCTGTCCAGATGCCGTTACCCCCGGCTGCCCCTGCAAACTATTATCACCTCATGCGCGTCGGACGACCTGGCTTGGTACCCGTGAGCCCCTGTAATTATGCCTCCCATTAATCCTCTCCTAATACGGCCAATCTCATGACCAGCATTCAACCAGTCACCCCCACCTACTGACGCTGACTTTCGCCCCCGCGTAAACGACACACCGCGAGTGACGCTCTCTGTGAACGGACGGTTGTCTCTGTTACAAGCAAACAGCCAACTTACGGCAACCTGCCCTCTGTACAGAATAAACTATCCCTCACAGTTCTCTGACTGCTGACATTAGACGAAACGAACCTATTGTGCGTGGTTTAAGTTAATCTCACATCCTTGACCACCACACGGCCTATACAGACTTTATGAAGGCATTCGGTAGTGTACAGCATCAGCGACTACCATACAGACACAAAAAGCACACGTTAGGGTAATTTCCTTTAGTGGATTCGAAACTCGTAATCAGCCGCTCCCAAACTGTCCACGTCAGCAATCAGTAGTCGTCGAAATTTGTGGTTGAGAGGGACATTCCCTTAGGCTCAGTTCTTGTTCTTACTCTGGTCAATGTATACGAATACGGCTACGTCAATGACCTGGATTTTTATGTTGCCATGCTTGACAATGACATCAAAGTTTTCAGCGTCACTCAGACCGAAATTCGTTAGTCGGCGAAAACCGATGTCCAAACCTCCGTACTTGCCGCCAGGGTAGCATATCATTGTAAGAGTTGGACGCCCAGATGGGCTTGGGGTGATCATAACTTCACTGAGAACGCAACATGCTCACGTTCACGGTCACGAACGTATGATCTAAACTCACAGCTGATTACTGGCCGCACTTAAATGTATGAAAA
This sequence comes from Spirometra erinaceieuropaei, assembly GCA_902702965.1. Classification (NCBI taxonomy): domain Eukaryota; kingdom Metazoa; phylum Platyhelminthes; class Cestoda; order Diphyllobothriidea; family Diphyllobothriidae; genus Spirometra; species Spirometra erinaceieuropaei. The sequence goes on along the minus strand of CACRXP010000044.1, from coordinate 1,467,175 downwards.
AGTATCTATTAAGACTTACCGCCAGTGATGTACATAATACGCGTCCTGTTGCAATAAGGATTCTGCAATGCGTGCATAACAGTTGGCTTTAAATGCTTTTAGAAGCAGAATTGGTTAAAGCACGAGGCACAAAAAGGTATTGTGCAGAAGGCACATGAACCAATGTTCGTTAACATTGGGTCCAGTTTGCTTAACAGCAAAGGGGACGAACTCGTGAGTGGCTGCCATGGGCGTGAAGACCTGGCTGCGTTGAAAGAAGAGACGCACAACTGATAGAACAGTCTAAGGTCTAACTTCAGATTCTTCCCGGAGGATCCGTCGCCAACTTTGATTGCATGTTGGCTGTGTCGCAGGCCGTTGGCCATGAAACTGCTCTTCTATGAAGGAAGGCCATTGTCTTTCGATCCCTCGGCCGACGTTTGGTAGCCAGAGGCTAAGTAGCTCGCTCAGAAAATAGCAGACAATATGCGCAGATGCAATGACAGTACAATTTGCTTTAACTTATCAACAGCTATGCATCTGCTCCGGGGTATGAACGCCGTCGTCCGCAACTGGAAATATCCGTCACGCACCGACTGGCGACTGCAATGTGCAGTCGAGCCATGAGCACCGCCGAGTGAATGTAGCCAGAGGAGAAGTCAGGTATTATCTATAATGTTTCGTGCGCTAACGGCATGTGCAAATACATATCGACTGAGATGCGAATCAAAGTATGCATAATGAACCCCATAGTTTTGGTCGTTGGTACTAGTAACGACAGGATAACGGTAACAAAGTGTGTGATAAAGTCAGAACTGATTTCTATGCTAGACGACCGAAGTGACGTAGCTATGATGTTGCAGAATCTAAATAATTTGCAAGCGTAAGTTTAAGCGATGGGAGTTCTGTTGTGCCGAGGGGTGATATAACTGGGTCGCCTGGTCTACCATTGCGTTTTAGATCTCACAGCCATCCCCACTGTTCTACAGAGTGCCTAGTTGAGTACAAAGAGAAAAACTCGGGAGTAGGGGAATCAAACGAATCAACAACAGGAGTTTGAAGTCAAAAACAAGGGTGGATGTTTCGGACCTTTCAGTCGACAACTTAGGTGGAAGCAAACCACAGGATCATATTGACCACCATAATTGCGTAATCGTCCAAGATTCAACGAAGCCGCACATGCATACGTCGAAGGAAGGGCTTAACGCTGATTTTAATAAGGTTACGTATCGGCTGAAAAATATGCTTTACCCGAACTAGATTGTTACCGTTTGAACAGCACTCAGGGTCGGAAAAAACGACTACCAAACAGTCCATAACTGTGCGTCTATGGTTTATTAAAATTTTTCTGGATTATATTATTTCTGCCCACAAAAACCAACCTCCAAATCTCTCATAGGGGGGTTTTTCCCTGCCGAGAGTCTCTCCATTGGAACGTCTGAAATGCCTCGGATTATTGACTGAACTGAAACTGAGATTTGCAGATGGCGAGAGTAACCTGGCAATTTTTGTGAGACAAGTAGTAGAGGCAAACACAGGGTTGCTATGAGGTTAGCCAATGAAAATGTTGTCGGATGCAATTTGGTAGCGGCAAGCCAGAGACGAACTGAACTAGACACTACCCAATGTCCCAAACCAAAGTGTTTACATAATAACGCTAAGGGTCTGTTTTAGAAACCAGACTAAGTGAGAGCACAGGTAGCCGATACATCTCCAGATGTTATAGTAATTGCGTAATAGTCACCACCACAAAGCGTCAACGCTAGCGAAATAACACTACCAGCATAGCGGTAGAGGGAGGTAGCGGTAGGTGGAGGAGTTTTCACGTAATTAAAGGACAACTTTACCGTATGCGGGAAGACTGATCCATGTTATGAGGAATGATGATGGTCCCAAAATGTCCAAAAGTACAGAAAAGGCCAAGTATTTTTGAAAGTTATTCCAGTCTGAATTAAAAGAGAAGCGGATCTCATTTCGCCTACGTATTCTGTTGATTTTTGAAAATATTAAGTTCCGAATAAAAGCTGGTTGCAAAGAGGCTCAGAACGTGGTGGAAGACAATTCTCTTGGTCAGAACGAGATTCCAGCTAAACTGCGCGGTGAACGTGTCCGAGAACTAGCAGAGCCTTTATCCATCTCGTGTTAGGAATCGTTCAGGGCTTAAATGCTTCCTGCGGATTGGAAAACGGCCCACAATACAGCGATTTACAAAAGTTGAATTTATGCATTTAGGACCAAGTATTTACCGATCGGCCTCTCATCAATCTGCTGCAAAGTCATGAATAAGACCACCAAATAGCCTTAATGAGTTTTTTTTAAAACCGTTTCCTGTTGCATAATGCACAAAAAGGCATTCATGAGGGAAGATCGTGCGTAAAGAACATGCTTTACAGCGCAACTTAATGCGATCGGCGGTGTGGAATACTATCAAGGACTCTCCTGATAAGTACCGACAAAGACAAGAAATCTGTAAATGAGACATCGGAATGATCTTTTCTGGATAATTCGACGTCATAAGCCACAGATTCCCCAAACAGCCTTTTCGAGAAGGATTTGCTCAGTCTTTGTTTGGTAGTGGCCATGTGGCCGCCGGTGTGTGTTATAAGACTTCAGTTCCAATTACAATTCTTGACCCTCATTCCCGAACAGCAGTCAGGACGGGATCAATGCGCGCCACACCTATGCACTTAGTATGACGGCGCCGCCCTACACTGCAGCTGCCTATGAAATTTGAGTCGTAGCCCTGTCCTCGGCCAAGAAGGCGGGGATCGACCCAGCATCCCGCACCAATGCAGCCCTTGTCAGTCGCACTGCACACTGACGTGAGGATATATCCACGTTGATTTCACAGGAAACGCGGTCTGCGATAACGTCGACATTAAAGTCATCGAGGACAGTGGGTTTGTTCGGTTCCGGTACAGTCGCTAAGTAACCGCGACGGTCTTCTTATAACTTGCTTTTTCGACACCATAAATTGTCGTTGAGGATGCGGTGGTGACGGCGATGGCCGTTGTTTTCCCGGGGCTTCATCGTGATCCCTGGGGAGACACTAAATTAACCGAGGACGAGGAAGACGTCCAAAACACCACGACGACTAGCTCAGGGAGACCGAGGATTTCACTGAGTACGTGGAAGTTCGGCCTCGCGGTCAAAGACGTGGCCGCTTATTCACGTCACCTTTAGTCTACCGAAATGGGGAGCTGAGGCGAGAGTTCCTAATGGTCGACAATACAACGATTGTTTTAGAGTTGCGAAAATTCCCATAGCAGTAATCAGAAGACGAGGTGGCGAGCATATGTAGCGTTCGATAAAATCTCGTCGGGCCAGTACAATTTTATGGAAACGAGGTAGAAGTAAAAACAGGTCAGTGATAAGATAAATCGATTGACGTTCGCCTTACAACACAGGCCGGGTGTGGGAATGTGGGGGAGGGGGAAGGGGTTATAGCAGTCGCTGTCAGGGGCGGGGTGAGAGCGGAAGGGCGCGGGGAGAGTTGCAGCGTTAGTCGACCTTTGACCACTGTAGGCGCGGAGCCTGAACGTGGTTCTTCTGTGCGCACAAGATTGGTTTTCGCAACCTGATTGCGGCCATCTCTGATGTTGCTAACAGGCGCCGTCGCAGTAGTTTAGGATAGGTCGATGGGACCTTATAGATCACACGAATCACTCCATTGGGGACTACATGATGACCGGAATCGACAACATGCGCGAGAATAGTGCTGCTAATGCTCTTGGTTTCGCCTTTTCCCTGCCATGCCGGGAGGTGTTTCCGTATTCTCTTGGATAAGCGCCGACTCATGCGGCCAATATAACCTGCTCCACAGGAGAAAGTGAAGGAATCGATGCACATTGAAGTGGTCTGGGATGGAAACTTATCCTTACCTTCTCCGCGTTAGATAGGATTATTAGAGAAGGATACTTGAACCCTTGCCTCTGGGAAGGTTTGCGAAACAGCTTGACCAAGACATCTCATTCACAGCGTCCCCTTGAAAAGGGAATTTAAGGAACAGGGTTTTCTTCTCAGCAGTCGGTATGGCGGGTTTTACCGGTCTTTCGGTCATATTCTTTGCAAAGATTCCCAAATCAGTAGTCAGGGAAGACTGATCGGGTTACGCACGTGAAGAAGAGTAGAGGAGGCTGCGAAGGCTGCTGCCGTAAGCCGCTCCTTCAGGCTTTTTGTGCTTGTCCGTGTCAGCCTTTGCGTTTATTGGTCCCCAGTGCGTGTGCGCCTTTGCCCTGTCTCTGTTGTGTCCACGTGCAGCCAATCAGCGAAGAAGCGGCGTTAACTGGCTTCGAGCTCCTTTAAGGCTAGTGACAAGCCTTGTGCGGTCCCAGAAACTAATCGACAGGGAGCCTGACAAACCGACGGCGATAAAGAAAGCGGACTGCTACAAGTCCGCCTCACACTCCAAGTCAGTCGATGACTTGAGTCGCGCCAGGCTTGGCCCCAGCGTGGGCAGAACTCTGGGCTAATCGACGCTGTATCCCTCGTTAATTAACTGCAGGCGAACGAAACCCAAGAGCAATCATTTACTGCGCCTCGGGACTAACAAAAGGCGGCTCGCCTTTTATCCGGAGCCGATCGAGGTAATCTGCCAGGTACTCATCTCGTCCCAACACAGCCGCCACCTGCTGATATCATATCACCGTTATTGCCTAAGTCTATCATTGCATTGCCGTTTGCTCCTTCGACTGAAATCAAAGCAAACGAGAGAGAGATGGGTCAACCCGAATGACAGTGTGACCAATCTCCATGCGCAAGTAACCCTGGTGGCACATACTACGCCCGCAACCATCGGGGCGGCAGGTGATTCCTGATGGGCACTGACGCACAACCCAGCGCCATGTCTGTGACAGCAACCGACCGCCAGTCCCCCAAACCCCAGCGCCTCCCTCTAGGTCGTCAACAGATAGCCGATCGTCGCTTAATGTTTCTGTTCTCCATCTCTGGGTAGCGGTCTCTGGTGTCCCTTGCCTTTTGCCATTCTTGTTACGGACTTTCTTGTCGTATTTGATCTTCTACTCAACTGATCACAGTCTCAACTACGTGACCAGACCACTAATCTCACCGTTTTGGGAATCTGTTTCTCTGAGGTCGACCATAAACTTGTCGGTCCATCTTGTCAGCTCCTTAGAAATAGCCTAGTCCCGCCCTTCCGAACTTCGGCGTCATTACTCCGCCGTACAATGTTGTTTCCCACATACCCATCCTTATCCGCCGGCGTTTTGAGACCCAGTCGTCTCTCGCCTGCTCGTCTGGCTGTCGCCAATACTTCCCAAGTGCTTCACGCCACTCAACTCTGCCCCTTCTGCCGAAGGCGCACACACGCGCTACAAGCTTATAACCTCAACGGCGGACGACACAAGCGGCTAGAGAGACAGCCTTCGGCAACTGCTCGCAGAGCTTCTTGAACGCCTCTACGCGTCAGTTAAGTTGTCTCAACCAATCCGCCTCTCCTGACTTCTGCTGTGAAGACCTATGTGCTGTCGACCATACCATTGCGACACACGCTCAGACGGGCTGTTGGACTTTGTTGGCCACTGTGCAAGCGTTCATCTTCAGTAGCCTTGACACCGTCTTGCCATGGACGCAGGGCGGGTGAGGGAGAAGATTGTGTACATATGCCTCATTATTATATGTCTATCTGTAAATAGGGTTCTCCGAGGCTCTGCCTATATCCCTCACATATACTGAATTATAAATTAATTCACCTACAAGTCGCCGGTACTGCTCAAGGTAGACGTCATCGCATGCCGGGGTTGAGTTGTCGAGTCGTCGAAAGCATTTGAAAGAAAAGACATGATTGAACAGCCTTCCTTAGAGAAAATATAACACTGGTGACCCCACTCACGGCGACCACGAGATACAATAAGAAGATGGAGCAAAGGAAAGAAGGAAGGAAGAATAAAAATACATGAATCATGTACACAAAAGTCATACGGTAAGGAATCAGCGGGTTGGCGGAAAGATGAGCACAGCCCACCCGTCAAAGGATGATTAGGCTGGGGCGGAGGGCGTGGGCTACACCCATCATCAGGTAGACGAGCACATCAGTGCATGGAGGTGACCGTTTGGAACTGGGGCGTGGAAGCGCGTAACAGACATAATCACGTCTCAAATAAGAGGAGGGACTCATCCAGACGTCTCTCATTTCCGGTTGCCGCTGACTGCAGCTCTTTAGTCTCCGTCCTTGTAAGGACAGCAGCTGGAACCGGAATCAGAGGATCGATGAGAAATCCACCATTGCCGCTGGGAGTGTCCTGGGTCTGCGCAGTGATTGGATGTTGGCAACTTGGTCCGAAGATGCTCTGCAATTGGTCTAGAAGAGGAAACATATGGGGAGGAGGTAAACGTGGAAACTAAAGGCCAGAATCGATCTTGTATTCAAAGACAAACCAATGAACACTTACTCGCAGTACAGTCGTCTGATAAGGTCTGAAAGGCAAAGGTGAAAAGGTGATTCGATTAGCAGTGAGTAAACATCCGGCTTGTTTTAATGCAGCATTCAAATGTTTCCAAAATAAAAATAAAAAAGCTGGGAAACTGAATCGCTTACTCGGAAGGAGAAGGATAAAGAGGCGGAGAAGAAGAAGAGGAAGAAACAAACAGTTGGAATAAACATTTTAATGCACTAGTTATAACAATAGGACGATCTTACCACCTGGAGATTATTGACGAATCCTCCATCTAATCTGAGGGACTCCAAAGCAAGCAGGTTTTCTGACACCGTTTCCGGTCGACTATTGGAGGACGCCGAGGTGGTAACAGTGCCTGTGCTAGTGACGGTAGTTGTGTTCTCCTGCCCAGTAGAGCGATGATGCGCCCAGCTGGATATATCAATCAGATCTTCGGCACTTGACGGGGGGAAGGTCTGTGGAGGAATGGTGCACGGTTAAATCCATCTCGCACACGATGCAGGCCTTTTTTGTTTTTCATCAACTCACCCGAGGCTGTTCAGCAATGGCGTCCAGCAGTTCGTCATCGTCATCGTCGTAGTCCTCCTCCTCGTCGCTGCTTTTAGGATCCGGTCCTGTGATGGCGAGTGGAGTTGGTTGAGAAGGCAGTGCCTGCTGGGCGGGTTGATGCTGCGCCTGTTGATTTGAGTGTGTTGGCCTTGACGTTGGGCAGGTCAAGGCCGGCATTGAGGTCTGTGCGGTCCCCGCTCGGTGCGGTGAGTTGGCAATCATTGCACGCATAGCGCGCAGGCGATACCGCTCGAACCTCTCGTAACTAGATTGGTGCAAAGCAGTGGTAGACATAAACTTCCTTCTGGAAAACCCAGCAATAATACATTCATCGGAACTAATTAAAAAATCATTGGGGTCTCGGACGACAGCGGTGACCTGCCATTGATTCTGATTATAGTGATACCAGCTTGTGTATTATCTACGCCACTCTGTCTCTCCCGTTCATATTGCATTTCATTTTCAGCACGAGGTTGGGGGCTGCCAAAGATGGGTGGATGCAAGTCAGGTCAGTGTTTACATTAACTGAGTCCTAAACCCCCATGAAGTAGACCCCCTGGACCTAGAATTGGTATCCAAAGGAGCAGCCACAAATCCAAATGAAGAAGGAATCCATACACGTTAGCCTTCAACTAGGAGGGCAGTTCATCCCATTGGGTGGAAAATTCCCATCTCACAACTTCTAATGCGCCGCAATTTAAGCCCACAGTCGTATCAAATGCACAATTTGAACGAAAGGTTGCGCAGGAATGTCCCCCCTTTCTCGATCCGTCCGCTTTCGAGAACCCATGACAAATCGGAGTCATGTTGACTAAGAGTGGCATAAAAAGCACTGATTAACGTAACCTGGAGTCCTAGACTCCTTCGTGTCACGCATGTGTCTGGTTCACAAATTAGTCCGGACACACCGTCTCTCTACTTGAGGGAGCAATCATACGACAGGGACTGTCAACGTTCCGGTGAAGTGCAGCGGCGATCGCAGTAAGACGAAGCTCACTCTATCACCCAACACTCGGTATTTTACCCAGGGAGACAGAGTTAAGGCAACTGGAAACGGACGTGGGCGGAGAGGCCGAAGAGGCTAAGTAACTCGCCTACGCTAGTTATAGACGATCGCATCCCCAAACCCCACACAAACGGGGCTTCAGAAATTTGCAAATATAGGAGTTAATACTTATCATGCTGCCATAGAGGCTATACTGTGAAAAAGTCACTGAAATCCAATTCTCTGTTCGAAGGATAGGCGGACATGTATGAATATCGGATGTGAATACGCAGCCTCTAGTTCTTATCAGCATAATATGCCTACGTAAATGAAATCAGTAGCCATTCCATAGCAATAATCACTAGAGGCCGCGGCGATCAAGTTTACGAAAAGTGTTGCAGTTGGCGTCAAATCTAGGGTTGGGTTTTTAGACTTAGGCTAGGTGATATGTTTGTCTGCCGCACACCGTCTTTCCAAACCCGGCCATCACTAACCAATAACCAGGGATTACCTGTTTTCTAACCATGTATGAGCTCTTAATTCGCGCGATTTGCTCCGGCACCTCACTAGAGTACTAAAACAAATGTGGCAGAAATGTGCGTTCTCTCAACGCCTTCTGCAGATTCCGTTTATTACGGCCTCCATCTGCTCAAGCATAAAATTCCTATTAACATCCCTCTCCCACTACAGGAGTACCTGTTCTCCTGTCATATAATGAACATTCGCCAGAGGACAGAATTAGCTGTTCGAGCCGCGACTCTTAGCGAATAGGTACAGACTCAGACGCGCCAGATTTATTTTAATGGAAAATGTACTGATTTGCCTTTGTTATGGATTCCCGAATTTCAGCGTAACTTTTTCTTCCCTCTCACATGCACAAGTCCGAGCCTGTCATAGTTCAACAAACCGCCTCACACGACCTCGTCTCAACTTCGCGTACCAGGCCGCAGTAATCCACAACGGTTAGCGTGTCGTTGTGGGTTGGAAAGTCGTTTGGTTGTTTATAGTTGAAGCCTTCGTTCGAACAAACTCTCCATCCTAATACTGTTATGACCCGCCTGGTACGTGAAATCCTGTGGAGCGTATGCGCACTCGACCCTTGTCCCCAATACCAACGCGGCAGAGAAGGAGAACGCGACCGGCCACGAAACTGTGTATTAGGAAAATGCAAGTCAAAATGAACTGGAAGTAACGCGTATTTATAACGCCTTACGGTGCTTCGCCGGCGTTCGGCCCAATGCCCTTCGGGAAGAACATTCGAGACGAGCCGGTCGATAATTCGAATATGCTGATCGATCAGGCCCGCGAGGAAAAGCCAATGGAGAGGTACCACGATTAAGATGACAGCGCAGTACAGAAAACGCACGTGGCCTCCCGTGATTGGCTGGCTCTTGTTTTTGGGAGTGTAGGCACTCCCAACAAATACCTCCACCTCCCACGTGTCAGTCGTCTGCCGCGGTCGGCCAAATGGAGACGTGGTCAGTTACAGTGACCGGCGTGGCAAGGAATGCCCCGTTGATGTGTGATCGCAGTAGATGCGCTGGACCAACTAAGGGGCTTGATCAGAATCCCGCCTTGGTGCGGGTTTTCGTTATGCGAGCCACCCACGCCTTCTACCATCTCCGGTCTTTTTGACCCTGTCCTGACAGCGGGTCCAGATGGAGGGGGAGGCACGAGAGGGTGCGGCAGATGATGCGCAAGTCCACTACGAACTAATTCATGCGAAAGTCATCGTCCCTTCTCTCACCCTGCTGTGAAGCACACGGTAGGCATCGTCAGCAACAACGGTCGAACTGTTGTGTCCACAGTTACTGGTCCCAACACGCACGGACTTACCAACTCAGTGGGGGGGGGGTCTTCAAAAACCTTCAACGCGCAAAGAAAATGCATGTCTCTTCTGTTTGGTTTATTTTAGTTATTCGGAATTTTACAACCCTACATTTGACCGCCAAAACGCAAGAAGACATATCATGAATTGCGTTTGAAATCGAGAATGTCGCTGACTTCCCAACATTAACTTAAATAGCAAATCCATTTCGGAGACCCTGGTAAATCAACTTGGGTTTGTCCTAATAGGGTTACATTTCAAGAGTTGAATTGACTGACGCTAGCTTATGCTGTGAGTTGGTCGAACTGTAGCAAGGCCGTATGTCTGAGTGCAGCATGCGTGGATGGAGTCCGTCGTGTCGCGACTTCAGTATCAGACTGCGGAAATACGCAGACAGTCCAGTGGTGAGCGGGAGAGACAAAGGAGGGAGAAGGCGCACCGATCTTGACTAGATTTTTAGTACACCGTTACTGCTTTTATACTTTTTCAGCAAACCGAATGTTATAGGAGTAAGAATAGGGGAAAGAATATATGATTAAACAAAAATCAGATCATCGGTTGAGCAACAGAAATCGAAACCGGACGCGGAATCTTGCTCTTGAGCTCCCTTGGTTCAGTGTGAAGAGACCGGAAAGGTTTAAGGAATGGGTGTCATCCAGAAATTAGAATACGATGTTTTAAATTTTGAGAACTTCGAGAGATACAACAGTGGGTAAGTAGGGCACCAGTATTATAGAGGTGGCTGAAGAACTATTTCAGGGGCCGACGACTACGATAAGGTAGTCAGTTCTATCGAGTAAATGTGTGTCAGTAATTTAAGGCGAAGAAGGATATCAAGAAGATGAAGAAGAAGAAGAAGGAGAGCAGATTAGTAGATGAAAAAAAGGAGGTCTAAAATAGAGAACGAGAGGAGGAGGGAGGAAGGGCAGAAAGAAACCGCAATGGAAAAGAGAAGATAAAAGAAGGGAATAATAAGGGCGAGGTCTGGTCTTGCAGTCCCATTTGATTGATATCATATGGTTAGTTTCCTCAAACAATTTTAGTTAGTGCGATTACGCTGGTCCTACATACAGTGCGTGACCTATCTCATGAAATGTTGTCTGAAATTCTGAAATACGTTTTCGATTAGGAAGGATTACTAGGTCGCGGTTGTGATACTCATTAACGTAACGCATACTCTTATAACATTTTGGACTCGGCAGGATGTCGGCTTTTAAATGCACTTTTTTTCACTTTCCTGTAGAAAGCCTGCTCGGTAAAAAATGACTATTTAAGTAGCATGCATTTTTCCCATTGATTTTCGATGGCCTTGGAAATTCAAATATATTTTATAGAAACCACAAACAAAAATATGCTTTCTTTTAATCAATCAATAGACAAGCACGTCTTCTTTATATTTTATACCTAAAGAAGGAGTATAATTAGGTTTTACAAAAGTTTTTAATTATGAGACTTTTTAAGACCGCGATATGTCCGTTCACATAGCATCGTACCTGGCCGTTTACCACTGCTCCTCATGAAATGTAAAACAATGTCCGCATCCATTGCAAAATTTTATGGACCCTGTATGATATCTCTTTAATGACATAGAAAAATATGGGATTTGCTTTACGCGGAACGCATGCACCTTGTAGAGTGTAATCACTAAGCGCTAATGCAACGAATGATCAGGCTCCAAATTATTCGGCAATTAGAAAACCTTTTTAAAACCTTATTATGCTCCTTCCTTAAGTATAAAATATAAAGAAGACGTGATTCTCTATTGATTGCCTAAAAGAAAGCATATTTTTGTTTGTGGTTTCTATAAAATATATTTGAATTTCCAAGACCATCGAAAATCAATGGGAAAAATGCATGCTACTTAAATAGTCATTTTTTACCAAGCACGCTTTCTACAGGAGAGTGAAAAGAAGTGCATTTGAAAGCCGACATCCTGCCGAGTCCAAAATGTTATAAGAGTATGCCTTACGATAATCAGTATTACAACCGCGACCAAGTAATCCTTCCTAATGGAAAACGCATTTCAGAATTTCAGACAACATTTCATGAGATAGGTCACGCACTGTACATATCAAGTATTTGCGCCCTTCTTACTATTTTAATCCAGCGCATGAGTATGCCTCGGGAAATTGGTTATACGCTATCCTCGGTAAAATCAAGTACTACTTCACACGCGCTTCCCTTGCGCGTGCTTCGAGCCCTGGTCTCGCCCTCTTTTATCAATCGATTGGCTAAGTAGGTTGGCTAATGACATTGTTCAGACGGATTGGAACTCCGTCGGTTTTTCCGTGACCCTCCAGTTGTGATTGCGCCCTCCTCATCCTCTTACTCCAGCGATTGGCTGTGCCGGGAGAGAGTGTGTAAATGCCACCTTCGGTTACACCAAGCATCGGTTCACACGCGCTTCGCTGTGCGTGCTTCGAGCTCTGGTTGTATTCTCCTTCCCCTCCTCATTCAGCCAGTGGCTCAGTTAGGTATTTTAACTAAAATTACTTTGGTTATTTCAATGAAGTGAGGCCGTAGAATCAAACCATGCCAGAATGAAGCACGCAAACAGGGGGAGCTTTGAGAAGCATGGAGTGCATGGCTGTAAAAGTGCCGCCAATTTATGTACTTTGCGAAGACGCATCGAAAAACCAGACACTTACCGCTGGAAGACGCCATTCAATTCGTCGTTGAGTTGCAGAAGGCTGAGAGTAACCGCGTCATCGGCGACTTGTGCCAGGAACTCGGCCACGCGTTGTTGCATCATGTGGCAGGTCTCGTTCAGTTCCTGTGAAGATAAGTAAATAGGCCCAGTAGGACATGCATAGAGGAGTGGGTGCTTCTTTAAACCACCACCAGCAGCTGTTCTGCCCGTACGGACAATTTAGACAGTATGTATACCATGGTAGAAGGACGCTGACCGAGCTAGCCAACAGGTGTACCACACCTGGGAGTTGGGTATGGCTGGACGACTGTGGCTGATAAGCCAGAACTGGCTATTCCAGTCTCCCTTGTCTTTGTTCGTAGTTCCACTCTGTCTGTACTACGCGTGGCCGTGCAGCTGCTGGTTGGGCTCGAGAAAGGGCCATAAGGAAAAACGGAACGATCGGTGAGCGCCCACTACCATTATATATTCCCGATCGAAGCCGACAGAGCAACGTGCTCGTGGCTCAGTGGTTAGAGGCGTGGACTTCTAACTAACAGATCGCGAGTTCGAGCCTCGGGTGTTCCACACTTCGGGGTTAGATATGACTGCCTGACGACGGCTAATAAGCCAGAAATGGTCATTCCAATCTCTCTTGCATTGTCGGAAATGCTATTCTAGTATGCATACCATTCATATTTCCATGGACTGCAATCGTACGACCAGAGTTTATCTAGCTACCCCGCAAATGATACAGTTGATAATTGGCTTACCGCTGAGCGGCCGCAGAAAAGAAAAGTATAGTAATTTTATACGGCAGCATCTCGTCGATTTGTCTGTATTGATTTGTTACGAATTTAATCCCAACGGCCTACGATTATATGGACACGGTTCAGAACTTAAACCATATGGGGGTTAGCAATAAATGCACAGTTTAGAAACGTGTATGCTAATATGGGATAACATTATTGGAGACTGGTTTTGCTGAGGTGCCGTCTTCACAAGAGCTTTGAGTTGAACGCAACAGTAACGTTAAAACTGTGCTGTTGGCTACCTCCATTACGGGGTACAATGCGGTATGCGGCTCGATTTCATGAGGTGATGGTTATCATGATGTTAATTTCAAGAATTATTATGAGCAGAGCATGGGACATGAGTTTTTAGAATGAGCGCCAAAATTCCAATGAACATTTGAGTAGAAGACATTTTGGCTAGATCGCAGTTGATGGACAGGGATGGAGAAGCGGACGACGACCTTAACCCTAATCCGAACCTCAACGTTAAGCGTTAACCGTTAACCCTAACGGCAACCCTAACCCTAACCGAAATCGTAAACGTAACCGTAGCCATTAGGAATAACCGTAACTGAAAAACCTAACCCCAATGCTGAAACCTGGTCGTGCGCTCAAACCTTAACCATGACCCGAAAACCTAAGCCTAAATGCATAACCCTAACCCGAAAATTGGACACCGTTAACCGGTACCCTAATCCTAACCTCAACCGTAAAACGAAAGCCAAAAGGGTCACATGTGATTATGGGACCCCACAAAATAGCCCAAGTAGACAAACCCCCCAGCCACCTGTAGTGCGGGGCCTGGCGACCGATTGCGATCCAGCCGACATTTTAACTACTGAGGAATAACCGCGTAATGTCCATCCTGCAAACAAGTAGCGCTGTTAATAGTATAATCTTGCATGGCCGATTATTATAGCATACTCCCCACGGGTGTTTCATCGATGTTTCAGTTGCTGTATGACACAACTGAGAGGGGCTCGGCTCGTCATTGAACACTAGAGTAGTATTACTTGTTTGAAAGATGGACATTACGTGATTATTCCGCAGTAGCCGCAAGCGTCTGGTATGCTATGACCATCAAACCATGGCCCTCACAGCCTGGTGTGCACTGAAAGTTTTATAGCGCTTGGTTCCTCGCAGGTAGATGCGTTTGTGCTACCGCTGGGTCGCGAGCATGGCTGCCCATTTATCCTCTTTCAGACCCGTTGTGGTGTTGTTGCTGGTTAAAATCCTGTTCAAGGCTTCGTTGTGAACCAGGGGATGTGGTGGCACGTCTAGGTGCGGGTCCGGCCGCGCCATCCACCTGCGCCCTCCCCCGCCTTCGGTCTTCTTGACTCCGTCTTGAAACCGAGTCCTGGCGGGGAAAAGGATAGGGTGCAGTAGATGCCGCGCAAGTCCATTCTCACTATAATTCACGCGCCAGTCATCGTGCCTACTCTCACCTTGCTGTGGAACACACGGAAAACATAGGCGGACACGATGATTGAACTCTCATTCCCCAGTAGCTGATTGTCCTCGACACAACTGTTCGTTGAAATTTTGGCCCTGACCCCAAAAATGTCATGCTTCATGCACTTTTAACTCCATGTACTGCGCTTAATAGTTTCTAACATTATTACCTCGGTTATGCTCTGGAGTTCACATACCAGAGGACGCCAGGAGACCCACCGAACAACCAAATTACCCACAGCTATGCCATGTAGCGGCAAAAGCATCGGCGAATCACGTATATGGGCTTTCCGCTAGCAACTGTTTCGGGAGATGGCCCTATTTCAGTCAAACTGCAGAACAAAATTATTTAATCTGATTGTGGAGCATTTGCTGGGTCGTTTAGTGGGTTGGCTTGTATCCCAGGCAAAAAAGGTCGTCCTGTTGACTTTGCCGCCATGTCGATCAGCAGACAAGCCGCGCGCCGGACCGCAGTGAGCTCTGGTCATCACCCGACCGACAGTGACATCGCGCCTCCCCCCCCCCCATCTCCTGAAGGACGCAGCTCAGTACCATAGCTGGGGTCTGTCACCGAGGTCGACGCTGTCAGTCACACAGAGACGCGGCACGATGGGGCTGTCAGGCTAGTCTTCCTACTCACACTAAAATATTCATGAGCCCGTCTGCAAATTCGGAATAATGAACTACGCCACCCGCTGGTGGACCCTCTTTTCACTCCTTCAGTAGAAAACATTAAGCTAATGTTGATCATTTCTGGGATTACATGATGCCGGGGGATAGCGTGAGGCGAAAATCCGAAAGTTGTTTGATTTGGTCGATCTCAACTGATGGAGGTAAGCGTATGCTAAGTCAAACAGGGTCAGGCGATTAAATATTTCACCACCGGTTGCTTTACTTTAGGCATCATGTGTACTAAGAAAGAGCATGAGTTCAAGAATTTTCGAAGGAATCTAAACAGGCCATCTAGATGGGAACCGCCATCATTCGGTAGTCGCTTTCCGAAAAATGTTATTTATGATTAAATCCCTGTCCGAAATGACATTTTCCAGTAAAGGGTAGGCGAGTTAAATGTCACTGCAATTTGCTGTTTGGTAAACAAAAATCGACCAAGCTCACGTGGCCGACAAACGTCGAAGTCCAACCGGATTGCAATTCAGTCAGTTGAAACAAACAGTAGTATCCATATGCTCGTACGCTGGACGGTAACAACAAATATCGGGCTATCTCCTCACACTCTTACGCAAATGAACACAATCACTGCCCTCAAATTCTACATTATATCTAAGTTTTACGCTAGTCTACGAGCTAGGGTGCAGTAGGGGGGGGGGGAATGGAGAGGGAGGTGATTACACTCCCCCCCCCATCAGGGGTACAGAAACAGGAGTGAAAATTTTTGGCTTTTTTGCGATAGTCACCCAGACATATGCCAGCTGCAGACAGGAGAAGAACGGGACTCGAGTCCGACCTCCATAGAAATTGGTCTGAACGCTCTGGCGTCACTTAGTGAGAGTGGTGTTATGCGAGTTGTCCCACTGCAAGACAGCTGCTCATCGGGGCCCTCACGCGGGCGACCATATATTCCCGAGAGTTATTGGTGATAAAAAAAAGACGAGTCGTTATAAACATTTTTTAGCAATATAAGCGAAGAGACGAGTCTTAGGGAGCTGTCTTGAAGAAGGAGACACGATCGCTGGGACAAGTGCTTTATTAGTCTAACATTTCCGATTCGTGCATCAGGGACAAAAGCAGCTTCGGGTAATTCATGCACAAGGGCTGCAATATTTATAGGATGCAGTCGCCATGCTACCGCCTACCTATGATCATTCCCGGCTCCCCCCTTCATCAGGGGTCGTTGTACTTGGTGTGCTCACTGTTAGATGGCTGATATTTGCGTCGTTAATTGCTGCAATTTCCTCACGTGCGTTGGATGTTGGTGTGATAATGGCCCGACCATCTGACCCATCAACCCCGGCGTTGGGAAAAGTGTTCACCTCTGCGCTCCCCGCATGGCTTGTTACTCCGCCTAGGCGAAGTCTCAGCAGAGAGTATGGAAGGGGAAGGTCACTGCACTTGTTAATGAACTGGGGGCCAGTAAACCATAATTCAAGTAGCTCCCGGCTCACGCGGCTCTCACCGCTTGAGAGATGGCGTCATTTCTCCTCACCGCTGCAGCGTGTTCGGCCATTTGCGTTCGGAGCTGTCTTCCGGTTTCTCCGACGTAGTTGCTTTGTCCGCAACTACACCAGATCCGACAAACGACTCCAGACGTTTCTAGCCGTGGCAGTGGATCTTTCGGTTCCATTACCTGACGCCTGTTGGTTGCCTCGGGTCTGTGTGCAACTCCAACCCCAAGTGGTGCGAGAAGGCGACCGACAGCTTCCGAAACGTGGCGTAGCCACGCAGGAAGCACACAGGAGAACGCTGTTCCAGTACCAGGGTCGGTGGGTCAGATGGTCGAGCAATCATCACACCAACATTCAACACCCGCGATGAAATTGCAGCAATTAACGACGAAAATGTCGCCCATCAAACAGTCATCCCAGCAAGTCCGACAATCCCCGATGAAACGGGCGTGGGGAGCGGTGAATTTTCATAGGTGTGCGGTAGCATGGCGACTACATCCTATAGATCCCGCAGCCTCAGAAGATGAAGATGCGATCACTGGAACAAGAAGTTTATTTGCCTGACGTTTCGGATTCTCACTCGAACCCATCATCAGAGACATTCGCAGATAGTGGTGAAGGTGGCACCAGGAGTGCAGTATTTATAGCACGTGGCTGCCGTGGGACCGTATGCGCACTGCAATTAACAGTTCTCACAATCGCCGCTGGGGTCGTAATTGATGCGGCGGTGGCTTGGCGGTCCGAGTCCGAGTTGTTAATTGCCGCGATTTCGTCATCCGTGCTCGATGCTGGTGTGACGATTGCTCGGCAAACTGGCTCACTGTCACCGTGATAATTGCTCACCCGCGCCCTCCCCACGTGACTGATTCTCCTGCCCAGGGAAAATCGCAATACGGAATAGGCCACTGGGAGGTCATTGTGTTTGTTGATGGATTGCGGGCCTGAGAACCATGACTCGAGCAGCTCGCGGCTCACGCGGTTGTCACCCCTTGCGAGGATTTCGGCCCCTTGAAATTTGAAATTATGGCCGGGTCCAGTCGAGTGTGCCGCCACCTGAGAGTTAGCGTCTCCCCGCCTCACTGCTGCTGCGTGCTCGGCAAGTCGCGTACGGAGTAATCTCCCAGTTCGCCTGTTCGCTTCTATCAGCAATCCCGCAGCCTCTTGTGCGTTAATCACCCGTATCTGTTGTCGTCTCTGATGATGGGCTCAAGCAGGAATCCGAAACGCCAGGCTAATAAAGCTCTTGTCCTAGCGATCGTGTCTCCTTCATCAAAAACATTTTCGGCATATGTCCCACTTTCGGAGAGTCAGTCCTACGCAAATCACAGCTTAAGAAGACCGCATAGCTCCTCCACTGCACAGGATGGGAGAACCCGGAGAGCTCAGACTTCGGCGTTCTGCTTAGTTAGTCAAAGGCCTTATCAACGAAAGTGTTTAAGGGGAAGAGAAAAAAAAGGGGATTCAGGCAATACGCAACAACTGGTTTCACTAATAAGGTACTGACAAAGATGAAAAATTCGTGCTGTGTCCGTGATTAGAATAAGGTCAGCTGTAAGATGGTCAGAGTCGACAACTAGAGCTCTCCGACTGAGCCACCTAGGGGCACATTTCTTCCTACCTTTTTTCTGTACGTTGGGTTTGATTCATTCCCCAGCCGCATTAACTTATGGCGACCATAGTTGGTAAAAAAAACGCTCTTCAAGGAAAGTGCAGACTTGCGCTGTCTACAGAACTAAATATCCAGGGGAAGATAAGTTCCGCCAACACCTCTACTATAGCCTTCAGAAATATTGTTGCAAAGGTACTTGTTACTCAAAACGGGGACGTAGTATACTAAAAGGCATGAAAGGTCGTCTCCGCAAAAAAACTGGTCCTGTGCTGAACCACAATCCGATAGGTTTGGAAGAGTAGAGTCTTGGAAGGTTGCTTTCTTCATCGAATCCAGACCGCGAGTCTTCATTTCACTTTATAAACTAAGCCGCAAATTTAAAGTATCCAAAAGAGACGATAAAATAGGCGCACGGCCGTTTTTAAAAAGCAGTGTGGCCAACGCTTTGTAAACTGGTTTTTTTGCGGAATAATCCTAAGAGACAACTTCTGTCCAAAAGTAAATTCTGGTTTTGAGGCAACGCTAGGGTTTTCTGGGCGAGCAAGATTGCGCCTTGTGGAAAAAATGAGGTGCGACTACGTGAAAAAAGACATAGGAATATTCTCCATCCATCGGTTGTGTGAGAAAATTGCAGAATGTCGGACTTAGAGTATATTCTGTAGGCGGAGGAGGAGGGGGAGGAGGAGAAGAAGCGGAAGATAGTTCAGATCTCAGCAAATACCCTGACGGTGCGAACAAAGAATCTTTTAAAAAAAGAAGAAGTAAACTGAGTGCAATACGAAAGTCGGTACCGATCCTGGAATTTGGCGCACGGCCGTATGCATCATGCATCTTACGGCAAAGTGAGTTACGGCTACAGTAGATATGTAAGATGAAGCACTTCCCTGATTCAGTCCATTCATTTGAACGCAAAATGCAAAGTTTTGCCAAGGTATGAGAGGAAATTCCTGATGTCCAGGTTTGGATTGAAGCATGCTTAGTTGGTGGTGCCAAATGGGCGATAAGTGACCATTATAAAACCCCCTAATAAGTCGTCTTTATCAATGACTTCCCTCGTACGACCTTCTATAATGGCTCCACGGCAGATAGGCGGATCTCATCATCAACGTAATTCCGTCAGAATATATTCCAGTGAATGCCTTTTCTCATGATTAACATGCCTCCCTCAACTTACTGCATTTCTAATTATGAGATTTTCAGGACCGTGCAATGTCTATTCATACGGCATCGTACTTGTCCATTTACCAATACATACAGTGAAATGTGAAAAAACAGTCCGCATCTTCTTCAAAGGTACAGAGGAATACATGATTTGGTCTACGCGAAAAGCATGCACCTTGTAGATTGAAGTTGCTAAAAGCTAATGCAACGACTAATCGAGTACAAAGTTAATCAAGAATTAAGAAACTTTTTAAAACCTAAATGTATTCTTTCTTCACGTATTTAATGTGAGAACAAGGTGGTTTTCTAACAAACAAAGAAAAGAAAGCTTATTTTAATGCATGTCTTCTATAAAGTATAA
Organism: Spirometra erinaceieuropaei; assembly: GCA_902702965.1. Taxonomy (NCBI): domain Eukaryota; kingdom Metazoa; phylum Platyhelminthes; class Cestoda; order Diphyllobothriidea; family Diphyllobothriidae; genus Spirometra; species Spirometra erinaceieuropaei. The sequence goes on along the minus strand of CACRXP010000044.1, from coordinate 1,447,289 downwards.
TTGAATCTATAAGGCCATCGAAAGTTCATTTGAAAAACACATGCTACTTGAAAAGCCATTTTTATCAGGAACGGTTTCTAAAGGAGGTCGAAAAGGGTGTATTCGAAGGCCGACACCCTAGCGAGTCCGAAATATTGCAGCATTATGCCGCATGATAATCAATATTAAAACCCCATCTATGTAATCCTTCCTAATCGAAACGATGTTTCAGAGTTTCAGTCAACATTCCATTAGATTGATCATTCGGTAGCATAGCATAGCTTTTGGACAGACGTTGAACAAATCAAAAGGTCGACATATTCTGTCTTGGTTGCATAGATTAAAGAAACCGAAGGAAGCTCTGTGCTAAAAGATGCACAGAAAAAATAATCGTGAGTACTGAGTATTTTTCTCAAAATGGCTATAACTTAAATATAAGTCCTTTCGAGTATGGCAATGGACTTGAACCCCTTTCAATTCCTTACTACAATAAGACCACTGAGCGACGTCTATCTGCCGAAGGTCAACGCGCTTTAAAGGCAAACGGCACTTAATCCTTTTCCAGCCTTTTATCAGCACCTCCGCAAGAGCCAACTGAAGAGTGATTCAGAATAATCAGTAAATGTACTAAATGAAGGCCACGCTTGTTGGAGTTTACAAATCTCCAAAAGGAGCGTTGCAGCTTTCAAATTCTAAAATGAACAGGAAGCCACTGTGCTCACAGTGAGACACCTAGAATCGGTGACCGCGTTTGCCGCGAGACTGCATGTCTTCCTGTCCGCGATGATTGTGTGTTTGGTGTTTGCTTTAGTCCGCAATGCTTGCATCTGCTCTCTTGGCTGTGCGGATCGAAAAACGTATCAAATTATTCCGGCAAAATCCCACTCTGCCGCTTTTTACCCGTGACCTTTGTGGTTGACTGAATATCTGAATCGCACCGAGTTCGACCGGTCCGATTTTGGCAGTGAAGTCAGACCTGTTCGGCAGGTGCAGGGGGAGGGGGAGCTGTGCTCGGAAATTATGCCTTAGGGCTAGGCTCGTGGGGGCCGTAGTAGGCTGAAGGTATGGGGCTGTGAGATCTGCCATCCCAATGTCGTGTCTTCACCCTCCGTCCTGTATGCCTCACACACCTGAACTTCCAGGGGGTTCTGTAAATTACGACAAAGGTCTCCCAGTGAGGGATCACCGCACAGGTGCCCTTATCATCATGTGCTGATGTGATTTTTTATCACCGCAACGGCCTGCACAGGTGCAAGAACCCTTCACAGACCCATTTACAGGTCATGTGATGAGGCTGGATGGACAACTGGAAAATCACAGGCCACTGGGGTAGGGAAGACAATCCTGATTCCTCTCTCCTTTTAAAGCAAGAGGCTTCGTATTTACATAATTTGATTACGGAATATTAGTGTACTGGCTGTTCTAATTGACCCGTCTGCCTTCCGGGGAGTTAAATTTTCTGGAAAAGAGGCAAATGCTGACGGAGCTCTATTCAACTTTGCAACCTGCCATAATTTAAGGCATTCATAACCGGTTCGCATCGAGGTTCGCTTAGTCGCCTTTACGGTCAAAAAAGTCCGGTAACTGTTCTGGCCTCCACAAACGCATCGCCAGTCTATGCAAGAAAACTGAACATAGAATGTTCAGTCAACTGTAAGACCATCTGAATATCCCCTGCACTGTGAACACGTTTTGTTTGTGATGTTTCCTGATGGTGCATGTAAACCTCCCTGAATAAATCGGCGATCAGTTATTCACTCCCAAAATATTAAACTTAAGGAGACGAAAATGTTTGACTGTCGTCTAAGCCGTTACCTGTCACATTCCCGCATGCACAGCAACTCCGTGGACATTGACTAAAATTTTTAAATGCGTTCTCAGTCATAGATGCATTATGCAAATGGAATTGCAATACCGACTGTGAGTGGAACACAGTGGAACACAGTCCCGAGTTATTACATACTTAGGTAATACTCTCTTCAGAACTAAAATGATCGATGGTCGGAAATTATACCAAAGCAAATATCAGCACGCTATTGGATACTAAATGATTCTGAGTCATGTTAAATGAGGATCGGATTTAGGATTATCAAGTTTGCAGGTCTGATTTGAATGCTATATGATCCAAGGAAATTTGGTGCTCGGTAGTAGGCTGGTTTTAGCCTGAACATTCTTCCAACCAATTTCGTGAACTAGTCTAAGGGAAAACTATCACTTAAGTAGCGTGGTATGTTTCCAAAACGATTCCTTAAAATGTCACTTAGTGTGCTCATTTGGTAGGAATTCGAACTCGTCTCAATACCTTTATTTCGTTGAGAGGAGTACTTTGGTACGTAAATAACCCACTAACGACTGCAGATACAGTGCGTGACCTATCCCATGAAATGTCGGCTGAAATTCTAAAATGCGTTTTCGATTAGGAAGAATTACTTGGTCACGGATGTGATACTGATTACCTTAAGGCATACTCTTATAACATTTTGGACTCGGCAGGATGTCGGCTTTTAATGCATTTCTTTTCAATCTCCTGTAGAAAGCATACTTTGGTAAAAATGACTTCTTAAGTAGCATGCATTTTCCCATTGATTTTCGATGGTCTTGGAAATTCAAATATATTTTATAGAAACCACAAACAAAAATATGCTTTCTTTTAATCAATCAATAGAGAATCACGTCTTCTTTATATTTTATACTTGAGGAAGGAGTATAATTAGGTTTTACAAAAGTTTTTAATTATGAGACTTTTTAAGACCGCGATATGTCCATTCACATAGCATCGTACCTGGCCGTTTACCACTGCTCCTCATGAAATGTAAAACAATGTCCGCATCCATTCCAAAATTTTATGGACCCTGTATGAGATCTCTTTAATGACATAGAAAAATATGGGATTTTCTTTACGCGGAACGCATGCACCTTGTAGAGTGTAATCACTAAGCGCTAATGCAACGAATGATCAGGCTCCAAATTATTCGGCAATTAGAAAACCTTCTTAAAACCTAATTATACTCCTTCCTTAAGTATAAAATATAAAAAAGACGTGATTCTCTATTGATTGACTAAAAGAAATCATATTTTTGTTCATGGTTTCTATAAAATATATTTTAATTTCCAAGACCATCGAAAATCAATGGCAAAAATGCATCCTAAATATGATCTCATTTTTTACCGAGAACGCTTTCTACAGGAGATTGAAAAGAAATGCTTTTTAAAGCCGACATCCTGCCGAGTCCAAAATGTTATAAGAATCTGCCTTAAGATAATTAGTATCACAACCGCGACCAAGTAACCCTTCCTAATCGAAAACGCATTTCAGAATTTCAGCCAGCATTTCATGAGATAGGTCACGCATTGCATGTGTGTATGTCGGGTTTCCGAACCGCAAAATCTGTGCTTCATGACCTAATGAAAGGAGTTCCTGGTGTTTTTTGGGAAAAATGATCTGATGGACAAATAAATCCTTGAGGAATGTGAGGCATACCTCTAACTCTGCGGACAGTAAAGTACACGAAGAATAACATACGCTTGTCAAAAATTTCCACAAGACACAATTTCTAAAAATGTATTCATTACTTTCTATCGAGCCCAAACACGAAAGATGACATGCTGCCCAGGACATCCCAGTCTCTGAAGATGGGTAGACGAAACAACTACCCGAAGCGTCAGACCGCTAATAAACCTCTCCCGGTGAACGCCTCCTCTCCTTATGATATGACGTACTTACTTACGAAATGGGCAGAAACTTGTACGTCAGTGCGGGGACGTATGGCAGAATTCGTAAAAGCTTAGCAAGCCAAGCATTTTTGTTAGGACGCCGCCTTAACAATCCGCCCACACACGGTGTACGTGCTGATGTCGCGACGGGATGTCCCTGACAGGATTGGCGGTTTATCCAGCTAGCCCAATGAGCCAGAAGTCCAGCCGACAGATTAGCGACGGATGGGCACTAGCTGATTGGTCGGATTTCGGTCCGACCTTGGACACTCCCACATGCTATCTTCTGCATTGCATACACTGTCCGAATACGTCAATACACACTTCTCTCCCAGTCCTTCTGTTGAGTCCTTGTTCGAGGATTCGATTGCTGGACAAACAACCAGTGGAGGAGCTGCAAATTCACTGAATTACTTAAAAAATAAAATTACACAGATTACTGGCAGGTGCGTCAACAAAGACGGCTGATACTGCAAGTGCATTAGCACGGAATCATGTTACATGCTAATCGGCTGCTTTCCTCTCTATGCATGCAGTTTGAGAACTTGGCGAGCCTTGGTCCTGCAGCCCCATCAGAGTAATATCACATGGCTAGCTTTCTAAAAAAATTTGGTAGATGCGAATAAGATGACTTTACAAATATCACGTATTTGCATCTTCCTTACCACTTTAATGCAGCGAGTAACTCTGCCACGGAGGGAAGAGTGCTTATACGCCAGCCTCCGTTACTTCTGTTATCAGTTCACACGCGCTTTCCTGCGCGTGCTTCGAGCCCTGTGTTCGCTCTCTTTATTATCCTAATCCAGCGAGTGGCCAGTAAGACTTGCTAATCCAATTGTTCTGACGGTGCGGAAATCCGTCGATTCCACCACAGTAGTCATGAAATGCGAATCACCACGCGGTTCCCTCCGTGGCCTTCCAGTTATAATTGCATTCTCTTTATCATCTACGTCCAGCGAATGGATATGTCGCGGGAACGGAGTGTGTACACGTCACCTTCACTTGCTTCCCTCCGCGTGTTTCGAGCTCTGCTTGCGCTTTCCTTCCTTTCCTACTTCAGACAAGTTACAGGAAGTGGGCTAACTCATGAAATCTCAACAGAAATTTCGAAATGTGTTTTCGTTTCGAAATGATTAATCAAGTAGAATTGTAAAACCAGCCATCGTATAGCATAATTCCATAATGATTCAGTTACCCCGGACGCCGGCTTTCGAAAGAACTTATTTCCGGCTGCATCTAAAAACCTAACTTCGCAAAAAATGACTGCTTATGAAGCATGCATTTTTAAAATTAATTTTTGATGCCCCTAGAAGATTTAAGTATATTTTATGGAAAACATGCATAAAAAATACATTATTTTGCTCATTAAGTAGAATATTACGTCTTCTTTTAATTTTAAACTCGAAGGAAAGGTATTGTTCGATTTAATAGAAGTTTCTCATTGTGAGACATTTAAATGCCGTTAAATGACCGTTCATAAATCGTGATGTCTCTGCATTTACCAATGTGGCTCGTAAAGTTACCAATATGGATCAAATCTACTGGTAAATTTTATTAACTCTACATGGTTCCCCCTTTATTACCGTAGAGAAATGTGTGGTATCCGTACGCGGAAAATATACTACTTGTAGTTTGGAAACCCTGAATGCAAGTGTGACGGCAGAGCGGATTCAAAATTATTCTGGATTTGGAAAAGATTTTTAAAACCGAACTCAACCCTTTCTTCGAGCATTAAATTGAAAGAAGACGTAATTTTCTACCGAATATAAAAAGATCGAATATTTTATGCACGTTTCCTAGGAAATATAATTGGACTTTTAGGCGACCGAAAATCAATGAACAAATGCATGCTACATAACTGATCATTTATTTGACGGAGTGTAGTTTTTGCATGCAGCAAAGGAGAAATTCGCTCGAAAGCCGGCGTCCTAGGTTAACTGACTTATTATAGAATTATGTTGCAGGCTGACTAATTTTACAACCTTACTTAATTAATCTTTTTGAAACGAAAACGCATTTCGGAATTTATGTTGAGATTTCATGACTTAGCCCACCTACCGTAGATAGGCTAACTAAAATTTTTTAGTAAGTTAATCATATAGCATCAATCAAGTGGGTTACAGAGCCAAACCTCGCCGAGAACGTTAGGTCAGTTGTTTCAGCTCGGGCTGTAGGTAGTCTGTTCTCAGCCGGAAGTGTGGAAACAAGGGACCGAGTCTCTGCTCTGCGTTCCGGATGCCAAAGGTGAACATCAGTAATCTGATGAGGTGGTGTACTGCCTTGACTGGCTCCTTCACCTACCGGAAGTCGACTATTGAGTATATTTGTGCGGAAAAGCTTAAATTTACGCAAGGTGATGCAGCATCGCCGCGGAGGGGGAGGGGGTAGTTGGAATAGAAAGGAGCTCTCTGGGCGGGGGGAGGGGATTACAAGTCGTCTTTGGTTACACGAGGCTGCGTTGTTTTTGTAAAGCAAAAGAGACTTCATGACTAAAACGTCAAAGCAGTTGACATGCATTTTTAATGGCTCTACCGCCGGACAAGGAAATGTGGCGATCAGGGCTCAACACAACTTTTCTACGCATTTAACTTAGGCAGGTCAAAAGTCACTCCTTTGTTAACGGTGGCCTTCCTGGTTCAATATGCCTAGGTTCATTTACCGTCCATAAATCGTCTAATATTTTTATTTCTGCACCAACGTTTGCTGAGGATTCACCCAAAGGACTGAAAAAAGCCTTTGCCGATTGCAAACAGAGTATTCGGGAATTGCACCCAGTTAGTGAAATCATTCTGGTGGTAGAAATATTCCTCTCATATTAGAAACGACAAGTACCGAAATTCGCTTATCATTTGATGAAGTAAGTCCAGACGCCTCCTCTGGCGGGTGTTTTAATGTGGGCCAGCATGAAATCTATATTTGCTCTAACATCTACATGACAACGGACTTTCTGTCCAGTGGAACTGGTTTCAACTACCCCTGCGAAGAATAAATAGTCGAATATCGCGTAATGCATTCGTTGCTTCTTTATTTTTGCGTACATTCAACTTTTTTGCATAAAAACGCTCAGACAATTCATTTACCTTGTTTATTTCTAAAGTGTTTTGGTAGATTTCAGATAATTCACTTTGACCCGGTTGTGAAAAACTCGGTGTCCCGGTAGTTTTTGAACCCACGACAGCCAACACTCTACCATCTGAGCTACGAAGCCCCACCGGACAAATCCCACGGAGGCACCGCTTTTTTTTTCCAGAAACGCCAAAACACATCTGGAATACGTGAGCCTGGAAGTCATCTGGTGGATTCTAGATGAATTACTTAGGAAATCCTGCTTGGGCAGTCAACTTACTATATCATACTTAGTGGGTTCCAGACGTAGCAGTAGGTTGGGCGGGTAAACGTGACTCAAGTGTGATTAAACTCGCGTCCTCCGGTGGGGCCTCGTAACTCAGATGGTTAGAGGTTTGGCTGTACTAAAGCCTCCTCTTGCTGTCGTGGGTTCGAAACCCACCGAGGCACGGAGTTTTTCACAGTTGGGTCAAAGTGCCTTATTTATTTGACAATTTCATGTTTACAAACACGCCGTTTTAGAATTAAAAACGTTCAGTGGTTCATATGGATTTTACGCTTTACAGGGGTCGAGAATCATGCTTCCAAATACATTGATAAAGCGTCTCGAAACAGTCTGGAAGAAACTTTAAAAGGCGGGCCTAGTGCCCTGTTTTGCTACTGGCTTTAGTAAGTTTTTGGATATTGGGCCACACGCACATTCTCATGGTAAAACATCGAAAGGCCTCAAAATTACAGTTTTGTTGAAGCAAGATATTCCGGCGCACTGAAAATAATCGATGATGCCGATTTTTTAGCATCTGCGCGACATGCGTGTTATGGAGTCCCTGACCGTTTCGTATGTCGTGCAAATTGAAACCAACAGCGATGTTTTTCGCGTCTGTGACGCCTGTCTATCTGGATTCGGGTTTATTGATCGGAGAGTCATAAATACAACTATAGGGTTTAGGAGCCGCCGTTGTACGTCATGACACCGAACTGTCCAGAGGAAACACGCAAACTGTTCTTTCCTCGTCCACAGAAGCATTTTTTCACTGCAAACTGTGAAAAAAGAGCGTGCGCTCTCATTCTTTCTGTCTTCCTAGCTCTAATCCCAGTGACGAAAATTCCAAGAAGTAAGCCTAAACAGCCTTGCTGCAAATTTCAACAAAAAACCACCTCAGACAGACGGGAGAAATTATGAGCTTCGACAAATCTTCAACAAAACTCAGTGCCGAAGCGCCATGTTACGACTAAAGGTGCCATATTGTTTGGTAATTATCATCCCGGAAAAAACTTCATGTGCCTGTAAATATGCTTAACTTCCTATGGGCAAAAAGGCAAGTGTGTGCATATTCGACGGTTGAAAAAACTTCCCTCCGAAATATGAGGGCAGAGATTCACACCACCACGACAGAAAACATATTAATATAAAAGTTATTGAAGCATAAAAGCAACTTTTGCGGTTGCGATAGGGAGTACTCAAGACTACCGGAGAGGGAAGTTAGGTGATTTGACGTCGTCATCTGGATCAGAATTGCTGGATCAGACGGATGATTGTCAATTTTCCAACGATAAATTAAAAAAAGCTATGTTGTTTATGTCTACCAATCAGATGGCCACTGTGCATGGTGGCTATGCTGTTTGAGTCCACAAATCAGCCGGCCACTTTAAATTTTGCGTCTCGTTTAAAGATAAAGAGAATTTTACTCATTCAAGTTGAAACTGCGTCCCCGTTTGAAGAAAAAAAAAACTAGCATCAGGCGATCTCATCTTCGACAGCTGTCCAACAGAAGGTAACTCACGACTTGCACTTTACTGCCGTTTTTAAATTAGTAACTGCGATGAGGTTTATGCAAAGCCGGTTTCCTTTTCAAAAGGCGAGATGACACGAACGTTGATGAGACTTGTTGATGACATTTTTGTAACAGCATATGAAAAGCTTGATTTGAACAGCCTCCTTTACAGACTGAATCAGGCTCACCCAGCGTTAACCTTCACTTTAGAAAAGGGGAACGGAGAGCGCCTCCCCTTTTTTGGACGTTCTACTTAATCAAAACCCGGATTGGGTAATTAGTAGAAGTGTATTTCGTAAGAAAACATGGACAAGGCAGTATGAAAATTTCTACAGATTTGTCCTGCTTTGACAGAATTTAAGCAGGTCCGAGACCTCACAAACCGAGCTGGGAGAATATGCACTCCAGATATGCTTGAGAGTGAACTCGCCAAGATATAAAACAGTTGGCGAGATAATGCCATTCCCGAGATTAGCGTCCCCCAAAATTGATGTGTGGACAGCTGATAAGAAGGCGCTATTTTCCACGCTGCCATTTCGAGGGAATGCGGCGAGCGAACTCCTTCATCGTCGCTTAAACGCAACTATCGCGCCCACGTGCCGGGCTGCTAAGACTAATCTTCATAAGCGGCCCGTTTCTTTGCCCTGAAGGTAAAGACAGACTGCCTTTTCAGACCTCTGCAATGTGCATCTGCGCCTTCACTTGCTCCTGTGGGGCAGGCTATATTGGTCGAACGTATGCGAGAGTACCAATCTATCTGGCTAAATCAAGACCTGGAAAAGTCCATCTCTAGCCCAACCGTGGCTCACTTGGTTGACAGCGGCCAACACTTGGACGTCAAGTAAGCATTCCGAGTAATCTATAAAGTGCCAGGGAGATACTCCAAGTTCCTGCATAATTGAATACTTCGACGGCAGAGACATTGACCATACGGTTAGCCAATCCAACCTTGTGCTCGGATAAAGGGCTCCCTTGAACCAGCAAGTACGTTTACACTTCCTGTCTGGTCCCGTTACGAAGCAAACTGCCACACACCTTCCCCTTCCCTCTGTCTAACCCCTGATAGGACTAGATTTTGACGTATGATCTCTGAACGCCCTCAGCCCTTTCTCTTACCCGTTTATTGGTTATTCGCCTCTCACTACTCTATCTTCCCTTATATACCTGTGCAAGCCTGATCGTAAGCGTACGTTTGCCGGACTTGCGTTCTTTAATCTAGTAACCGGTTAGTAATTGTCCTTCTCGAAAATTAAACTTGCACCAGGAGGCTCAACTACATCTAGTACTGCATCCTCCGCTTTTTCGCAGACCTCCAAGGGCAATCGGTCCACCCTGACCTAGCTATGCTCTGATTCAACGTGATCTCGGCATTCGCCGCACACACCACTGGACTTGACGTGCGGTTTGGCGAGGAGAAAGCATCCCTAAAGATCAGGGATCCAGTGAAGCTCGGCATTTATTAAGGGGGCACTTTTACTTACAGTGCCAGGCCATGAGAGCGAACAAGGGAACGCGAATGCATCCCACAAAATATAAATTGATCTAAAAACCGATCCTATAGGGGATGGGGAAGACCTCCACAAAAACAATCTACCGAAACCTGGGAAAAATGTTCGAATGTATTTTTCAATAGATATTAATTACAAGAGCTGCAGTGCCGCTTAGCACGAGGCATAAGCATACGTACCAGGGTCGGATCCCAAGCCCCAACCGCCTGTCATAAGGGACTGGCGGCAATAGGGGATCTAACATTGGCAGTATGTTATTGTCGACAATCCCCAATCCCTAGTCCTCACCCAACCCTGACTCCTGTACATAAACCCTAAGCCTTACCGTTAGCATGTGCGGCTACGAAATAGGATCTTGCCCGTAGCACATATTAGTATTTGATTAAATATCTTACCGGCCACATCTACAAAATGGACTCCGAAAAATAATTACTTATCTAGTGAATATTTCACCAGTGATGTACGATGTTTACATAAGCGGTATTATGGCTCCTAAGAGGGAATGAGCAAAGGTTTTGTCAAATCTAGGACCTGTATAGCAATATACACTACGGTAAAGCCCCTATAGTTGAAACAGTTCAGACAAGCTAGATATCAAGTTTACTTATAGTCTAGTTCTATCAGGGACATGGAGTTTGGGGGAAGGGGGCTGGCAGTGATTTTTGCTTATGTTTTGTCTGCGGCGCGCAGTGATAGAATGCTAATACGAACATGAAGGTCTCAACTTAAATTACTTTACCATATGTTATTATTACTAAACAGTCCTGAGGATGAATGATCAACAACCTACGATTGCCGAATTTGGCTTATTCAATGCTTAAATGGGCAGCACCACAGAACACATCAACATGCGCCCCTTGATCGGCGATCTCTCTCTCTTCCAGATGTCGTGCATGACGATGAATTCTTGTATGAGTTCGGAGCCAAATCCCGATAAGCAAGTGATGCAGGCGATTGATCGATTTTCACTTTACACGGTCTGGGGTTTATTAAGTCTCAACGCATTCTGTCTGCGTGTACGCAAAGGCACATGGGCTAACTCATGAAATGTCAACCAAAATTACGAAATTCGCTTTCATTTTGAAAAGAGTAATCAAGTAGGATTGTAAAACTAATCATCATGCAGCATAATTCTATAATAATTCAGTTACCCCGGGATGCTGGCTTTCGAGCGAGCTTCCTTCCGGCTACATACAAAACTATACTCTGTAAAAAATGATTACTTAAGTAGCATGCATTTTTCGCATCGATTGTAGATGTCTCTTAAAGTCCAATTATATTTCATGAAAAACACGCATTAAAATATTCATTCGCTTGCTCATTCGGTAGAAAAGTACGCCTCATTTCAATTTTATACTCGAACGAAGAATATACTTTGGTTTTAAAAAGTACCCAATTACGAGATTTTTTAATACCGTGGAATGGCCGTTCATGAAACACCATGTCATTACATTTACTAATGTGGTTTTTAAAGTTAACAATGTGGCTCAAGTCCACTGCCAAATTTTATGAAACCCATATAGTCTCCTTATAATACCGTAGAGAAATGTATAGTTTTCCGTACGCAGAAATTGCGCGGCCTGTAGTTTGCAAACCCTGAATGCAAGTGTGACGGCAGATCGGATTCAAAATTATTCTGGAATTGAAAACGTTATTGAAAACCAAATTATACCCCTCATTCGAATATAAAATTAAAAGAAGGCGTAATTTCCTACCGAATAAGCAGAAGAATGAATGTCTTTATGCATGTTTTCTTTGAAATATGATTGAATTTTTAAGGACATCGAAAATCAGTGAGAAAAGTCACGCTCATTAAGTAGTTATTTTTTACAGAGTGTAGTCTTTGCATGAAGCCAGAAAAAGGTCATTTGAAGGCCGACATTCAGAGGCAACCAAAGTATTATAGAATAACGCTACTCGATGTTCTGTCATACAACCCTACCAAATTACCCTTTTGAAAACGAAAGCGCATTTCGTACTTTTTAGTTGACATTTCATGAGTTAGCCCACCTACTATATATCCTATACGTAGTCATGTATTTCTGTTGTTGGTAAATACCCGCGGCTTAGCAATCGAATATGGGGAGAGAAGGCGATTTCGACGGACAAACCTGCACATTTTTCATGTGTTTACTCCATATCGGAGCTGAACGCCATGGTCAACTGAAAGGCGGGGCACTTTTGTAATTACAAATCACATGAACGATTAAGCTGCCCAACCGAGTGTTGCTCGCGGGGGCTGTCCCACCAGCAGCGTCAAGTGCAGCCTCTGCAATTTTTACGGCAAGATCTCGTTCGCTTTGCTGAAAATAAAAAGCTGGTTGTGTCGGCTATTTGGGGGAGGAGGTTGGGAAGGCAGTACATGCTCACTCAGCTGTCGGATGTCGCCCCGCCCCCCCCCCCGAAGCAAATCACGTCCCGTGAAACATGACTTGCAAACTGCATGTCAGTTCTGCATGCAACGACCAATGCTCAAGATGGGTGGAGAAGAACCTGCCTTCGATGGGGGAAGCGCGCGCAGGGCTGCCGAAAACGATTGACAGACGAAAGTCGGCATTAAATATGTACCAATTCTCCCAACAAGAGACAGAGAGCAGGCCTCAGTCATGAAGAGGAGACGAGAGAGGGCTAATTGGTTTGGTCCAGCTAACCGGAAGCCCCACATAACAGACTGTCTGTCAAGTTCCTAGCTTTAGCAGCATGTTAAGGGCAGCATTTGCTCAGAAGTTAAATAAGCGAAACGTTTAGCTGCCGAGACTACTGTCGAGACATGCCGCGGGACCTACGGTGCTATAAACAGCCCTATGTAGAAAGGATTGCGTTGACTCTACGCCGAGTCTATCTCAAAAACCTCTCCGATTGCCTCAGTAAATGAATGACTAGGAATATCAAGAGGTTTCATCGGGAATGTTGTGGGACCTGTTCAGGAGCCGATCCCCCCGCCACAGAAGTTAAATGATATAGAAGTATATATATATATACTGGAAAACGGGCATCCCAAGAAATTTAATTGAAAATAAGTAAGATTCTTTGTAAGTTTGTAATTATGCTGTGAGTATGTTAGAGTGAGGCAATATTTGCGTGCTGAAACAGAAAATTATGGTAAAACATCGCAGTAAAAACCTCATTATCACACCCAATCACTCAGC
>CACRXP010000044.1:1387395-1433781 GCA_902702965.1 Spirometra erinaceieuropaei | reverse complement strand
ACATGCTGGTTTCGCGTAAGTTGGAGGCATCTTCTTGCCGGGCTTTCGGGTATGACAGGACCAGCAGATTGCAGTCGGACATCGTAGCTATGTCAGTCACTGCGTCCAATCCTATCACCAAGTATTTGACAGATTTGGCAGTGGACCAGCGCATGGTAGAGTCCAACCGAAATTTTGGGGTGGACATGCGGAAAAACCCCTTGTCGTTCCTGACGACAATCAGGTGTACTTGCTGGAGAGACCATTTCAACGCCGCCATCAAGGACGCGCAAAGTGAAGTGATAAGAACCTCCAGACGGTCCTCATTCAAAAGCCAATGTGTCAGAGAAAACTATTAGTCCCACGTACAGTGAGTGGCTTATCTCATGAAATGTTGGCTGAAATTCTGAAATTCGTTTTCGATTAGGAAGGATTACTTGGTCGCGGTTGTAATACTGATGCTCTTAAGACATACTCTTATAACATTTTAAACTCGGCAGGATGTCGGATTTCAAATGCACTTCTTTTCAATCTCCTGTAAAAAGCGTACTCGGTAAAAAATGACTACTTGAGTAGCATGCATTTTTTCCATTGATTTTCGATGGTTTTGGAAATTCAAATATATTTTATAGAAACAATAAACAAAAATATGTTTTCTTTTAATTAATCAATAGAAAATTACGTCTTCTTTATATGTTTTACTTAAGGAAGGAATATAATTATATTTTAAAAAAGTTTCCTAATTGCCGAATAATTCGGAGCCTGATCATTCGGTGCATTGGCGCTTAGTGATTTCACTCTACAAGGTGAATGCGTTCCGCGTAAAGAAAATCACATATTTTTCTATGGCATTAAAGAGATACCATACAGGGTCCATAAAATTTTGCAATGGATGCGGACCATATTGTACATTTCATGAGAAGCGGTGATAAACGGCAAGGTACGATGCTATGTGAATGGACATTTCACGGTCTTAAAAAGTCTCATAATTAGAAACTTTTTGAAAACCTAATTATACTCCTTCTTTAAGTATAAAATATAAAGAAGACGTGGTTCTCTATTGATTGACTAAGAGAAAGCATATTTGTGTTTATGGTTTTTATAAATATATTTGAATTTCCAAAACCATCGAAAATCAATGGAAAAAATGCATGCTACTCAAGTAGTCATTTTTTACCGAGTACGCTTTTTACAGGAGATTGAAAAGAAGTGCATTTGAAAGCCGACATCCTGCCAAGTCCGAAATGTTATAAGAGTATGTCTTAAGATCATCAGTATTACAACCGCGACCAAGTAATCCTCCCTTATCGAAAACGCATTTCAGAATTTCAGCCAAATTTAATGAGATAGGTCACTCACTGTATGCTCCCAGCCTCAGCAACGACTAGCCAGCCAGCCATAAACGCAGTTTTGTGAGGACGTACTATTGGTGCTAAAAGTGAACCGAATCGCAGCCAGTGCGCACATAGACTTTAACAAGAGATCAAACTCTTCGGGGGCCGGGCTTCAGTAGATTCTCCCTTGCGTAAGGCAGGTCCTGGAAGCAGTCCATAGCTTTCTCACAACATTCCGCCTTATTGCTGTATACGGGCTAGAGTATACTAATCGACGCCAGAGGACACGAATGCCGAGTGCAGACGCATCAAAAGCCAGTTAGTGGATCTGGTGCAGTTGCAAGGACGACAGTAACGTAAAAGAAGGATTACGCTGGAAGTATTAATAAAGACGGCTGCTTCTAAGTTAGGAGACAACGCCTTTGAGTTCTGCAAGACCGAAATCCCGCAACAGTCGACAACCTAATAAATCGCGAGTTGCTTAAGTTTTTGCCATTTCTGTCCGTATTCAAGCAACGACGCCGCTCCCCCCCCCTCCAGCGTACGTGGCGTTGACACCTATTTGGGCGTAGAAGTTACCCATCGGTTAGAGCGTGTGAATGAACGCTAGGGGGGGGGAAAGACCCCATGAAGCACGGTTGCGAAATAACCATCGTTCCGATTCCCACCATCGATGGTGAAAGCTGGAAGAATAATGACTTCAGAGTGACAGGCCAGGGATACTGTGCCATTACTGCCACCTATGATGAATTCGAAAGGTGTTACTTTTAGTTGTATGTGGTGGTGGTGTTGGTGGTGATGCGGCAACCACATCCTGGGAATTCAGGACCTGCCGTGCGTTTAACCCTCCCATCTGATAAACTTCGAAGTCACACGGCTGTTCTTTTTCAGGAAAATTCCATTATCGTTTCCAATAAACATGCGCTTAAAATGCAACTTTATGGACGACGCAAAATAACCCATCATGGAAATGATAATTTAGAAGGCAGCCCATCGAGACAGCCAATTATGGACATAAATTCGACTTCGGATACGCAAGGAGAGAGTGATAAATGTGCAAAAGGCTCGAAAAAGCGGTCCTACTGGGAAATGGAAAAGCCCAAACGAAAAGGCCCACGAACATTGTGCTAAAAGAGGCTTTACGAGAGAGGCTGCTTGGAAACAGTGAAGACTATGCGAAAAGTAAGGAAAAAACACAGGTAGTATGGGGAAGTATGATTATTTGGCAGTTGGTAGCCAGGAATGGGTAAGCGGACGGCAACCTTAACCCTAATCCTAACTTTAACCCTAACCCTAACCGGAAACGTTAACCGTTAACCCTAACGGCAACTTTAACCCTAACTCTACCCGAAATCGTAAACGCAACCGTAGCCCTTAGACATAGACCTAGCTAAAACACCTAAACGTGACAATGAAGCCTAGTCGTAAAGTCAAACTCTAACCGTAATCCGAAAACCAAAGCCTAAAGGGCATAACCCTAACTCGAAAAATGGTCACCATTAACCAGTATCCTAATCCTAACCTCAAACGTAAAACGGAAGCCAAATGGGTCAGATGTGATTATGTAGCCCCACAAAAAAGCCCCAGTAAACAAACCCCCAGCCACCTGTTAAACGGGACCTGACTACCAACTGCGCTCTAGCCGATTATTTATTTAGTGGGTGCTGAAATCGCAGGGCTAGCAGAGCGCAGTGCAAAATTTACTGCAGATGACCACTAAAACCAATTCCATGCGGAATAAAGGTGATTGGCCCGTGAAGGCCATCAAATCTGAACCGTCCGCGAATGAGTCGAATTAGACGTAAGCCGTAGATGAAAGTTGTAGGAAGTGGGTGCCGAATGACTCCCTAACTCAAAATCCCAACCTAACGAAATACCCTTATCCCTAGCCCCAACCCAAACTCCTAGACCGTAACCGTAAACTCTTACCCTATATTCCAATCTGAAGTCTGAACCCCATACCTAAGCCTAAAAGCCGAGCCCTTTTCGTTATACCTCTGCTCTAAACACACACACATATATAAAAGGGATGAAGACAGCAAAACACAAATGCGTTGGTTTTTTAATAGTTATGGGGTGCAGCTGGTGCGTGATCACACGCCTGCTAAAAATAGCAAATACCGCCTTCACCGTTAACATTCGTGTTCGGTGAGATAATGGCCTGGTCGCGCGTGCGTCCAAACCGTTAATGGCCGCGATTTTATCGTCCGTGTTGGTGAGAAGTACTCAGCAATTTGGCTCACCATTACTATCGTTGTAATAAATGTTCAGCCCAGCAAACGACACTCTGCCTAGGCAATATAAACTGCCAAAAACCTAATTGCGTAAAGACACTCTATCGGCGTGTCGAGAGACCCTGCAGCAATATCGAAGGCGCGGTTGCTGGATTGCGCCACCTCTGTTAGACATTCAGAGCGAATGGCTACGCGCGTAGCTTCACTGGCCGTACACGAGACGGGAAATAAAACCGAACCAGGTTCAACGTTTAGCTGGCGCCCGGCCTGGTGCCGAACACACCTAGGGGACGGGTTTACACCTTAACGTCTGCTGAGGTCAACATTCTCGCAAGAAGTGACAACCACACGAGCCGGGAGTTCTTCGGCCAACAGCGCAATTATCTTCTCTCTCCTCTACCTCTTTTGGCTGGATGGAAAATTGGTCAGGCGAAGGACGCACAAGTGAACACTGCTCATGCGTATGGCTATGGCAGATTAAATAGTTAATTAAATCTCATATGCGCTGGTAGTAAAATCATGGAAGTGGCATCTGTGCCACGGTCGATCGAACGAACCTTACACCATGCACGACCGCCTCCAATGAAGTCGTGAGTTGCGAATCCTGTTCAGTATGTGATGGCGCGGCTACTGTCCCGCGTCCACTACCAAGTAAGCTTTCTGTTCCAGCGATCGGGTTTCGATCTTGTCAACATAGAGAGGAATGATCGGGACGGGAGGGGGACATCGAGACGTCGTCAGTCGGCCATATAATAGTCCAGTGGAACCCTGGAATCAGACATTTCACCATTTGGACCATGGGTTTTCGTTTTATGCAGTGTTGTCAGGACTATTAACAAGCAAGTTGATCAATACAGACTGGATATATTCATGACGTAATTAATTGGCGACCGTGGTAAGCAGACTACGTGGACTACTTCGAGGCAAAACTACCAAAACATGGGATGTGATGGCATGCTGACTAGCAGAGGTAAAAAAAAATTGGAATTGTCGTACAGGCAGAAAGATATAAGCATTCCGCTGGCGAATGCTGAGGATCACTTCGAACATGGGAACACAATTAAAGGGTTAAAAAAGCATGCACAGTTTTGTTGGCTTATTGCACTTCGCTCACTTATGCGCGTGTTTTATCCACCTAACACATTGGAATGGAAAATCAGAAGGGATTCCCGCAGGAAAATCTTTTTGCTAATGCCATTTGCATGGAAGTCTGTAACGTGAACCCTCAACATTAGTGTCAGATACCCTGTCTAGTCTTTTTATGATTCGCTGGAGTAGCTTAGTTTTACTCGGACAATTGTTTTACATGAATGTCACTTGGAAAACATTCTTACTTGGCTGTGCATCAAACCCTCGAGGTATCAATCATTGTCTCTAAACCAAAAATATGTTTGATTACAAGGGATTGACTGCCCACCCAGCCGTGTCTTTCTTGGCTGGGTGCGTTTTGTACAGTTATAGCTGTAAAATGTATTTGAAGCCACTTTATAGCGCAGAGTACCTCAAATTTTTAAATTGTATAAAAAAATCCCTGTTGATTTTGGGACAAATTTTGTCCGGATTTCAGCAGGAGATTGTGGGTCAGCATCGTGAATTCGTATCCCAGTAAAACCACCGAGTTGTTCACAACTGAGTAAAACGAAGTGTTCAAATCTGCCAAAACACTAAATACTTGGTGGATTCTGGATTAACTGCTCAGGTACTTCTGCATAGGCATTCAGTTTACTGTATCAGAACTGATGAATTCCCTATGTTGCAGTAGGCCGGGCGGGAAGCGTGGCCTAATTGCGATTAAACTCGCAGCTCCCGTTGGGGCCTCGTAGCTCAGGCGGTTAGGACGTTTGTTGTGCTCAAAACTCGACCTTGCTGCCATTAGTTCGTAACCTGCTGCTCTTTTCATATTTAGATCAAACGAAATCTATTTCGTTAACCGTGTTGGTGCCTAAGTAAGCGGGAGTAAAACCTTGCTAACACCCACCTGTAAGAGCTCAAGGTCGTCCGGATTGACCGAGTCCGGTTGTAGCTCGGTGAGCATGTCATTGAGAATGTGAATATTGGTCTGAACTACCATCAGGTCCTGACTGAGTTTTTCCCGTTGGAGGGAGCTGAGTCGACGGACAGTGCCCTCTTGGTCAATATAGGTGCGGTCGGGTGAGGGGAAACGATTAATGTCGGAGGGTAATGAGGTTGTCAGTGGTACGGAGCGTTGGCTCGATGGTTGGCGGGCAATTGAACTGACCCCTGAAATGTGCAGATAAACACATGCTCCTATACAGACATTATATATATACTCTATATACTCCATAGACACATATATGTGTATATTTACATATGCATTTGAAGCGATCAAACATAGCATAATTTATTTGGACAAACAAATTTTGCGACGGCTGGTCAACTACAACCTGTCGCTGCAAAACAGAGATAACGAATGACAAAGATACAGAGATTTGAACTTCCAGAGCACAATCAACAGCCGCACAGCAGCGCATGAATCAGGTAGTATGTTTTTACTGTCGAAGATAAGGGACATAGGAGTAGCCATTTCTGGCATATTAGCCGTGGTCAGCCGGCCATACCCAACCCCGAAGTGTGGATCACCTGAGGCTCGAACTCGCGACCTGTTAGTTAGAAGCCCACGCCTCTAACCTGTGGGCCACGAGCCCCCTACCATTGTATATTCCCGATCGAAACCAACAGGGGAACGGGCTTGTGGCCCAGCGGTTAGAGGCGTGGACTTCTAACTAGCAGGTCGCGTGTTTGAGCCTCGGGTGTTTCACATTTCGGGGTTGGGTGTGACTGGCTGACGACGGCTACTGAGCCAGAAATGACCATTCCAGTCTCCCTTGTCTTTGTCGGTAATAACATACTGCCTGTATCATGCTTTTATATGTGCATGAAGATATATACTGGAAGATGGGCATCCCAAGAGACATAATTCTAAGAAAAATGAGTCCTTTTGGGAAACTCAACACACTTTATTTCGCAAATTTTCGAGTCTGGCTCCCCAGCTCTTCGTCATACGTGGAGCTAGGGTCCAGCTATATGATCGCGCTCAGCAACGATCCCAATGAACGAGGGGCTATGAAAAGAAGGACGAATAAGAAGACGAAGGGAGGACCCAAATTGGTGTGTTGAAGGGGTGGATTGAGAAGTCCATCGTCAAATCCCGATGGCACAGAAAAAGATCTCTCCACCAAGTCATTGCATGCAATCGCTTAATGGCGAGTCAGGGTCTATCTCTGTTAAGCGAGTGATGGGAGTACTGTGATCCGCGGTTTCGCTGTGGGGCCCGATGGGTACAATTTCCAGCCAAAGGACAACGGCAATGACCATATTCGCAGCTGTTGACGCTGGGTAAGATAGCGGGCTGGCACCCATCTCCTCTTTTACCGCCGGCCGGTTTACTAACCATTAGTATTATTAGCCTATGTCGTGTGATTAAAAGTACTGGACGGATTTCGGGAAGACATCGATGTATCGCGTAATCCTGTCTTAGGTGCCGATGAACATCAAAGTTGCTTGTGGATGCATCCTTTTTCCTGCACTGGCACCTAACGATGCTCGCATGTTGTCTCATCGAAGCTAGGACAACCATATAAGTTTTACGAATTTGGGTGTCTACCGAAAGATTGTCCAATTTATCGTATCGCCAAGATCCACAGGATGGTCTAGCGAGTCATCTTTTAGGCAGTTGAAAATCTCACCATCAAGGTGACGTTAAGGTTTGCCAGATCTTTATCCGACTGTAATATTAACTTGTTCAGCCGCACTGCAAACAAGCGTCCCAATCCGAAGTACCTTATCGGCTGAAAAAATTTAAAAACGAGATTCCTATCGTATCCCATCTTATCGTCCAAACACAGAATATCTCCAGCCGGCCTATGACAACACTGGCCTACACGGGCGCCAGTTGCTCTATATCGCATCTCCGCGCAGCGTCCTTGAGTCTCGTCGGGCAAGACGGGGTAGTTACGGAGAGCCCAATCACACACACCGATTGACTCATGACCATAGTTGCATCCCTTCAGCGTCCCCAGCGTTTTATCAAAGTTGTGACAACGTCAGAAATCCCGGAGGCCACATAAACCATAAGCTTTTAGAGTAATCAAATGCAACTGCGTGTGGACAGAGAATGAAAAAAACACACTGCAAGCGGCTGGGAAAGATGAAAAAGGAATATGGATTAGCCGTGCGTTGTTCTCTGTCAAAATTTTCCCAGGTTATGAAAAGCACCGTTCACAACTACGATGTTGACGTCGACGCCATGCTTAACAAGGTGAGACTATACCCAGGTAAGCAATAAATTGAGAGGTTTATCGTATTTTGTGCGTCCGATGGTCAAAAAGGGCAAAATTTGGAGACCAAGTTTTCGAGAGTTACCTTTGAGGTCACTCAATCCGGAATCAAATTAAGCCCTTGGCTTCGCATTCACGAAAGACCGTTGCTTAAGTTAATCAGGCATGCAAATCAACCAGGAACGACTGCCAGATTTACTAAGGTCTCAACGTGTTCCGAGGCTTACGCAGGCGGGTCGAGGAGCACCGACCAGCAGGTTTGGCTTCCCATGTTCGGCTTAGGGGACCACATACAGTCGGTGTGCTAACTCATGGAATGTCAACCGAAATTCCAAAATACGTTTTCGTTTCGTAAAGATTAATTAAGTAGGGCTGGAAGGCTAGTCAGTCTGCAGCATAATTCTATAATAATTCGGTTACACCAGGATGCCGGATTTCGAACAAACGTCTTTGCGGCTGCATTCAAAAAATACACTGTGTAAAAAAGGACTATTTACTTAACATGCATTTTTCTCATTGATTTTCGATACCATTAAAGGTTCAATTATATTTTAAGGAACGCCTGCATAAAAATATTCATTCTTTTGCTCATTCGGTAGGTACCTACGTCTTCTTATAATCTTATGCTCGAAGGAGGGACATAATTCAGTTTTAAAAACGTTTCTAACTGCGGAACTTTTAAATACCCTGAAATGACCGTTCATAAATCGGCATGTCTCTGCATTTACCATTGAGGCTCATAAAGTTAACAATATGGATCAAATCCACTGCTACATTTTATAAACCCCATATATTCATATTGACCTAACTGTGAAAAACTCGGCGCCTCGGTGGGATTTGAACCCGCGCAGTAAGGGGAAGGCTATAGTACAGCCAACACTCTAACCACTTGAGCAACGAGGCCCCGCCGGACGACACACATGGGTTGGAATCCCACCGAGGCGACGAGTTATTCACAGATGGGTCAATATGAATTATTGAAAATCTCCCAAAGTATCTATGAAACTCCATATAGTCTCCTTTTAATACCGTACAGAAATTTACGACTTTCCGTACGCGGAAAATATACGGCTTGTAGTTTGGAAACCCAGAATACAAGACTAATGGTAAACCAGGTCGAAAATTTTTCGGGAACCGGAAGCGTTTTTGAAAACCGAATAATATCCTTCCTTCGAGTAAATGGTTAGAAGAAAACGTAATTTTCTACCGAATGAGCAAAAGGATAAATATTTTTATGCATGTTTTTCAGGAAATATAATGGGGCTTTTAGGGACATTGAAAATCAATGACAAAGAGTCAAGCTACTTCCGTAGTGATTTTTGCGGAGTGTAGTCTTTGCATGCGGCCGTATGGAAGTTATTTCGAAAGCCGGCATCCTGATGTAACTGAATTATTATAGAATTATGCTGGATGCTGACCAGTTTTACAACCATACTCAATTAATCTTTTCGAAACTAAAACGCATTTGGGAATTTCAGTTGACATTTCATGAGTAAGCCTACCTACTGTAAGTCAGTCCTCGTAGCTAATATGTAAATCAATGTTCAACTCGGAATAAGGGCCCAGCCAGAATGGCTAAATCAAAGTTCACTGCCAGCTCAAGCTCAATCTGTCGTCCAACCTGCTATGAAAGATGGCACCCCAAGTGCATATATACCTGTCCTCTTCGTAAGCAGACATGGCTGAGCTCGAATTTGACACCAGAAGAGGATCATACAAGGTGAGAAAAGTTGTGAGACGGGAGAGGATGAAGCCCGAGGTCATTTTAACCATGTCCACGTACGGACGTACTGACGGAACTACCGTGGGAGGTTGACTTATATGGGCTGACGAAGGAAAAACGAATGGGTGGAAGCATTGACAAAGAGGTGATCTGCAGTGGGTTGCCCCCCCCTCATTCCCCCTCCTCTCCTCGCCTGCCCCCAACCACGCCGCGTGTGGGCTGGCCATCGTAGACAACACGAGCAAGGGTTTTGCACGTACAATATCTGGGCTGACCATCAAAGTCTAAAGTGTACTAGCTAACATCAGCATACATGTAAGCAGCCTCGATAGGGCGTGTTCGCAATCGCTTGATTTGCCTGATGTTTCGGACACACATACCAGCCCATCATCCGAGAGGAAAAAAGACAAATAAAGAGATGATATGAGAGGTGTAGGGTCTGCGGTGTTTGTCGAACGTATTTACTATGCTGCCGCAGAGCAGATTGCCAGGCCTCCAGCGAAAATGTCTGCGTTTAGCACTATGACGGCTTGGTAGGTCAGGTAAAGGACCGTTAATCAGCCAGTCACCATTGCCGTGTTTACACAAAGACTTGACTAGGGCAGATGGAGCGCGATGTACGGATGAATCAGCTGCGATGTGGATGCGCGATGGAGCTGCAGGCGCTGTATTCTCGGGAAAGTGCTCAGCTAGAATTCCAACCGAAAGTTCTTTTCGTATAAGTCGGATTGCGGGTAACAGACGACGCACTTCAAGGACACCGGTGAATCCTGATATCAAGCGTAGTTACAGACTAGTAAAAAAAACTTGCAAGAGCCTATAGATGTGGGTTTGTAGAACATCTGCGCATGGAGACCCCAGATGGCTGACGAGAAGCAAGCAAAGGAAGCGCATTGCAGGGCAAATATTAGAAGTCTCCAGTCACGAGCGGCAATCGAAGGACAATAGGATATCGTCGAAGTTTCCACCCAGAAGATCGCCTAGGTAATTGTGGAGTACCGCGAATGAAAAAAGACTGAAGAAAATGCTTCCAAGAACCCAAAAGTGCACCGTACGCAGTTAAAATGCAGCATTAACGCAATCACCAGGGACGCTTGCTGGCTGTGCAGAATCGGTATACAGACACCCAACTCAAAGGGGACGTTTGCCTTCCGGACCCACACTAAAAGGCGTAAGAGGTCGTTCTCAGTTAAATCACTGGCCAATTGGCGTCAATAACAAGACGGTAACACCACCTATTAGCTGTCCAACGTTATATAACCTTCTCCGCACACTTTTATCTCCCCGCTACGCGCGTAACTAAATACTTACTCCTCACTCATTGGACACTCTCCCTCCATGGCCGGAGTGCATAGTTCAGTCGGCCAAGCCCCGGCCGTGTAGGCCACCTTCTCCCTTGCGGCATTTGTGACTTAAACGTTTGATGTAACAGCTGCGCTGCCTCCATATCCTCAACGGCCACCTCCGTCCCGAAACCAGCCCCGTTTTCAGTCGTCCGGGATTATTACGACCTTCAACGCAAAAGACACAAGGCTAGCAGTAGCAGGGAACTAATAAATCACGCGCAATCGGGCCTAGTTTTGTTCAATTTCAGCTCATCAATGAGCAGAGAACGTGTGTTTCAGGTTGGCATGAGCTGACTGACGATAGCTAATAAACTAGAACTGCCGATAGAAGCGAAAAGACGGGTCGGAGAAAGCAGGTGTAAAGAATGGGGCAAGATCGCACGGACATGAGATTTATATGCCTGACGTCTCGGATTCCTCCTCGAGCCCATCATCAGAGACGACAACAGAAACGGGTGGTCTACAGGATGTAGTCGCCACGCTACCAAACACATATGAGAATTCACGGCTTCATCGGGATTGTCGGACTTGTTGTGATGATTGCTCGACTATTTGGACTTCCGACCCTGGCGTTGGGAACAGTGTTCTCCTGTGCGCTTTCTGCGTGGTTAATTACTCCGCTTAAGCTAAATCTCAGTGCCGAATACGAAGGGGAAGGGCATGGCTCTTGTTAACAGACTAGGGGCCAGTGAACCATGACTCAAGAAGATCGCGGTTTATACGATTGTCACCCCTATCAAGAATTTCGGCGTCGTAGAATTTGAGTGCCTGGCAGAATCTCGTCGAACAAGCCGCAATCTGAGAGCCGGCGTTTTTTCTCCGCACTGCTGCCGCGTGGGTGTTCACTCGCGTTCGGAGCAGTCTTGCGGTTTCTCCAACGTAATTTCTTTGTCCGTAACAGCTCCGAGTAATTAGTCGCAACAGGACACAAAAGAACAAGTATGTGCGTAACCAAATCAGTGAACGTACTTTTAACATCATATATGTGTATACTGTTAATAGAAGCGAAGATACATGTTGCCGGACATAATTGAGAAGCAAAGGCAATCTCAAGAGCCGCAGTTGTATTATCCTGATGTTTCAAATGCGGACGAACTTCCATCGTCAGACGTGAGCGCGGTACTGTGTCTCACAGCAGTTATAGGTGCTGTCGGTCATGTTAAAACGGATTCACCTATGCAGCTGGAACGACAAGGAGGAATAAGGGGGACGGGAATCCTCAATCATCATGCTTTCGACGGTGGGCGGTGTTTTGACTTTAGTAGCCATCGTCCGCATGCACATAGGGCTTGTGACGGAAAGGGGAACGCATGGTGACGGGATGCCCTTAATCTACGTCGTTGGCCGCGTTCGGACAATGACAGTCGTCGCTCATAACCTCGTTGGCCTTGGCTCTCATCCTAGACAGGAAATCTTGTCTACGATCCTACGACTGTCTGTTTTTTCGTCTACCGGAAATGTCGGTTGCGATCGGGTATAGTGCCTATGGTATAAGGCGCTCACTGATCGCATTAGGGGGCCCACTCGTCACATTGTGTCTTGGGGCTCAATCTAGACACCTTGGACGGTTATATAGCAGCCAGTAATATACGCAGAGAAGGCCCACCGGCAAAGACAAACTAGACCACAATCGACCATTTCTGGCTTATTAGCCGTTATTAGCCAGCCTTAGCGGACCCCCGGTTAGCAGCCGGTGAGCCACGGGTCCGTTGTCATTTCGTTCAGCTTGAATAGAGCGTGAGCTTTCAACTGACACAGAAAGTTAAGCATTATTCAGTTATTTTTTGCGTGCGGTTGAGTAAATTTTCACCGAAAACACATATCTGCGCTTATTTAGAATAGGCCACTTTGAATGATTTGCGATCTATATTTTCCAAGTCAGAAAATCACTTTGATAGATATACTACCTAAGGATATTGAACAATGCGCAATGCCCCCAACAAGAGAAGAACATTAGATTACGAGAACAGATGACTGGTAAGTCACCAAAGTCAATAGCTTAATGGTCTCTGATGTTGAAATCTAGCGCAAGTTTTAATACTCATGCCAATGAATAAGATTTGCGGTGATCGTCTATCCTCCTGTTTCCTTAATGTTTGATGCGCATGGGACTCTAACATTCGTCCCCTGTAGCATTTACAGATAACCTACTAAATACTCAATTAGAATTCTATTCACAAGAGAAGAAGGATTCTTGATAATTGGAACCAGTGTCTGCTCAGTTTGAATTGTCGGGATTCCATGGAGATAAGAATTCGAGACATTTACGACAACAACGCACAGAGACAGTATGTTTTAGTGTAATGGTTCAGTGGGTTATCGTCAGATTTTCAGGCTTCTACTGGCCTTCAGTGTGTAATGCCATCCGTTCACCTGATGTCCCGTCCTTGTACTGTGTCTCACAGCAGTTATAGGTGCTGTCGGTCATGTTAAAACGGGTTCACCTATGCAGCTGGAACGACAAGGAGGAATGAGTGGGACGGGAATCCTCAATCATCATGCTTTCGACGGTGGGCGGTGTTTTGACTTTAGTAGCCATCGTCCGCATGCACATAGGGCTTGTGACGGAAAGGGGAACGCATGGTGACGGGATGTTCTTAATCTACGTCGTTGGACGCGTTCGGACAATGGCAGTCGTCGCTCATGCCTTCGTTGGCTTTGGCTCTTATCCTAGACAGGAAATTTTGTCTACGCTCCTACGATTGTCTGTTTTATCGTCTATCGGATTGGTGGATCATACGACTGCGCCTTTGCCGGAACTGTCGGTTGCGATCGGGTAAATTACCTATGGTAGAAGTGCTCACTGATCGCATTAGGGGACCTACTCGTCACGTTGTGTCTTTGGGCTCAATCTAGACACCGGAGACGGATACATAGCAGCCAGTAATGTACGCAGAGAAGGCCCACCGGCAAAGACAAAGGAGACCACAATCGACCATTTCTGGCTTATTAGCCGTTATTAGCCAGCCTTAGCGGACCCCCGGTTAGCAGCCGGTGTCGTTGAATTGACCTCTCTACCTACTGAGCCACGGGTCCGTTGTCCTGTCGTTCAGCTTAAATGCAGCGTGAGCTTTCAACTGACACAGAAAGTCGGGCATTATTTAGTTGTTTTTCGCGTGCGGTTGAGTAAATACCCACCGAAAACACATATCTGCGCTTATTTAGAATAGGCCGCCTTGAATGACTTGCGATCTATATTTTCCAAGTCAGAAAATTACTTTGATAGATATACTACCTAAGGATATTGAACGACGCGCAATGCCCCCAACTGAAGAAAAACATTAGATTACGAGAACAGATGACTGGTAAATCACCAGAGTCAATTGCTTAATGGTCTCTGATGATGAAATCTAGCGCAAGTTTCAATACTCATGCCAATGAATAAGATTTGCGGTGATCGCCTGTCCTCTTGTTTCCTTAATTTTTGATGCGCATGGGACTCTAAAATTCGACCCCTATAGCATTTACAGATGACCTACTAAATACGCAATTAAAATTCTATGCATAGGAGAAGAAGGATTCTTGATAATTGGAACCAGTGTCTGCTCAGTTTGAATTGTCGGGATTCCATGGCGATAAGAAATCAAGACATTTACGACAACACCGTACAGGAACAGTGTTTTTAAGTGTGATGGTTCAGTGAGTTATCGTCACATTTTCAGGCTCCTACTGGCCTTCAGTGTGTAATGCCATCCGTTCACTCGAATAACCTGATGTCCCGTCCTAGTTATTTAGTGGTAATCTTTTAAGGAACATTTACCGGGACTTCTCAGTGCAGACTATGAAAACGTAGAAATGCATTGTTTGTTGGCACTTTTAAAGTCTTCGCAAACCATGCCTCCGATGATACCTTTCCAGCACTGCACACTAAACGCAAGGCTGCAATAATCATAATTTTTACGTACGCATTCCACCACCCACTTGCGCAATTAATGTAATAGGAAAACTTCAAGGCTGCCGAAAGAGGGGTAAGATCGCAGTTCGTAGCCAGACATTACGAGTTCATACTTTCGATGAAATTTGTTATCAGTGGGTGTGTTTCTATTGAGTTAGGGAAGTCGACCGCCTCGGTCAGGTTGTTAGGCTTAGTGAGGGTTAGTGTTAGGCTAATGACTATGTCTTAGGGTTAGGGTTTGCGATTTGCGGTTAGGTTTTAGAGTTCAGGTTAGGGTTTAGGGTTGGTGTTAAGTTTCAGGATTAATATTAGGGTTAGGATTTGGGGTTAGGGCTGGGTTTTTTGTGTTAAGGTTAGTTTAGGTTTTAGAGTCAAGGTTAGGGTTAGATTAAAGAGTTAGGGTTATTGTTACGTTTTAGGGTTAGGGTTTAGTGTTAAGGCTGGAGGTATGTCTTAGGGTTATGGTTGTGTGTTAGGGTTAGGGTCACGGTTTTATTGTTGGCTTTTGCGGATAAATTTAGGGTTAAATTTTAGCGTAAGGGTTTTAGCGTTACGTTTTAACGTTAATGTTTTCTGTTAAACTTAGGGTTTTAGTGTTTGGTTAGCTTCCCCATTTCGGGATACGAACTGAGATCTGACTTAAAGCGGTTCCATAAGAACGTTCACGAATCTCTTCATCATATATGTTTTTTTCCAGATTAAAAACGGTTTCTGACGAGTCAGAAGTTCACTTAACATGGCTTCATAAAACTTAGCCGTTTTTGAGTGAGCTTTTAGTGAGCGAGCACGTTTTCGCAGGGAGGTGAAATGTAACAAGGAGGTGGGACGTGTTGTTTACGCCATGCGAGTAGTTCTCATGTAAGGCTCGGGGAAATGTACGCTGCTCTGGGCAAACACGAATTTCGCGCGCACCAGACTGGAGTGCGGGGGAGGTGCTCTGTTCCAGTCACGCTCCAATGGCTGGATTTAGTCAAGATGAGAGGAAGGGTGAAAGTCTACAGTCATTTTTTTTCAGCACGCAGCATACTGCATAGGAGCAGGTTGTCTACCAGCACAGCTACTGCTGCTAATTTTCTCCTAATTGACAATTATTTACTATCTCCATCAGATCAGATCTATGAGCAGGGCGGCGGATGAGGCCTTGATGGTCCGTGTTGAGATAGATGTTGCTTTATGAGGGGATAAGTCAGTCCTTCGCTGGATTGAGAGGTAACCTAAACTTGTTCCTCATTCATGTGACATTTATAGTCACTGCGCACATTCCCTGCGCCAGTCAAGTGACCGGCTCAGACAGTGTCTGGGGCTTGTGAATGGGAAGGCAGAGTGAGGTCGACGACTCAGCGCATTCTCCTCACTACAAACAGTTTGACGCGCTTGAAGCTATCATGGTGCATGGAAGGTTGCCAACTGACGAGATAACTCGAACCTAGCAGTCAGCTCGGTGGAGTTGTGTGGAGGGGCAGACTGATGAACTGAGAGTCAGGCTGCATTGGCTCCTTAATGTGCCCTCCCTCTCCACTTCTTAGGTTTAAGCTCCTAGTCAGTGTACGTCATGGACCAAAAGGTGTTGTGGTACGCCTATGTGGGGGTTATTGTCGTGCCGGCGTATAAACGTGTTTCGTCGATATTCTGCCGCTGTGTGACACAGCTGCGAGAGGTTCGGCTCTTCAATGGATTCCCCAGCGTTCCCTCTACAGTGTCTGGCATATGGACTCCAGAGAGAATCAGGCAAATAATTTCAAAAATTATTAAGTGCAGGACATATATATATACAAAATCCATTTAAGAATATTGGACGATGCACAATGCCCCCATCTGAAGAAAAACATTGGATTAAGAGAACGAATGACAGGTTAATCACTGGAGTCAATTGCTTGATGGTCCCCAATAATGAGTGCGATTATTGGCTATTCGCCTGCTTCCATAATTCTACAAGACCACGCGACTCAAACAATTGTCCCCATGTAAAAATGGTGTTCTCATAAACTTTCCCCTATAGAATTGACTAATAACCTACGAAATACGCATCAACAATTTTATGCGCAAAACAAGAAGGATTTCCGATAAATATCAGAATTGTCAGAACCCTAGGGGAATGAGAATCCGAGGTAGTTAGGACAACTGTGAACAGGTTGCAGTTAACGTCTTTTAAAAAGCCGCGGGTATACGCTGTCAGAATAGGGAGACAGTACGGTTTGATATGACGGCTGAGTGCGTTCTTGCCAAATATTCAGGCTCCAACTGACCTCCATGAGTCACCCGATTAACTTGCTGCCCCGTCCACATTCATTTAATTGTAATCTTTTTTATATTTTAAGAACAATTAACATGTCTACCCAACGTAGACTGTGAAAGCGTGGGAATGCATTGTCTTTTACGCTTTTACATTCTTCTCAACCCACGCCTCCGATGATACCGTTGTAGCATCGCACACTTAACGCAGAACTGCAATAATCAATAGTTTTATTACGCATTTTTCCACCCACTTGCACAGGTTAGGTAATGGGAAAACTTCAGAAATGATGAAAGTGTTTCCACAAGAACCTTCACGAATCACTTCAGCATATGTGGTTTTTTCGAGATTAAAAACGGTTTTTGACGAGTCAGAAGCTCACTTAACATGGCTGCATAAAACCTAGCCGTTTTTGAGTGAGCTTTTAGTGGACAAGCACGTTTTCGCAGGGATGATATATGTAATAAGGAGGCGGGAAGTGTTGTTTACGCCATGCGAGTAGTTCTCATGTAAGGCTCGGAGAAATGTTCGCTGCTCTGGGCAAACACGAATTTCGCGCGCACCAGACTGGAGTGCGGGGGAGGTGCGCTGTTTCAGTCACGCTCCAATGCCAGGATTCAGCCAAGATGAGAGGAAGGCTGAACGCCCACGGTTATTTCATTTCCAGCACGCAGATACTGCATTCGAGCAGGTTGTCTACCAGCACAGCTACTGCTGCCAATTTTCTCCTAATTGACAATTATTTACTATCTCCATCAGATCAGATATATGAGCAGGGCGGTGGATGAGGCTTTGATGGCCCGTTTTGAGATATATCTTGCTTACTGATGGGATAACTCAGTCCTTCACTGAATTAAGAGGTAAACTAAACTTGTTCCTCACGCATTTGGCATTTATAGTCCCTGCGCGCATTCCCTGCGCCAGGTAAGTGACCGGCTCGGGCAGTGTCTGGAGCCTGTAAATGGGAAGGCAGAGGAAGGTCGACGACTCAGCGCATTCTCCTCACTACAAACAATCTGACGCGCTTGAAACTTTCATGGTGCGCTAAAAGCCGTGACTTAGAAAGTTACCAACTGACGGAATAACTTGGACCTCGCAGTAAGCCCGATGGAGTTGTGTGGAGATGCAGACTGATGAACTGAGAGTCAGGCTGCATTGGCTCCTTAATGTGCCCTCCGTCTCCACTTCTAAGGTTAAAGCTCCTCGTCAGAGTACGTCATGGACGCCTGTTTGGGGGTTTTTGCCGTGCCAGCTACCTGCCCCTCCACCACCTTCGGTTTTCTGGACTCTGTCTTGAAACCGGCTTTAGGTGGGGGAGAAAGGTTATGTGAGGTAGATGCTACGCATGTCCATTATAACTGTAAACTAACTCGCGCTCAGGTCACCGTGCCTGTTCACAACTTTCCGTGGAGCGGACGGCGGACATTGTCGAAACCGACGGTCGAACTGTCAAAGCACCTTTTCTCACATGAGCTCTGAGCTGACTTTGCAAAAACCCGGGACATGCTGTGTAGATCAAGTCGTGTGCGGCACGCCTAGTTTGATTATTTTTCCTTTTGTCAGCCACTGAGTACGCTTCCGGTCGTCAGGACGCTGTCTTGGTGTCGGAGCAAGGCGGCTGAAGGGAGGCGCGATGGATGCTGGGCAAGTCCACCTCACAATAAACTAATTTATTTGCAAGTCGCAAAAACTGCCCCCTATCCGCGAGTCTTGCGGCGGACAACGTCGCTTACGACGGCCGAACAATCATAGGAGTGTCCGATGAGGCAGTTTTGCGAGTTGCTGCCGACGTTGTTGACAGTATGGTTGCGTCAGAAGAAGAAGCGATCGCTGGAACAAGGGCTTTATTCGCCTGACGTTTCGGATTCTTATTTGAATCCATCATCAGAAACAGAGGCAGAGAAGGGTGACTCGTGCACTGGAAGACTGCTCCGGACGCGAATCATCGAACACGTGGCAGCGGTAAGGAGAAATGACGCCAACTCTCAGGTCGCGGCCCACTCGAGCAGACCCGGCCACACATTCAAGTTCGATGAGGTCGAAATTCTCGCGAGAGTGGATAATCGTGTGAGCCGCGAGTTGCTTGACTCGTGGTTCACGGGACCTCAGTTTATCAAAAAGTACAATGACATCCCCACTACATATTCCGTGCTGAGGCATAGGCTGGCCAAATTAATTGACCACTCCGAGAGCGCGCAAGCCGGTGAGCCAGATGACCGAGCAATCATCACTCCAGCATCCAACAAGGGTGATGAGATCTCAGCAATATTAGCAACTTGCATGCCGGCCATCAAGCAAGTAGCGCACCAACGGGCAACAAGCCTTCAAGAAGGGGAGTGTGGTTAATTGCTATAGGTATTCGGTAACATAGCGACTGCATCCTATAAATACTGCAACTTCCTGTGCACGAGTCACCCTTTTCTGCCTGTCTCTGATGATGGATTCAAGAGAGAATCCGAAACGTCAGGCAAATAAAGCTATTGTTCCAGCGATAGCTTCTTCTTCTGATCAACTAGTTCCTGGAACTCGCATCTTCGCCTGTATCGGCAATGAGAAATGTCTTCTAAAGTCCCAAATATACCGTTCCGGCGAATAAAGCCCTTGTTCCAGCTATCGCGTCTTCTTCTTCTTCTTCTTCTGATCAACTAGTTCCTGGAACTCGCATCTTTGCTTGTATCGACAGTATGGCTGTGTTTTCACGCAATAAATCGACCAATGTATAGACTAGAACCCTATGTGGACGTGACGCAGACATGTCAGGTGGAAGAAGGTTCTAATGATGGACGGTCAAGAGGTAGATGTGGTGGAGTGTCCAGATTTTGCAGCTGTTACGGTGGACCGCGTGTTGAAACCACAGGAAACCTAATGCTGAACGAGACGGTTCGGACTAGTCGTTATTGCTTAAAATTATAACGACGATATCTGTGTAAAGCCTTTATTTCATCCACCGGCGCTGACGGTTAAAGATTAAACCATCGCAGAAGTGTGCTTGAAGCCTGAATAAAGTCCGCGTTAGTAGCGTAGTATCTACCTGTTGAGTAAAACATTCACACACCAGACACAAGTTTGGTAATTGTAGCCACGAGGACAACAGTGAATGGGCAGTTGGAACTTCTCGCCAGCGACTCCCACAATATTTTAGTTCCGTGGAAAGAGCGTTCATTAATTAGACTACCGTTCATGGTCGTCTTGTAGCTTCTTGGGTCCAACCAAAAGCTCCGACAGTTGGACCGTCGTTGTCGACGATGGGCACCGTGTGTTCCGCAGCGGGTGAGAACAGGGACGGTTTCTTACGCATGAATCAGTTTAGGAGTATAGACTTGCGCAGCATCTATCGCACTTCCCCCTCCTCCCCTATCTGGACCCGGTGTCAAGAAAGAGTCAAAAAGACTGAAGGCGGAAGAGAACGCAGGCGGTTGGCACGTCCGAGCCCGTACCTCCGCGCATCACCCTGCATCCCCTGATACACACAGCAACTGGCAACTGGGCCCGCCACCATACTACCACACGGGAATGCTGGGGGACCCACTGACGAGCCGAACCCCTCGCAGCTGCGCCATGCAGCGGCAAAACATCGGCGAAACACGCCTGTATGGGCTTTTGGCTAGTACCTGTGCTGTTAGTATGGTGTCACCTTACCCTAGATTATACTACCATGAATGTTGACATTTTTTATGATGCGCCATTCCGATAACGCCTTCCAGATTGTGACACGGCCTCCGTATCGGTCCAGCGCATTTAACACGTAATCCGTTTTAGAGGCACATTATACAGCCCACAAGCCAAAAGTAGTCATGTAGATGTACCAAGCGGGGTCCGGACGGTAGAACGGCGCTCACTCGTCCCGTTGTGCCTTGGGACTCTATTTGGAGCCCCGCCAGAGAGTGCACCGACAGGACCAGCCCAAGCCTCAGTGGTTAGGGGCGTTGCACTTCTAACCAACAGGTCGCGTGGTCGAGCCCCAGGTGTTCAACACTTCGGGGTTGAGTATAACTGGCTGACGATGGCTAACAAACCAGAAATCGTCATTCCAATCTCCCTTGTCTTTGTCACTTATGTTATTTTGGAGATACGGATGTTAATTTTTGGTTTATTAGACGGCGCCGCCTGCCATCCCCAATCTCCCGCTTAGGAAACCTCGAATTCGAACGCAGGGATGCATTGGCTACTGGACGTTCAACTCAACGCGCTACCATAACCGACTGCTCTGCCATTATTTCTGGAGCGACATTTAGGAATTCTGAAATTACTCACTAAAGCCACTAAAAATGTTACCAAAGGGTGCCAGAGTGCGAAGAAAAATTAGCGGAAGGATAAAAGATAAAAAGCGAAAAAGAAGAAAAAAGGACAAAAATGAGACAAGAGCAGAGTGAAGAAGAAAATGATGTCGGCGACGGAATTAGTAAAAATGACAGGAAGGCTGAAAGTGAGAAAATGAAAAAAAGGGAAAAAAGCATACCATGCGACAAACGAGAAAGATAAAAAACATGAGAGAGGGCGAGCACAAAGCCGGTAGTGTGAATGAAGAGCGCTGAGCAAGAAAAGAACGAAATGTCAAGTGAGGATAAACATAAAAAGGCGCCCGACAGGCGATAAATGAGGTAAACTGAAAATTAGGAAATGTAGAGAATAAAGAAGACCCTGAAAAACGCCGAAAAACGAGCGGTCGATGAACAAATATGAGAGATAAGCAGCAAAGGTGGCATTTTAACGAAAACCCGCTTAAAAGAGGAAGCCGTATGAGGAAGTTCATAAGTTTGAAGTAAGCAAAAAGGATGAGTATGAAGTAAGCAAAGTGAGGGCTCGGTGGAAATGTTGGAATAGAATAGGGAAACGCGATAAAATCAGATAAAAAGCAGAACAATGTGGACAAATTAAAACTATACCAGTCCAGAGCACTGTTCTGGGCGCGTATGGATGAGAAGACTTTAACGAAGGCAAGTAGGATCAAAAGAAGTCAGTATAAACTAATATATAAAATCGGATTTTGCTAAGTTAGCTGAAAACCTGTCCGTGTACAAAGCCTGGTCTTATTGTTAGTCAGTCGAATACGATGAGTCGTCACTGCCTGGAAACCTACTACACAATGGTCGATATGGAATGAAGGCATGTATACGCTTACCGCAACACGCTGACTATCCCTTTACGACCAAATGAGGTTTGATAGGGGGCCACTCACCGATCGTGTCACGTAACTCACTCGTCTTGGGACTCTCGTTCGAGCCCCTCCAGTAGCTGCATAGTGGCGCTTAGTATAAGCAGAATAGCATTACCGACAAGGCCAAGGGAGGTTGGAATGGTCATTTCTGACTTATTCTTAGCCAGTATTACCCAGTCTTGAGGTGTGCAACCTCTGGAGCATGACCCGCGACCTATTGGTTAGAATTCAAACACCCAAGGAGGTTTCACGTGCTGCTCTTGGGTTAGCCTATTCTCGACTCATCCAATTGCGAGCGCTGCATCTGGTCGCTAAATAGAGCACGGTAGTGAGGAGGGACGACAGAGCATGCGGGAAGATTGATACAGTACTGTTTCGGGCTTATTGTGCCTTCATTCAGCCAATCATAACCCTGACCACCAGCAGCTGCGACCAGAAACACAGACATGCGCACAGACGCACCTGGCGCAGTCGGTCCACCACTGAGGCCTACCAGATGGGTCATAAGCACTTCATCGAACCGAAGTTCATCAGTGCCTCGCCACCTGTCATTCTCTGTCGCTGCAGATCGGGTATTTATCAATCAGGAAGGGGCGCACACCGATCTATTGGCTTCACAAAGCAAACAAGCTCCGTATGTGTGGCAAAGGTCACGAACAGGCAACCAATTATCAGGCCGAAGTCGGCCAAGTCATAATAGTAGCGAGGAGGGACGACAGAGAATGCGGGTAGATTGATACAGCACTGTTTCGGGCTTATTGTGCCTTCATTCAGCCAATCATAACCCTGACCAACAGCTGGGACCAGAAACACAGACATGCGCACAGACGCACCTGGCGCAGTTGATCCACCACGGGGTCAACCCATACGGAGCTTGTTTGCTTCGTGAAGCCAATAGATCGGTGTGCGCCCCTTCCTGATTGATAAATACCCGATCTGCAGCGACAGAGAATGACAGGTGGCGAGGCACTGATGAACTTCGGTTCGATGAAGTGTTTATGACCCATCTGGTAAACCCCAGTGGTGGATCAACTGCACCAGGTGCGTCTGTGCGCATGTCTGTGTTTCTGGTCCCAGCTGCTGTTGGTCAGGGTTATGAATGGCTGAATGAAGGCAGAATAAGCCCGAAATAGTGCTGTATCAATCTACCCGCATTCTCTGTCGTCCTTCCTCGCTGCTATTATGACTTGACCAACTTCGGCCTGGTAATTGGTTGCCTGTTCGTGACCTCTGTCACTCATACGTAGCTTGTATGCTTTGTGAAGCCAATAGATCGGTGTGCGTCCATTCCTGATTGATAGAGCACGGTGTTAGTAGCAGTTAAGGTTGAATAACCATCTCTCGCAACCGTTAATTCACATAGATCCTGCAACTAGCAGCGCAGAGGAAACCTACAGGAATAAAAACGCTACTTACCGGTAGCTGCTAAGGGAGCTGGCCAAGAGGTGTTTTGCGTGAGGGCACCCGCACTGGCTACCAGATGAACGGGATGAGAGGAGTGGTTTTCTCTCGGGGAACCCTGGCCCTCCCCAGCCGTTCGAGAGGCCTGCAGACAGATGTGCGTTCTGCTGTGCGTCGGTTGCTGCTGCTGTTGAAGCCTTACAAATCTGCCGTCGGATTGAGCTCGAGCTGAAAATGGACAGAATAGGGGCACACAACCTGAGAACTGTTGAGAACGCTGGACAAATAAGGCAAGCTTAAACGCACGTTCTATGGGTCAAACAAGACAAGACGATTCCTTTCAGTTGAGACCGACTTATGTGGCACCCTAAACATGACATGGGAGTAGGAACGTCCCGACCAAGTAATGAAAGGCGGACCTGTGCATAATTGCGGAAAGGGTAAAATATTCCCTTCTCCTAACTCCAACAAAAACCTTAATATAAAACTGAACCGTTGGCCTAATCTCGACCCTAACCCCATCGTAAAATTTTACTCTGAACTAAACACTAAGCCCTACCTTAAATCAAAATCTGGTCCTACCTTAACGTACATTTAACTAGCCTTAAGCCTGACATGTAAATTAACCCTAACCTTAACGTTAAATCTAACCCTAATTTCGACGGAAGTTGGCTTAAAGTCACCCATATTACAGGCGCTTTCTGTTCTCATTTCCTGTTTAGGGGGCCATATAAACTAGTTCTACCCCTTCACCTACCGTAGGAGAAGCGCTAAAGCATCAGTTTAGAATTATCCAAGGAGAGTAGGCTCGCCGTTTCTTCTCCTTCAACCGGATGCAGAGCGTTAATTGTCGCTCAGGTCACTTGGAAGAATCGCGTACAAGGAAAGTTAGTCAAAATGCATAAGATGAATTAGTTCTGACAAACAGCGTGATATTAGAAGTTTTATATAAATGCCCTGATTATCTTACGCTGCCTTGACAAGGTCGTGTCACAAAGGGCGTTAAGGGCCACTTACTTTAGTTTATCTAAATCAAGAAGCATCGGTCGAAATTGTTAAATATTATTTCGTGACTCAAGAATTACTGAAGAGGTTTTACGGAGATGATAAATTTGTAAGAAAATTCTGAGGCATTTAATGCACACTGGAGGTGCTGACTTTTGAAGGTGCGTCCTTCCTCCCACTTGTGAGCGAGGGTCGCTAAAACGACTCTTTAAGTAGTATTTTTTCAAATTTTATGCCTTTTACAGAACTTGTGTGCGAAATCATGCCTCCTTACATTCAGTTTGCAATAAAATGACCCCTGCCTGTCTTTCCGCAATTATGAAAGAGCCAAGTGCGTAACAATCACAGATTACGTTGTACACCCCAAAAACAGCATTAATAAGCAATTCGCAATACCGAACAACCCAAAACGCATTTTGAAAAAGGGCAGAGTACGTGTACCCAAGTTTAAAATAAAAAATTAATTTGCCACGGACAGCCTGACATTCGATTCCGACGACGCGCATCGCGTGCTCCACAGCACGGTGACTGGCGAGTGACATGGTTTATAATGATCGTCCACTTGCGCAGCGTCTACCCCACTCCACCCCTCCACCGACACCTGGGCCCGGTGTCATGATTAAGCCTGGCACGGTGGAAGCCGGCGCCTAGGCGGACCACAAAACCCCTTGGTGCATAACGTATACTGATCAGTATTTTACCTAGGAAGACAACAGTGGGGGACCATGCCGTCCTCAACTGGCACGGCGCGAACCTGAAACTGGGCGTGCCACCAAACCCCCAATGTTGGAATTTGTTGTATTTGCGCATGGCTCATTTTCATGGCTAGGAATTAACGGTCAAATTCTCATCAAGTTTACTGTCAAAAAATCTCTGCTGGCTTCAGCCAGTCTTACTATCAAAGGCCTCACAGCCCGTAAAAATGCTAAACTTTTAAAGTTTTTCAGAAATTAATCTGCGAAATTTTAGTATATTTTCCGAGGTAAGACATTTTTTGGGTTTGGTTCAGGTGTTAATATACATATCTGAGCTTCAATGAAATAGCTGCCAATAGTTATATAGATACGGGTTGGTTTACCAGGCTCTGGACACGCGTGCTAACTAGAATCCCGGGCAAGCATTTCACCGAATTTAAGTCATTGAATGACGCAGGCGCGAGGTATTCGGCCGTCAGTGATTCACCCAGCTGGACACGCGTTTGTGCTTCTACCTACTACTTGTGCCTCGAGTATGGCGAATTAGTATTCATAAAACGGCAAAGATTAATATGCAGAGAAAGCAAGCTCAAGGTGCTGCGATAACGACTGCGGGCAGGACTCCTGTTGAGGATACTCTCATTCGTCCGCACGGATGTCACGCGAAGGAAATAACTAATTCACGAGTGGACGTTTTACGCACAGACAGCGTAAATGAACTCATGCCTAACAGCAATTTTAATGTATTATATTCGTATTTAAGACCGGTAAGTATACTTAGAGTGTATTACCTGAGGGAAGGGAGAATTTCGATTTTAAACGAATTCGGTATTTAATAGAGACTCTAAACAAATGGGACTCCAATGACTAATTAAGTTGCAAAACTACTGACTATGCACTTCCTTTACCTCACCCTGTGAACTTGAAACGGACAATTGGTAAGCATTACGTGTAGCACTGTTATTGATTGTTGGCCATTATACAAGCCTCTGAGTGGATATATGACCGATGCACCAAGGCAATACTTAAAAATCTTCGAACGTCAATCCCATGCGGCGCCATTTTCCATCCTTCAGTTCTCTACTGGTCAGTAAACATACAAAAGCATCAAAAGCATGAAAAGTATCATACTCATCGCGCAACTCGGTAGATGTGCGGGGGAGCGGTAAGCGGAAGAATTAAATTCGTCAATTTTCGATATTTTTATAATTGGCTCCCCAGATCTAGGCATTTAGCACCACTCTTGTCAGGAGCAAATATTCGGATTTTGTGTCCTGTAGGAGAATATCTACCAGCCTATCAATGTGAAAAGCGCGTTTTGAAACTTATTTGGACAAGAAAGCATACCGTTATTCGGAAAGGGGCAAAACGCAGTTCTCCAAGAGACCAGTGCCTACATGTGTCTTCATGCCTTAAATTGCCACATAGTTTTTATCCAACTAAATACTACTTACGGACAAAAAGAGCCATGGAAGGGTGTTAACCGTCAGTGGCCGGTAGTGAAATGGTCACACTGAAGACTTCTTGCGAAATAAGCAGGCTTTTAGGTTTAACGAATAAACCGCCGCGGAAAATGAAACAGCAATACCATCACGCAGGACTGCACAGAGGTCTGACAAATCGATTTTTCTATAAACAGTAACAAGTCATATTGGGGTCAGATGTGGTTATGTAGCCCCACCCGAAGTAAACAAACCCCGGCTAACTGTTATACGGGACCGTTGGTAATAGGGGTTTTACAGGTCGAGCCGGGGGACGCACAGATGACAAGGTCAAGTACTTGCATGCGAAAGAAAAGCTATTGGAAATGCGCGGTTGTGCTTTGAGTGGTTGAGAAATAGTTGCCTTGACCCCGAACCCTAACCCTAGTCCATAACCCTAACTCCTAACCGTAACCCCAACAGTATTTTGCCCGTCAGGTGGGACTACGTAACCTGGTATCATAAATGTTGTCCCTCATCAAATACGGCCTCAAACTTCGACGTTTGACGAGTCTTTGCAAAAGCCCATCATCGAGTGCGGCAACTACAGGAGACTATCCTTCTACAAAATCGGTCTTTCCGGCGACTGAAGGGCTTCGGCTCGGCTTCTGTAGGCCTTATAATGTCAACAGGTCCAAAACGAAAGCAACCGGCATGCTTCGCGGCGGATGGTTTCGTTTAGATTAGAAGGAAAGGGGACATGGAAGAAATTGAAAGAGGACGGAATTGATCAAAAGAGAGGTAGCGGGATCGGAGGAGGAGAGGGAGAGGGGAGAGAGGAGGGGGAGAAGATGGAGGAATGGAGGGAGAAGGAACAAGAGCGGAAAAAGGGGAGGAGGGAGGGAAGGATGAGACAGGTGATGAAGAGATGGAGATAGATAGGAAGCCGGAAAATGTCAGGCACTTAAACGATCTACTCCTGACTTACAGCTTTCAGTGGCGATACTGGCTTCCAAACACAGGTCACAAAAAGACTCTCTCTGTTATTTTGACTATAGCTCAAAAACACGCATTACGCGAGGTTATTTCGTTCTTTTGCACAGTTTGCAAAGAAGAGTCAGGACCAGTTCATCAACACAAACAATAAAGCCGCTGTCTGTTCTGTCTTACTCCAGTTGTTCGGAAATTGGTCGCGTGTCCGTCTTCTGGACTGTTCTGCCCAAACCGCTAAACGGCTTCCGCGCGGAAACGAGAATAAAGGCTTTGCATCCCCCCACCCCCACCCTAGTTGCGGTGCTCACGCACAAGTTAAACCGGTCATTTTGGCTGTCAGCGAAGGACATGCCAGTCTGTCCGCGCTCACGGGAGAGCGCATACATGCTGGACCAAGGGCATCACAAGGTAGACAGAAGCAAGACAAGTGAGGATGAAGGTGGACAGGAAAAAACAACCGAAAATCGGTGGGAGGGGGCAGGCGGGCTGAAGCCAGGCAGGAAACATGTCGGCCTCCACCGTTGCTCCGCTGCCTGCTCCGTTCGGTGACAGTGATGAGAGTAGCTGAAACAGACGTCCCAAAGTTGTCTAACTAACGGATTGTAAAACCTCCCGTCTCTTGGTGTCCAGTTTGTTCGTCTTCAACCGTTCACGGAGGCACAAAAACAGCAGAAGCAACAAAAACATCGCTGATAAACGAAAGTTGCGTCTAACCAGGTGGTAGGATTCTGCTAGAAATGACATCTAGAATATTATGGCACAGCGCGTGACCGATCGCAGGAATCTTTGGCCAAAATTCTGGAATGCTTTCAAATTAGAAAGGATTACTTAAGTGCGGTTGTTATACTGATCACGCAGCATAATCCTATAACATTTCGGACTCGACTGGATATCGGCTTTTGAATGCACTTCTTTTTTACATCCTGCAGAAACCACACTCGTTAAAAAATGACTACTTAAGTAGCATGCATTTTTCCTTCTGATTCTCGATGGTCTTATAAATTCAAATGCATTCTATAGAGAACATGCACAAAAATATGTTTTTTTGCTCATTTGGTAGGAAATCACACTGTCTTTATATTTTATAGCCGAAGAAATAGTATATTTTGGTTTTAAAAAAGTTTCCCAATTCCGGAAGAATTTCCAACCTGGTCTGCCAATGCATCAACATTTAGCACTTTCAGTCTAGAAGGCGCGTGGTTTCCGCGTAAGGAAAATCATATATTCCCTTATGCATTTAAGAAAATACTACAACGAGTTCATGAAATTTTGCAATGGATCCGGATTGTGTTTTACATTTCAGGAGGATCATTAGTAAAGGCACATGCATGCATGGGCATCGCACGGTCTTAAAAATCTCCTAGTCAGAAACTTTTTTTAAAACCAAAATATGCACTTTTTTCGAGCATAAAATATAAAGACACTGTTATTTCCTACCAAATGAACAAAGGAAAGCATGCTTTTGTGCATGTTTTCTATGAAATATATTTGAATTTATAAGTCCATCGAAAATCAATAGGAAAAAGGCATGCTTATTACGTTGTCATTTTTCACCGAGTGTGGTTTCTGCAGGAGGTCGAAAAGGAGTGCATTCAAAAGCCGACATCCCGGAGAGTCCGAAATGTTATAGGATTATGCTGCATGATAATCAGCATAACAAACCCAATTAAGTAATCCTTCCTATTCGGAAACGCATTCCAGAATTTTGGCCAACATTTCATGAGATCGACCACTCGTTGTAGTCACGCGGTACCCAGGCTAACTAGGGTAGATCTGCAGAAGGCAAGGGAAACCATTGAAACGAGACACCAAGAAATATGGAAAACGTACGCTCCTTAGACAGCGACAAAACGCCCATTTTCATTTCCCAATCGAAGCACAAGCAACCTGGACGTTTTAACCGTTTAGCCGACACTGAACTCAGATACAAGGGCAAGCTGTAACGGATTATTTACTCTTACAATCTGGTGGCAGTGACGTTGTGCCGAAGAATACAGTAAAACCAGCTATTATTATCATTAGAAACGAGAGAATGAATTTCACTAACTACTGGGCAGGTACGCGTGCGCCTACTAGACTCATGTAAACCACAATAATGGTCAGTCGACTGGAAAAATGAGGCCTAGAGGTCGAAACAACCTTGCACAGTTGGTAATGCCATTCTGGCTAGAACAGTCGTCTTTTCAGTCCCTACCTGCGTATGAGACGTGGGATATGGCAACCGTAAAACCAGACACCGCGTGTGACCGCCCATGCGCCACCCCTCCTTTACTTGCTGGGGGCAGGAAATTACAACGAGGCATCATAACTACAATAAGCGAAGAAGAAGAAGAGGTTTCGGGCATCGGAACATTTGTTTATTGTCCTGAGAA
This sequence comes from Spirometra erinaceieuropaei, assembly GCA_902702965.1. Classification (NCBI taxonomy): domain Eukaryota; kingdom Metazoa; phylum Platyhelminthes; class Cestoda; order Diphyllobothriidea; family Diphyllobothriidae; genus Spirometra; species Spirometra erinaceieuropaei. Next base: position 1,403,694 of record CACRXP010000044.1, on the reverse strand, counting down.
ATTTCAGACTCTTGCAGGTGTCCATTGGCAGCTGCTCTTCATGGATGTGCTTGTCAGGCGAAACCCTAACGGTGAACTTGAAACGACAGTTTATAGAAAGGCAACGAACACCACACAGCTTCTTAGTTTTCACAGCAACCATCCGGTGGCTCACAAACGAAACTGTGCGAAGACGCTCTTCAAACGGATCCAAATTCACTGTAGCAAACCGGAGGAAAGAGCACGTGAGGCCCGCTATCTCCGCGACCAGTTTGTGCAAAATGGCTGTTCGAAGGCATTCCTAAGTAATCGCCTACGCGGTCGCTCCCAGAGGACTTAAATAACAACACCAACGACGACATGGCATCCCCTGTCATACATCAAGGGCGTTTCGGAAGCGACCGAGCGCATTGCTGCGGAGCTAGGTGTTGGAATTGCACACGGCCCCAAAGCCATCATGTGCAGTAAGGTCGTGAAAATAAAAGATCGGTTAAAGCCTGAAGAGCAATCTGGAGTGGTGTACCGCATCCCGTGTCTAAACTCTCCTTGTAACTGCACAGGGCAGACTAGACGCATGCTCGGATCGCGCATACACGAACATAAGCTGGCATTATCACAAGTGGCTTGCCACACCTACAAAATGGGTCACGATTTTAAGTTCGCAGCCACAAAAATAGTCTCCTACGCCGGAAACAAGACAGGCCGAAAATTGATTAAAGCCTGGGTCTCGGATGAGAACTCGGGCAGTCGATTTATCGATCTGGCGCCGGCGTATAGAGCCCTGCGCAGTCACCTCCAGTCTTGCGCCGTTGGTCGACGATTGACATTAATGCCCTATAACTGTCGCTTGTTCTGGTGCTGCTACTATCTCTGGCGATGGACTCCTGCATGAGTCCGAAAGCTCAGGACAATAAACGAAATGTTCCGGTGCTCGAAACCTCTTCTTCTTCACTTATGAATACACTTGAAACTCGAAATTTCCGTCCTTTCAAAGCCCTCCACGAACGCAAGGCCCTGTGTCCAGTGACCGTCGTTCGACCGTCGCAAATGACGACTTTCACCGCCTGCTTCGCAAACTGAGTAGAAGCCGGGCCGGTGACTTGCCTCTGAATTAGTTTATACTGATGGCAGACTTGCGTAGCATCTACTGCACTATATTCAGTGTCGACCTTTGTACATGCAGTCAGACGACTGCCCAAGCCTGTCAACGATTAAAACAGCAGAAACGACAACAACAAAGGAACAAAAATACTGGCGCTCCAAGAACGTTAACTGCAACAGGAACAACAAATCAGGACGCCCGGTCTCTTCTCTATAAGACACAGAGTGCTATAGTGAACACCCCTGTTATGAGAAAGAGGGCAATTTTGTCAAGAGCGATAAATGGCGCATTCGAAGAATTACGGAGGTGGGGCGTGGAAGTCCCTATTATGGACCTTGACACTTTTTTGTTGTTTACTGTTTAATCTACTCCCTAATTGTATCTCAATCTCACATCAGTTTGCTGAAAACTCCTGCCCACTCTAGACGTGATAGTCAACTTTGATGGGCTCTCAATTCCGTCAATTAGGCAATAAGATAACTATCACTTCTACTTTTATGAGAAAATAATTTCCGCTTCAAAAAGGACTTCTGAGCAAAGCTTGGATTATGAAAGATTACAGTTTTCTCAGTGTCCATGCTTTTCGTTTTAGATTTAGACATGTTTTGGGGATTGTCTGACGTCAAATTCACCGAAGTGGTCTTGCGCGAGGTGGTATTCACTGCCTTTAATTTCGTTCGTTTGTAGGTTGGTTAGGTTCACATTTCGTACTCGATATTTATAAACTTGCTAAAAAGCATAGTGGCCGCACTGAATTTGTCGGAGGAAAAAAATCAAAAGCTAGGAGTTTTCGCCATTACTTTAAAAAGAAAACGTAGCTCCCAATGGTCATTGCCTCTCACTTGAAATAATCCTCAGAACAACCTGCAATGTTTTGCGTTTCTGCGAATGCCATTGTCACGCAAAGCCACTGGTTTGACTAGAATTGTTAACGTCGTCATATGAAGATGGAGTAAAGACACGCTTGGGTGCTGTGGATAATTTCAACCCATGTAAGAACCAATATGTGGGTTGGCTCTGCATTGAGCTGCATACTGCATCCCACACCCAGTTGTTAGAATGGGCACATCAACTTTCATTCATCGTATATGCTCATATATTCCATGCTGCTATATCTATTTGTCCCACACAAACCTCCTTCAATTCACTTTGCCCTGGTATTTGTGAGCAAGCGGTGTGTAGTACATTAGTGCAACCTAAAGTTGCCTGAAAACTTCCCAAAATGGGCTTTCAGGCCCGAAACCATCGCATAATGATCTCAAACGATGTCATGTATGTAACAGACCCTTGTGTTGACTGGTTTTATCACCAAAAGACCCACTACAACAGCAGGAAACGTCTGGAATCGTTTACTGCCTCTGGTGCGGTTGCCGGCAGAGCAACTACGTTGGAGAACCTCGGGGATTACTCCAGACGCAGATGGCTGAGCACGCAGCAGCGTTGAGGAGTAAAAACATTAACTTTCAGGAGGCGGCTCATTCCACGGGACCCGGCCATATTTTTAAGTTTCAAGGTGACTGGTGGCTTTAAGAGGCGTTTAAAGAGAAGACAGCCTTCGAAGTAATAGCCTTCCGACGTAATTTAATATAACGTGATAATTCGTTATCTTTGATGTGGTGCCGTCGTGTGTCGAATATCAACTCACTACTGTGAATATTTTAGTAGTATTTAATAGTTCAGCGTACTATAAAACACAAATGACAATCTAACCGACTGAGATTTGCAAATTTCTTCCTCTAAGGAATAATTATTAGCCTCTAGAGGAAGTCCAAATATAACGGCCCGTTACACTGAATATCTTGGCCTATTCTGAACGAAACCTGAACTTCTACCCAGTGAGGTCTTCACTGGCTTTCACCACTAGCTTGATACGCGCAGGCAGACAATAACGTTGGAATACGCACAAGTACGGATTAGAATTTCGGTATGTGCCGGCAGCACAATCAGCTGGAAAAGAGCTCCGCTTATTGTTGTGGTGGTTGTTCCAAATGAGCTCTGCCGTGTCTGTTCGAGGCAGCCTTCTTAAGGGAGACCTCACAAGTGATTTAGCGATATCAGTACTCGATTCCTGATAACCTTTACTGCCTGCAAATAAGTATAGCAGAAAGGGGTACACCCTGCAGTTTTCTTCTCATGTCGAATCCATACTCTCAGATCCACTTGACCAGGCCCAGGGCCAAGGAAGCGCAGTTGCACCAATGGCTAATTGTCTGATTTAATGTGTGAACTTGGGGCAAAGTCCCGGGTAAACCTTTTTCGGATGGGGCCAGGATGCTTATATAGATGTTAGATTCGAATTCCATCGGATTTTATGGACTGACTACCTAATATTCACTGTTTTCCAACTAACAGCCATCCGTTTAGTAATATACACGGTCCCAAAGATCACACAGACTCCTGACGAAAACTAAGTTAGACCGAAATATGCTCAACCTCCTGAAATCAACCAGCACATCACGAAGTGTGCCGTGAACGCCGTAACACCAAATAACACTATGCTTGCATCAACGGTAGCGGCATAACCAATCCCCAATACTGTCAGCCATTGATAGCGATCACATTTACAAACTGTGAATTAGCCGCTGAACCCTAAATCACCTAAGTATTGAACCTTATCCGCGTAACTATTCCTCATTATGATTAAATATTATTTCATTTCAGTTAGAAGTCCAATTCCATCACTCCGCCGCATAAAGTTGTCATGTTTTCCTTTCGCGAGGCGTTATGGCGTACGCTACCATCAATGTGGGCATATTTTTAAACGTGCAATCTTAGACGTGAAAATGCTTTCGAAAGTGTCATTTTCAGGTCAATAGACTTAAATGACAGCTATGCAGATATAGATTTCTAGAAAGGAGAACGGCGAGAGAGATGATTATATTTCAGTTTTACCGAAAGTAAGAAGGTTCACCAGAAGAAAAAAACGGAAGTTCTAATTTTCTAAAACGCGCATCAAAACTCTGGGGACCTACTGACGAGTTGAAACTCACGCATCCGTGACATGCAGCGACAATAACAAATATCAGCTCAGCATGTTTTTGTTTTTTTAAATAGCACCTGCCCTGGGCGTGGGGTACATCATTCCCAGGGTCTATAAGTAACTTTGAAGAAAATGCAACAGACCCCCTCTTGATGTTCCCTTCAAACTCACCTCGAACCACCTACCATGAAGTGACGTTGATTTACTGCCTGTGTCTTAAACTAACACCAACGGAGAATTTAGTTTTTGAACTTATAGGCCCAAGCGTAAAAATGGCAGACGTCAACAGTGAGATGACAACTAGCGGAAGTTTGCAGCGTTCAAAGCAGACGTTTGCCTAAAAAGATTTATATAAACATTGAAAGTCTTTTTTGGATTTCGTGCCGAATTTCAATGAGAGAACGCATTCTGCTTCTGATCCCGGATCTCCTCCACTCCGTTTTGTCGACCTTATTTTTTTACTCTTCTTCTTATCCCACCTTTTCTTATTTCCCTCTTCCTCCTGCCATCTTCTACTTCTTTTCTTCATTTTATAAAATCCTAAATAGCTGACAGATTAGCTGTGAAATTTGCCTGATCTTTGCTTTGTAACTTAATCTACCCTTAGGCCACGCCGCCCGGAGGCAAAATTGTGTCCTTTCCACGAAATAAAAACAGAGGGGGAAGAGAGAAATTTCAAACCAAAGCAAGGGGATCAAGTTTCAGGGAATAATGCGGATCGCGTAAATGGACGTTTCCTTAATAAGTTATTCTATACTCTGCGCAAGGAATATCAAATGTTTCGCCTTTAGATTTCCTCTGGGAACTGCCACATTCAAGAACAAATCATGGAAGGCGACTCAACAACAAATCTTCTGAAGACTTCTAATCCTAACTTAAAATGAACTTAAAAATGGACCATGAGGGTACTTCATAAAAGCACATTTTTAAACAAAAAAAACTAGTAGATTTAAGGTATCTTTTGGGTAAGTGATGGTTCTGATAAAATAATCCAAAAACCCCATAGTATGATCGGACGGAACTTCCCTTTGTAAGCTAGCAACAAGGCATGAGACCAATGACCATTCTATTCAAAAGAGGCACTAACAAAGATATTCGGCATCCTGAGGTAACTGAAATATAGAAATATCTTGCAGGCTGACTAGTTTTACAACCCTACTTAATTAATCTTTTCGAGAGAAAAACGCATTTCGTAGTTTCGGTTGACATTTCATGAGTTAGCCTGCCTAGAGCAGATTATGTCAAATTGGTGAAATCCGGAAGTCCTAGTTCTGATTGCGTTGTTATGGACTGAAATCAGTTGAATGTTGCATCCCGAACCACCGACATCGTGACAACATGCCTATGAGGTCAGAATTAAACGGATATTTCCTTGCACGCACGACGTTCAGTGAAATTACAGACGGAAAAACAGACATTTTGGGTCTGGGAATTACAAAGAGGTCAAGTCCACAGATGATGAAACGGTCAGATGTGGCTATTTGACGCACCTGAGGTAAACGAACCCCAACCGCATATAACACGGGATGGTGATAATTGGGGTTTTAAATGCGGGGCTGGGGAACCCACAGGCGACTGCGTCACGGTTGTACTCCTAACCCTAAAACCTAACTCCTAACCCTTAACCGCGGCTCTAAAACCTAGCCATTAAACATCCAACACGAAATTTAGAAGGAGACGACAGGTCGGAATTCGAGAAGGACCACCGATACTGGGCCAAAATGGTAGACAACTGAACACACACATCAACACCAGGCTAAAATAATCACACGAACTCAAAATAATTAAGTAGGTTAATATTATTTTGTCCATCGGGTGCGGTTAAGTAATCATATCTTACCGATAAAAGTGTGCAACACCGTCGCAATCACCTGGGATGATCTATCAAACATCGGAGTGTACGGCCTACACATACAATATCCGCGATTTCTCGTTTATTTTCTTGACGATGTGCTATATTAGAGGTGCAAGCGGACAGTCTTGTGCCCTATCTTCCTTTAAAAATCCGACTTTTTTCCTCAATTTCCCCTCTCGGAATCAGGCGCTTCACATCAGACCTTAATAACTTCACGGACACTCTCTCTACAAAGATTTCCCTAAAGACTGAGTGCGATCCGTTATTAGAATAATCGGAATTTTTCGGTCAAAAGCACTTTCGCCAATATGGCGAAATAGTTTCGACGGCCATAGGATTTTTCCCGTGATGTCTAAACGTAAAATGGCCGGTCATATTGACATTGTCAGCGCCGAAAAGTAATCGGCTAGTTAGTTGGCGCAGAAATGCCCGTAAAGGGGTCACAATCGCCCTAGAGGAGATCTATTTAGTTACAAGACCATCTCAATGCATGCTGACACTGCTAGCAGACAGTGTTTTGCTGCAAAAAATTGACCACACGGTAGATGCGCCGAACCAGACACGGGAACTAGATCGGAATAATAATTAGTTATGGAAACCTCAGAAATGATCGCCCGTCAGCTAAGTCCGTTTGGTATCCGCGTTTCACACAAGCCTGCATCCTCGCTGCGCACAGTCTTAACTCGAGTAAAAGATTCTATCCCCGAAGAGATACAGACTAACGTCATCTATCGCATCCCGTGTGCCAATTGTCCCTGCGTACATGTTGGTCATACAGGACGACGCCTGGGCACTCCTATTAATGAACACAAACTGGCTGTCCGTGTCCTAGAGGCATGGCACTCTAATGCGGACAGCATAAACCGCCACGGTGACCTAGACGTCCATTATGAGGGCCTAAGATCACGCCTCACTAGGCCTACCCTCACGCTGCATCAGCTACCGCTAATCCAGGCGCCCGCAGTTCTGCCAACCTACCATTCTCCCTCCCTTCCAACACGGGGAGCCGTAACTGTTCTCTCCCCCCCTCCTTCCTACCCTCAAGGCTCAGAATCCAGCATGACTCCCTGCCCGCATCCCTCCTCAAACGCTAATGGTCCGCCCATTAATGTTTGTCCTGTCGCGTCTACTAGTCTAGTGTGACTGTCTCACTCTCTCTTTTATCTTTTCGTCTGACGACGGGTTGGTGTCACCAAATCGAAACTTCACGAGTACAACTCGATTATTTCCGAAGAACCTCCACCCTTTTCATTATATCCTCTCGGAATGCCTACCACTTCTACTCTACAATAATATTTCTACTTAATGCCAGTTTACAGGCATTGTCAGGGAAGCGCTAAGCACAAATCCGGCCAGAAGTGAAAAAAAACCTGTCGAAAAGGAATAAAAATAAAGTTGACAGGCTTTACCGGGATTGAGTATCCATAACAAATGCCAAAATTCGGGATGCGGCGGAAGGCCCAGTTTAAGGCCCACACCGCGCCAAAGGGGATTTCCTCTGCCCCCCCCCCCCATCTTTGTTATTGTGCAAAATCCTGGTCAGTGTACATTGTGGACCTGGGGGTGTGGAGTGGTACGCATAGGTGCGGGTTTTCGCCATGTCAGCCACCTGTGGCCTCACTCGCCTCCGGTCTATATGTGGGAGGGGGTGCGGTAGACGCTGCGCAAGTCGCCGTCCCTGCTCTTACCCTTCTGTAGAGCACAGGCTGGACTTCGATAGAATAGGGAAATCCCCACTTCTTCGGTTCGCTACCATATAACGCAAAAGTGTCTTATTGCCGGCGCGAATCGAGTCGAATTCATGCTAATCAGATCGCCGAGAGGCTATCTTCGCGGAAGCTCAATGGCAGCAGGACGCCATCCGCTGATCTGAGAGGGGAAGAGTTTGACTTAAACGCCCGATGACCAACTGCGTCGTGGCTTAAATGTCAGGAGATGGTGTGCTAGCGGACGGACGGCAAAAAAAACAGGTCAAAAAGCCATTGCACGGTCTTTTGCGTTTTTCGCAATATCTGTTCTAAGCGCTCGGGCAAAAAAGATGCCTTAGTAAAAGTTATTCACCCACGCTAAATGTCGTCCTCGGATGATAATATTTAAAGAATGCTAGTCGGTGGGTGAAAAATGGGAAAACTGCGGAAAAAGGAGGTTTCGAGGGCAGCTGGGCGAAGAACGTTGGCCAGTTCAACCAAGCTTTCAAAGTTGACTTACGATGAAACGAAAGCACTAAATGCACGAAAAATATCAAAGACATAGGAGATGCCACCACCATTGTGGACAAATCAGTTTTCATAGAGAAGATGATGTACTCTTAAAAGATGATCGAACATACGAACCTATGAGTGCTGACACTACAAAACCACAGAACGCGTACATTGACAAAAAACCCCTAAAATGACTCTTATCCAGAAAATTCATCTCCAGAAGTCTTAATGTCTTTAAATCAGGATGAACCAATAAAAACCAAGGCCCATATACTTACTGAAATTAACAAAACTGATGGTAACCGTAATCGGTGCATCCAACTAAAAGATTTTACAGTGGTTTTCTTGTCACTTCTAAAAAGAACTCCCAGAACTCCACTGACGATACGAATGTGTTTCTTGGCGAAATAAATGATGTCAGAAATTCAGGTGATAAGATAATGGTAGCATTAGGTGTAATCTCGCTATTCACCCTGAGATGCGAAACCAAATTCTTTCAGAGATGCAGTACTGAGCGGCCTGAGAACACTTTGCTCCAACTCCTATATCTCTGTCCGCAAACTAACTTCTCCTTTTCCAAACACTGCTTTCGATAATTAAAAGGCAGTCTGATGGGTTAACCTATATCCTGTCTCGTGGAGGGGGATATAATACAGTAACTAAGAACTATAGCTCTTCCCACAGGTAACCCAAAGCCCTCACTGCGCTACGTAGATGACATATTAGGCATCGTCAAGGCAAATCAGTCGAATGATGGACAACTCCCATTCCTGGATGTCTTGTAAGTCGAAAAGCCGATGAATCACTTCACACATGCAGTTTATCAAAGAGGCCTACTCAGCCGTCATCCTACATTTTAAGAGCTGTCTTGACCCGCATACACGAACACCAGTTAGCGGGGAAAAGATGAAACCACATATCTTTGGCGGTCACGCACACCCTGGACACCGAGCACAGATTTGCGTGGAAGAACGCTCGCACTGTTGGCGCCTGTCCTTAAAGGAGAACTCGTGAATTCACACTCCATTGAGGCACGCAGTAAACAGAATATCGATTTAGGTGGCACAAACATATTCGAACGACTAAATATCATTCCGATGTGGTGATCAAATGAAATAAACGCGTTTTAGTGCAGACTTCGGCCAACCGCAGAATCATTTTCCTGACACGGTTAGGTGGCTAATATTTTTTGTACACTGCACGCAGTTTGGCGAAGAGCTGGGATACGAGTCTCAAAAATTCACGCATTAAAAGATGCATTTTTTCCAAAAAATTTTATCAACTTACGCGGAGTCACCGCGTAATGTTCATTCTACAGACAAATAATGTTACCAGTAGTATAATTTTACACCACTATGTTTATATCGTGCACCCGACGTAGGCACTAGCCAGAAACCCAGACAACTGTTTCGTTGATACCCGACGTCCCTGCCAGGAGTTCGACCTCTCATTGGGTTACCCAGTCCTCAGAAGAACAGGTGACAAGCGAACGTTGCTTTCTATAACTTCTCGTCAGGCCGGTACAGTTATATGGGCCGGGGCGCAGTGAGTGAAAAAAATCGATAAAAGTCAGTTTTTAAAATACAGACTAGGCAAGATCAGAAGGACGCAGAAAGTTGTATGTGATTAGTCAACCCTTGACCACGGTAAGCGCGGAGCCTGAACGAGGTTCTTCTGGGCGCATAGGGTCGGTTTTCATAACTTGATGGCGACCGCTTCTGCTGTTGCTAAAAGGCGCTGGCCCAGTAGCTTAGCGTAGCTCGTGGAGACCTTATAAATAACATGAAATGCTTCAGCGGGTCTCACACGATGTCCTGAATCCACTGCATGCGCAAGGATGGCTCTGTCTATTCTCCTAATTTCACCTTTTGCCAGCCACGCCGGAAGGTGCTCTTGTATACTTTTGAAAAGGCCCCGGTCTTCTCCGTGCGGTTTCTGGTGCATGGATCTTCAGATAAAGGTCGGGCGGTTTTCCTAATGGAATCATTGTCTTTAATGGCGGTGAAACTGCCATCTATCAATTCCCACAGGAGATCCGATATTTGGTAGGGGGATGCAATTTGTACCACCAACATTTAGGTTGTAACGCAGGACTAGACAAAAGAATCAAAAGTGACTCGAAGAGGGATGCGCGCTAATACGGTTAAAGACTGGAATGGCTCCCGCGCGCGTATCTCATCACACTTGCTTTAAGAACAGCCAACATCGCCAGTAAATAATAGCTGTAAAGAGTAAAATGTCCTCACGACTACTACTAGCACTTCGGAAGGAGACACTATGTACACCTGTTCTCCTCAACGTTCTTTCCAATTACCCCCCCTCTTCCTCGAACAGTTCTGCTCCTATTGGCGGATGCCCCACGGGAGCAATACAAATTTCATTAGATGCGAAGTAAGAAAGGGTGGTTAAGGAGGAATGACTGCTTTGCAACTCTCGTGTTAACTGTTTTTCGCCCGACTAACCCTCGCAACCAATTGCATGACTGTCCTTGGGACGGTAGGGGAACTTAAGTATTCACTGGACATTCAAATTATCTCATCATCCTGGTTAGAGAGAAAAAGAGGAGCAAAATAGCGAGTCCGGATCAGAGGCTTTATACAATACGAGACAGTATTCTGACTCTAGCGGCCGGAGGAAGTAAACGTAGCCCAAGTTCCATAATCAATAGGTAAGATCTCAGCAAGTAGAGGAAGAAACAAAGCACTACACGTGGGGATTTATGCTGTGCAGAACCGTAAAAGATTTCTGTTGGTGGGACCAGGATTTTTATCAGTAGAATAGGGTCAGGCGAGTTGGAGTAAGCCTACAATGATGGCTTTTATAATAGGTTTAATCGAGCAAGATCGGGGTTCTTGCATTCAAGCGATACTTTGCAGTATATGAGACAAGAACGGCTGTAGACGTCCGAACGCCCAAAATGAAATCACAATAGGTGCCAGAGGTCACAAGCCCAACTCACCGAAACTTGATGACAAAAAACTGATATGAGAAAGCGGCACATTTTGTTCTTTCATCCAGCTTCTGCAAGCAAATGTGTCTAAGCAATTTTCTCACGCACAGTGTTCAGACGTTTGAGCGAAAATGCAAGATGAGATATATTCGTGCAATTCGCCATGACATAGACTATGCTTGCATATCTGAGCGTGGTCCTCTTTAAAATGGTAGTAATGCATCCCCTAGAGTTCTACTAAATAGAGCATACGGCATCTGGAAATTGATTTTTTTCCGATGTTACCCGTGGGATGCGGTTTGCTGACACAGGTTATTTTTGAAGAACCAAGAGTTGCGTTGATTTTTAAAAGTCGGATCATCAGATCTGCATAATGTCGTGTCCTAACGTTTCTGTGCCCTAATGCACACAGGCACTCATTCGTTTAAATGGGCTGGAATTGTTTTGTCATTTGGAAACATATATGGGTTGACAGAGAAATGACTACCACCGAATAGTCATGTTCAGTTTTGAGCATACGACATATTACTCTGCTTGTGGTCTAGCTTCTGCACAAAGGTAAACTCATTGATATTTTGGCAGATTTTGAATAATTCCTATTGACCCAACTGTGAAAAACTCGGCGCCTCGGTGGGATTCGAACCCACACAGTAAGGGGAAGGCTTTAGCGCAGCCAACGCTCAGGTGGTTAGAGCGTTGGCTGCGCTAAAGCCTTCCCCTTACTGCGTGGGTTTGAATCCCACCGAGGCGCTGAGTTTTTAACAGTTGGGTCAATAGCAAAAGTAAACTATAAATGGAACGAACAGAACATTAACAGTTTCAGCAAAATATCCGTATCTATATGGCCAATCCGCAGCGGATTCATAATCGTGGAACGCGGACTAGACGCAAGCAAGGACAGTGAAAAGGCCCACAATATAAAACGAAAGACATTTTCATCCGTTTACGGTAGAACAATATCAGAGTTTTATTTAGGCAACGTTAAAGAAGCGGCCAAAAATGCTAATTTTTTGGCCTCACCGGTCAAATGTGCTTATGCAGTCCCATCTGAAGTAAACAGACCCCATCCGCCTGTATTGCGGGACCAGTAATAATAGGGGTTTTTACAGGTGGGGCCGGGGAACGCACAGGCGACGAGGTCAAGTAGTTATATTCAAAAAAGCTACTGAGAATGCGCGGTTGTGCTTTGAATGGTTGAGAAATAGTTGTCCTAATCCCTAACTCTAACTCCCTGACCCTAACCCCTAACCCTAATCCCTGCCCATAACCCCTTGCCCTAACTCCAATCCCAACACTATTGTGTCCATCAGGTGGGGCTACCAAACCGCATCTTACCGGTTATTAATTTGCAAACGTTTTCTTATTGATCGAACCCATATGTGTGGTCTACGTTTGCTGTGAACGTTCATTTTCTTCGACAATGAGCTATCAAGTGTGTGTGGGTTTTCGCAGATGACCTACACACCCATTTACACAAAAAGGATGTCAAAATACTCGCTACTTGGGTAAATGCCTTTAAGAAGTGTTTTATTTTCAGGGTTTTTGTAAACGCAGGGACAATCGACTGAAAGCACGATAACCCAGACCTTAAACCTTACCATAAACGTACAACTACCCTAACCCCAACACTAAACGTAACTTCAAGCTCAAAACTTAACGTAGACCTTAGCCGTAATCCAAACTCTAACTCTAACCGGAACAGTTATACTTAAACCCTAACCCTACACTCAATTCTCAGTCTCACGGGAACCCAAGAATTAAAAAAAAATTGTACCTCAAATCCGAAACATCAGGTTGCCTTTTTCCGCTTTAGCTTTGGCTAATTTCTCACTAACGACTTCAGCATCCTCCTTCGGATTACTTGATTTGCAATGTCCACATTGTGCGTACACTTGGGACCAGGGCAGTGTAACCGACCTCTACCGGAAAATGTTTTGGAATATATGATCTGAATGAAGGCTGCTGGAAAACCGCCATACTTATCAGTGCACTAATTGTTGAAAAATATTATGATGTAAATTTCACTAAAGCACTATTTCTAAACGTTATTCTATTTGTGCTGTAATGCGTACTTATTTTTTTGTATGGCCAGACACCCCGTACACCTAAAAGCGACGATATAGTGAATATGTTTCACGTGATAAACCCTGTCAACGGGACCTCTGAGCTATTTGTTTACATATGAAAGCTTCTGGTCAAAAAACGTGCAGGGTTATGAGTGAATAAATAGAAGCCCAGAAAACAGCGACACGGTGATTTGCTGGAGGCTGATCTACCCATTTAGACTACCGAACACGTTCGTTTCGTTCGCATCCTCGTTCTGTTGTGAAGATGTTCAATGCCCTAACCACTGAGTCACGGGCTCCTTGTTCTGTTAGTTGCGATAAAGTATGTTGTCTATGCAAGAAGGCGTTTGCCGATCGCAATAGGAGACCTGCTGGTCCCGTTTTAGTTTGAGGGTCGTACCAGGGCTCAGTAGGCAATCATTCAACAAACGGGAATGCTCGTAACTTGGGAAAATGCCTTCAATAAGTGTATTATTTTAAGGGTTTTTCGTAAAAACATTATGAAAAAACTGCCTTTATAGACAATCGACTGAAAACACCATTACCAAGACCCTAACCCTTACCATAACCTAAAGCTACCCTAACCCCAACGCTAAACCTAACTTAAAGCTCAAAACTAAACGTAGAACCTAGCCGTAATGCAGCCCTTAACTCTAACCAGGCTTAGAGTAGGGTTCATTTGGCAATTATACAGCAAACAACGTCCACCGCTAAAGGCAAAGGAAACTGGCATGGTCATTGCTGGTCTATTATCCGTCATGGCGGTGCGGTTACTAACTTTTGTCAATCATGACTGGACAGCCTGCGTATGCACGCAGGTGAATACGCGCATACTCCACAGGCCAGTGGGTCAACAGTAGCATATAATCATGGTGCTTGATGACACCCTGTCATCAAACCGTTTTTAATGAGAAATAGGAAGATAATTTGTGCCGCGGGGACGGGTGTGCACGGACCTGGTTGCATTTAAAGAGCAAAACAAGTTCATTTCGCTCGCTCTCGCGTGGGAGTTCGAACCATCTTCTTCTTGCTCTTATTCCTTTTCCTCTTCTACCTCTACCTCCACTTCCGCTTGCTCCTTCGACTTCTTTTCGTCTTCTGTTTTATTCTTCTCCTTTTTCTTCTCTTCTTCTTCTTCTTCTTCTTCTTCTACTTCTCCTTCTTCTTCTATGTTAATATATAGAAGAGTGGCGTTCACCGATCATTTTGTAGAACATTCTCACTCCGTTGTGCCTTGAGCCTCAATCTAGTATCCCATAAGTAATCCCACAGCGTCTTATGGTACAGAATGACATTACAAATGAGCACAAGGGAGAACAGAATGGTCATTTCCGGCTCACCAGTCCGATGAGAAGCAGATAAATGTCCGCCAACGGGACTTCTGAATTGCAAAGTCATTCAAAAAGCTTAAGGCTGCCCCTTTTACGACTGCATCAGCAGTAAATGTAAAGACACGATGTTCTGTGCAAAAATCTCATTATTAGAAACTATCTTTAAATCGAATCACACCGTTCCTTCAAGCATACGATTTGAAGAAGACGTAATTTTCTGCCAAATGTGTAACAGAATGAATATTTCTATGCATCGTTTCTATGAAATTTACTTGCATTTATGAAGACATCGAAAATCAATTAAGAAAAGTCACGCTGCATAAGGAGCGATTTTTTTTACAAAGTCAAGCTTTTTCAGGCAGCCGGAAAGAAGTTCATACAGAAGCCAGTATCCCGAACTAACTGAAATCTTTCAGGATTATGCTGTACGGTGATTAATATTGCAACCCTACTTGAAAACGCTTTTCAGAATTTCAGTTAACATTTCATGAGTTATAGACCAACTACCTCAACCCAGTAATCCTTTCTAATTAAAAATGCATTCAAGTTCATGAGGTTGTTAGCTCGTTGTGCGGAGAAAATATCGTGACTGTGGCTGCGGCAACTAACACCCAGCTGCGAGGTCACAACTGACTACGATCGATAATCGCCTCGTGGACCACTGAATGGGAATGCCTAAAAAACACAACACGCCGTGTCTTAAGTTGTACAAGTCAGGTAAAACATGGAAGAAGAAGCAGCTTCCAGTCTGTGGCGACAAGATTCTGCCTGACACGCTTGTCCAAAACCTAGTCAGATGTGTATGTGTGAGAGAGAGGAATAGAAAAAAAACATTTTTACAAAGAGCTTTTTTTACAAAAAACACGTTTTTCACTTTTTCCCGCACATTTCGTGAGCGCGTACGTAGCAGCAACGGAAGAATATACCGTCTCCGGTTGAGAGTACAGTGTGTGTTGTTTTTTACGAGAGGGTGGTCGATGTGGGTTTGGAGGCGGAGAAAGAGAGTGTGGGCGGTCGTCTGAAGTTGCGCGTTCAGAATCATGTCGGAAAACGTACGGCCCTGTCGTGGACTGTAAAGCCTGTCCAAAATGGGCTACTGGCTGAATGAGTGATCTCTAACTAAGGGGCACCGACGAATTCGGGATTTGCGAACGGATGACAGAGCGGCCTGTCGACATGGCCTGAGCTACGCCAGCTCATAATGCCTAGACGGGTGAAATGCACCGTACCTCGGTCCGTTCATATACGACAGTGCAGTTTACTGTTCAAGATAAGAAAGCGAAGGCACTGACGAATCGAGTGGCTCGCGTCCTCTCAACCACGATTGGCAACACTGAAGGTCACGTGCAAGTGAACTTCACCGATCAGTCCTGAGTTATGGATAGGATTTTGCCCAGGGTCCAAAATTACAAGACACTTTTATCCCGGCACATATGATTGTCACAGCGTGAGCAGAGTATTCCGGTCCTCCTTGAAATCCGACCAATCATTGTTGAAGCAACAAACTGCGTTAAAAACTTCTTGCCTGCTAAGGTGCTAAGGCTAAGGTGCGACACCCACAAAAAGCTGCTATGATAATTTGACAGAAGAGCGTGCTACGCTGCAACAGTCGACCTGCAGGAACTTCTGAGACTTTCCCCGTCCGGAAAACTGTCAGAATGCAGGGTAGGGGTTAGTTATTAGGAGATGCGACCGTAAACGTACGTGAAAATGTCAACATACAGGCACAAAACGTTTTAAAAAAATGTGGGCTGACGTTAACGCGCTTGATTGGAGGCGATACGGATACGGCCGGACAGCGGTGGTGGTGCCTGTGGTGGTGCCTGTGGTGGTGG
>CACRXP010000044.1:1361172-1387114 GCA_902702965.1 Spirometra erinaceieuropaei | reverse complement strand
TGGTGGTGGTGGTGGTGGTGACTCTGACACTACAGAGGACCTCAACGTCACCCAGTGGTCATTAATCAAACTTTGTTCTTGTAGTGTAAATACGAACATTATCTGAGGCCGGCTTTAATGTCCGAACAATATTCAGGAAATTATGATTATATTTGATTTGAGACACTGAAATGATCCCTTCCTTCTTTTAAACATAATCAGCCCTGCAGACGGCGCTCACATGAAGCCTACTGTGAAAATATTCCAGACAACTTAATCGAAAAAGATTAGGTGGAAGAGACCACTGTGGAGGTCGCTTCTGCTATAAAGTCATATTTCACAGGAGGGGAGACGCCCTTCGAAGGCGAAACCCTACTTGCCCTGCCGATTCTTTATATCCTGCAGCCGATGACATTAGAATAGGCGCACACACATAGAAACATTTGTCTCCAGGAGCGAACACGCACCGAATGGATGATGGGGGTCACTGTCTACCCGCATAGAAATACAGTACCTATGCTAACTCATGAAATGCCGAGGTCAAAATTATAGTGGACAATGTAATGTATTTTTGGTGTCGTTATTTGTGTTTATTTAGTTGAAATAAGGACGAAAAGACAGTTTTCTGAAGGAAAGTTTGATACGGATCTGTATATTAAATAGAAAACGGGCCGGATTAAGGCGAAATCGGAGGATTCCTGATATTCAAGCAGTTTCCTACGCTATTAAAGCTTTCGGATGGAAATTCTTTGTGTAACCATATTAATCTGTTTAAGAAGATTAATAAAAGGACGAAAGGTTTTAATAAACTTTCAAACAAAAAGAAAAAATCAAATGTCAATATCAACAAAATCAGGGAAATGCAGATAAATTATTTCTTATCGTGTTCAGGAAATAACGTGCGATTCTTTATCTAAAAATTCTATTTTACAAATTCGTAAAGTTTTATGTTTCAAAATACCGAAATAAAAATGTTTATCAGTGTGATTGTTTTACCAGACTGAAAATGCGTGTCGTAAACGAATATATATTGAGTTCGCGCGTCATGCCGTCACTTTGCTCTGCCACGCCAAACGATAACTATGTCCAAACAATACTTATCCGAAGTTGATTTCCAGCGCATTCGAAAATTAGCGGCGGAGGGAATCCCGCGTGAGTCGTTAGCTAGTATTTTCAATAGTAGCAAGGTCACTCTGTGGCGCATTATTAATGACAAAACTGTTCCTAGAAATAAGATAGGGGGACCAAAACGGTCCACAAGTAAGCAAGACGACGATTTTATTCGTCGTACATTAAAAAAGTTTCATTACATGCCCATTGAGACCATTCAGCGGGAACATCTGCCGATGTTTTCTATGAACATCATTAGAAAAAGGATGAAGGAATTTGAACTGCAGCGGCGGAAGGCCATGATTAAGCCGTATTTAAGTAGAAAACTAATTAGAGAACGGCTTTTATTTGCTAAGAATTATATTGAATACAGATCTTCGTTTTGGAAGAGCATTTTCTTCTGCGATGAGGTTCTATTTTTAGACAAGCCTACGAAGTCGCTCCAAACCGTCATATGTGGAAAGAACTTCCCAAGAGAACACACTACACCGACGGCAACATTCAAGAACTGTCGGCGGATGATGGTTTGGATGGCGATTAAATTCGGTGAGCGGCCTGTCTGGCGGTCAACATCCGACACCATCAACAACAAGGTGTTCATTGCAATTGTCAAGGATGCTTTCGGCTACAACGGCATAAGTCGGCGCCGAATGGATACTGTAATTTTGCAGGACAATGCACCTGTCCACCGCTCTAAAGAGGTACGAATTTGAAGCCGCTTGCAAACATAATCTAACATTTTAGACAACAACCACGCTCTCCGCAATTGGCCTCCAATCCATTTTCATCCCGGCCAACAGTCCCGATCTGAATCCAATCGAAAATCTTTTTGGAATAGTCAAAAGAAATTGGCACAAAGCTAAGAAGACTCTTTCAATGCAGGAAAAATTGGATTTCATACTCAATAATTACATTTTACAATCCACCATAGATAACCTTGTCATGTCTATGTCGGACAGACTTTCTGCTGTTATTAATTCGAATGGACAATCTACAAAGTACTAATTTTTTGTATCTGTTTCTGTCCTTAATTATTTTTGCCCTTTTATGCACCCTCCTCCTTTATACGTCCTCATACGTAGCATTTATTAACTTGGTTGTAATATAGGCGTTTCTCGAAAATGTGACTTTTGTCGAAAATTATTTATTTTTATCTCAGTAAATAATATTTTCTTAACCAAACTTTGCTTTATTTCTTTGGCACATCGTTTATTTTCCGCTATCAGACTTTGGGAGCCGTAGTGTTTACCGATTTTGCGTTAAAGGCGTTAACCTGTGTTAATTCGTGACATTTCATGAGTTAGCACAGGTACTGTAAATATCGGATCTGCAGGTACAGAGAATGCCTAACGGCGAATAGACACATAAACTTCGACAGAATGAAGTTCTTGAAGGCGAGCTGATAGATCCATTCTGTGTACTGTCTGCACCGTGTACTTGCTATGCAGGTTTGTGTTACTGGTACCAGATAATGGTCGCGATTACGGCTGATCGAATGAAAGTACAAAATGCCCAAAACAGTGCCGTATTAGCCTTCTCGCATCCTGACAAGAAGTCGTTTTTGAGACTTATTTCACTTGCAGCCTTTGGAAGCAAGCTGAAATATCTGCAGGTTTGGGTTCGATATCGAGCTGCCAAAGACGTAAGCAAAAAGGAGCGGGAGAACGATTTGTGCCAACAGTTTTTGCCAGTGAGAATTTCACTCTGATACTTTAAAAAGGATTGGATCAAGATGAATCTTAGAAAATAATATCGGAAGTATCTTGCTCACTGAGCCTGAGTAGTCCGTGTAATAAAAAGAAGTAGACTAGTCGTAATACTCTTCTCAGAAATATTTTCTAAAAGTGTTTTGAAAAAACAAACTGTTAAGTTTGTGACCCCTCCCAGATGACTAGTCCGCAACCGAAGGAGTATAAACAACACGAAGTTTTAAAAAAGCAGGAGTAGACAGTTGACGCTTACAGTGAGTGACCTATCTCATGAAATGTTGGCTGAAATTCTAAAATGCGTTTTCAATTAGGAAGGACTACTTGGTCGCGGTTGTAATATTGATTATCTTGTGGCATACTCTTATAACATTTCGGACTCGGCAGGATGCCGGCTTTAAAGGCATTTCTTTTCAATCTCCTGTAAAAGGCGTGCTCAGTAAAAAATGATTACTTAAGTAGCATGCATTTTTCCGAACGATTTTCGATGGTCCTATAAATTCAAAAATGTCTTATAGAAAGCATAAAAATATGCTTTCTTTTAGTCAATCTATAGAGAATCACGTCTTCTTTATATTTTATACCTAAGGAAGGAGTATAATTGGGTATTTAAAAAGTTTCTAATTATGAGACTTTTTAAGACCGCGAAATGTCCATTCACATACCATCGTACCTGTCCGTTTACCACTGCTCCTCATGAAATGTACAACATGGTCCGCATCCGTTGCAAAATTTTATGGACTCTGTATGATATCTCATTAATGACTTAGAAAAATATGTGATTTTCTTTACGCGGAACGCATGCACCTTGTAGAGTGAAATCACTAAGCGCTAATGCAACGACTGATCAGACTCCAAATTATTCGGCAATTAGAAAACTTATTTAAAACCTATTTATACTTTTTCTTAAGTATAAAATATAAAGAAGACGTGATTCTCTATTGATTGACTAAAAGAAATCATATTTTTGTTCATGGTTTCTATAAAATATATTTGAATTTCCAAGACCATCGAAAATCAATGGCAAAAATGCATGCTACTTAAGTAGTCATTTTTTAACCGAGCACGCTTTCTGCAGGAGATTGAAAAGAAAAGCATTTAAAAGCCGACATCCTGCCGAGTCCGAAATGTTATAAGAGTATGCCGCAGGACAATCAGTATTACAACCGCGACAAGTAATCCTTCCTAATCGAAAACGCATTTCAGAATTTCAGTCAACATTTCATGAGATCGGTCACTTACTGTACTTGAGGGAAATCGTTAAAGAGAAAGTCAAAAGTAATAAAGCTGACAGAGGGGAAAAAGAGGTTAATATCGCAACCCTGAGTTCACAGGCAGGTATTTGGTTGAATCTAAACATTCTTTTTAGATTTAGCCTTTGCAGACGAAAAATGTTGATCTATTAAGAGGACCGTACTGCATACAGTGTATAAAGGAATCACCAAAATAAAACATCGCTCAGTCGGAGGCGATACATCCTCCAGGTGTCAGGACTTAGCTCTGAAGCAGAGCCATAATCGTGGTATTTGACCTTGGCGGCTATAGAAAATTCAAAAGTCGGCTACTGCCTACGCCAAGGACAAGGGCCTTGGAAATAAAGTGTGTATGAAGGTGCGAGAATAAATTTGGACAACCCTGGCAGTCTGATCTTTGCGGCTAGACTACAAAAAGTCCTATACTTCCTATGGCGAATACGAGGTACTTTGAAACAAACACTTGACCAGGATTTTGGCCAACAGCAAAAGAGGCAGATGCCTGGGCAGCCATGCACCTGACCCGTATACCCATATGGAGCCCAAGCTCATCCACCGCCAAAGAGCCAGATACCGGAAAACTGTCAGTGCACACACCAGGCTGTGAGGGCCAGGGTTTGGTTGATCATGGCATAGCAGACGCTCACACACCTTGGGCTAGGCCACATAAATACGTGCTGTGGGTAACCGGTTTCGCACTCCGTACTAGATCCATCGTAGCCCTCCGCCAAAGAGCCCGAAAGAATGACCTCGCGGTCATCGGTAAGCCAGAACCGCCATCTTCACCAAAAATATTGTCATCGCCTTTGCTATGCGCATTCTGATCTAATCGGAAGTTCAGAGGACTGTTTCCGACCAAAGTAGATGCATGCTCTTATCTACAAATGGAGATTGTTTATAGTACACGGCACTGTATCCCCCGCAACTGTTTGCAGGTCGGAAACCTTGCCCTGGTCCATTTCTGGAATTTAACTAGAACGTGCTCTATGTTGGCAAAAGAACAAGAGTGTGAGTAATTTGGCTGGACAGGTTCTTAATTGTTTAAAACCGCAACGCTGTCCTCTGGTGCAATTTCTGCTTTTATAGGTCGACCGTCGCAGCTGACGACGCCCACTGTGTGCTTCACAGCAAGGTTAAGTGGACAGGGTGACTTGCGCGCGATTTAGGTTGTAGTGAGTGTAGGCTTGCACTGCATCTACCACACTCTCTCCTCCCCACCTGAGTCCGATGTCAAGACAGAGTCAAGAAGACCGCAGACGGATGAGGGCGCAAGTGGATGGCGCAGCCAAGGCCGCACCTTGGCGGTCTATTTCTCACCCCCTGGTCCACACAACAATTGACCAGGAAAATGAATGCATAACGAAATGTCGAGTGTGGGTGCGATGGAGGAAAAAAATAGAAATTTCGACGCAACCGTTTGATCGTTCACCGTTCGGTTCACTTTCAAAGGTGCACGCAGATCTCTTAATGGATTTTATACCTAATAGCTCTTTCTTCGAATGCGGTGGCGGAACTACGCGTGGGCCGTGGGCGGGATATACAAGCAAAATATGGCGTTCGCAGTTTATTAGTTACAACTGGCACGATGCTGAACGGAGGAGCTTTTCTAAGTCAACAACACACATTTATGAAGATACCCTGTCTGAATTCTTGAACTGTCGTCTAGAGTCAAACTCCCTGCTCGTGAAAACACCATTAACAACTAGAAGGGATCCCTACTGAATAAACTATCTCGGGTTTCCTTGATGGAGCCACAAATTCTGACAATATAGTCTATCGTTATCATATCTCATAAACAAAAATGGCGTATAGGCTACACAGAGTTCAGATGCACTGCTATCAATATCTGAGTTTAAAACTCGCCAAATTCCTCACATTATTTACAATGAATTCTGATTTCGAGATAAAGTCAAACGTGTACACAGAGCGAAAATGCCATAATAATCACTCTATTCGCTTTCAGGAGGCCAAAAGGCGGTGTTTTGCTGCCAAGGAAGTTTACTGCTATTTGCATATGTTGAAACATAATCAGTTTTTTACTTGCTTTTCAAGGTCCAAAACTGCGTGTGATGTGTGCTCTCCTGACGTTGCAATGCCATCCGAGGGGAAGTATCTCTCGAGACAACACGTTTTAAACACGCTTATTTGTCTGCATGCAAGTAAGGTCTCAATACGTACACTGCAATCCATCCCCCTCCCGTCCCCAGTAGGCGGTCTCCGGACATGTCGTAATACCGAGGTAGACATGAGACTCCCTGTTTGAAACGCTCCGCCCCATCAACCAACCAGATGTAGCAAACGTTTCCTGCTGATAATTGAGGGTTCCGATGACAGCGTCGTTTTTCCACTCCTCAGCCTTATCGATGCACGGTTTCCTTCCAAACTTCGTGCCCTGTCGGGCTGCCGGAGGAGATGCTATCGGCGACAAAGCTTCGGACAGCGGGCGTAAGCACGAAACATCAACCTCGTGTCGTCTTCATGCTACGTGAAGACCAGGGGACAATGGGGTGGATTACGTTCAGAGTCCTCCACGGTCGAGGACAGAGGCAAGACAGAGTCCTCCACCCACCCACGCACAAGACAAAAGACATCCTATCTTGAAACTATCTTCTTCATGTCATTAAATGGGAGTTCAGGTAGGGAGTCACAGTGTCGGCTTGGGGAAGCCGAGCACTACATCGTGCATGTTTTTCTCTTCGCATTCAGGAGACCTGGATATTTTTTTAAATAAATCTAATTATTATTCAGAAGCACTGTAAATAAAGCGTATCCCATCGAAGATCTCAGAGGGGTAAGAACGCAATGGGACAATACAATCGGCGACTGATGTGCTTCTTTACCGTTTCTCTGCAGTTAACGTGTGACAAGAGCTCTGAATTTAGTAAGCAGAGATCGTTCGCATTGCCAATTCTTAATTTCCTCAGAAATTGATCGTCGACTTGCAGTAAATCAGTCTGTTTGAGAGTTATAGGCTCAGACTAAAATTCTATTTCATGAGAGCAGTCAATAATTATATATGCCTTAATATAGACAGCTAAATGCGCTTTGAAAATCACGACCTTCTGATAACTGCGCCTTTTTGACTTTCTCGGGAATTAATCGCTAATTTGGGGTAGATCAGTCTATTTAAGACTTATAGACTCAGACTGAAATTTAATAATTAACACTTGGGTTGAAGTCCATCAGCAACAGCAGAGTAAATACGTAATATTTTCGCTTTTTAATTTCCTCAAAAATTATTTACAAAGTTGGAGTAAATCAGTTTATTCAAGGTATAGAGGCTCAGAGCGAGAATTTTATACATGAATATTTTGACAAAAGTCCATCAGCCACAGCGTGTAACCGCGTAATATCCATTAACTGCCGACAGGCAGCTAGTAGTATGCTTTAGAGGTAAGGTGATACCTTACTAACAACACAGGTACTAGCTAAAAGGACATACGCACGTGTTTAGCCGATATTCTGCCGCTGCCTAGCGCAGCTGCGAGGGTTTCGGCTCGTCAGTGGGTCCCCCAGCATTCCTCGTGCGTTTTCTGGTAGATAATCCAATTTAGAAATTGTCGCTTTTTAATTTCCTCAGAAATTAAAATTTAATTTGATGAAATATGTAGGATCTGCCGAAGTAACCGATGGCCTGAAGGCCTCCCGGGTCAAATGTTGTTTTACGAAGTTGGAGTAGATCTACCAGAAAACACAGGAAGAACGCTGGGGGATCCACTGACGAGCCGAACCCCTCGGAGCTGCGCCATGCTGCGGCAAAGCATTGCGAAACACGCGTGTATGGGCTTTTGGCTAGTACCTGTACTATTAGTATGGTATCACCTTATCCTAAAGTACACGCAATATTCATAAACAGAACAACCGGCGGCCAATAGTATATGTACAGTTTGCGCAATATACCACACGTGACTGCGCAGGCACTGGCTAGAAGCACAGACATGAGTTTCCTCGAGAGTCTATCGCTGTGGACACAGCTACGAGGGATTTGTCTCATCAGTGAGTCCCCCCAGCGTTCGATGTGTGCTTTCTGGTAGGCACCCCAATTTTGAAATTGCAAGTTCTTAATTTCCTCCGAAAACGATAGCTTACTCGGGGTAAGTCAGTCTTCTTGAGACTTTTTAGTCCAGAGTGAAATTTAACGTGAGTATATATGTCCAAACCACCCTCCAAACCAAAAAGACTGATGACCTAACATGTAAGTGTTGGTAACTCTCTGGACAAAATAACAGCACTTTTTGGTAAGATGTGGCTTGGTAGCCCAACCTGATGGACATATTACCGTGGGGGTTGGGTTTAAGGGTAAAGGTTAAGGGTTATGTTTGGGAGCTAGCGCAACTATTTATCAACCATTCAAAGTACAGTCGCACACGCCCAATGGCTTTTCTTTTATATACAACTACGTGACCTCGTAGCCTGTGCGTTTTCCAGCCCCACTTGTAAAAACGCCCATTACCACCGGTCCCGTATTAGAGGTGCCTGAAGTTTGTCCACATAACCACATCCGACCGTTTTTTCAGGCAGACTCATGTTGAAACCTTAGCTTCAGTGCTTTACATCTGATCGATCCGTGTGTACATGCACGAGCAATGTCTTCGAATTCAAATACGTTGGGTTGTAGACTACGAAATAAAACTAAATACTCAAGGAAAAAAGGGTAAAAAGCCAGAGGCCCAGAGGTGCATTCAAAAACCGACATCCTGGCGAGTCCGAAATGCTATAGGATTATGCTGCATGCTAATCAACATCACAACCCCACCTAAGTAATCTTTCTTAATCGAAACGGATTCCAGAATTTCGGTCATCATTTCATGAGATCGGGCACGCACTGTACGTGCACGAGTAATGTCTTCGAATTCAAATAGGTTGGGTTGTAACCAACGAAATAAAGCTAAATACTTAATAAAATGCGTTAAATGCCAGACGCCCAGATGATTACAACGCGTTTTGCAAAGACGCTCTTAATGCAAATCCGCTCGCGCGCTGCCGTTGAAAGCATGTGTGTTGCGTTGTCAATCTGACGTCCCAGCCTACCCATAATCCTGGTTTAAATCTCCATAATCAATAATCCCGCTGTATACCGTTGCAGGCAAATGCGAGAACCCCAACAGATAGGAAGAACTAATTTGTGCACGTTTGTTGATTGTGTATGAATTCGGGGGAAGGGGAGATAGGATCCATCCAGGACGTCGCGTTTTCACGATTGATCGACATCTACTGCGACAATATTTAGACTAAGAAAAATGCAGCGAACGCCCATGACAGTCAAACAAACTCAAGCACGAGCTGTAAATTGAAATTGCGATAATGAACGCCCGTACGATTGCAAATGACATACACTGACGCAAGTAAATGTCCTTGAATTAGAGAACTTGCCGGCAGTAGCGTGGACATTGTAGAGGGATCGAGGTCTAATTATCAAAGGCGGTCTCATGAGAAACAAGAAATGCCCGCCCGAAACAGACTGGCTAAGCGCCGGCTGGCCTAAATATGAAACATAATTCCTCCGCGTGCCTTTGCCGACTACGCTTTGAGCCTGTTGATTGCCTGTGGCCGTGCGCGGTTATCTGCAAGTGTTCTAGCTTGGTTTAAAGACAAGGGGGACTCGCTCGTATTTTTGTGATGAAAGTGGCAGACCTCGACGAATCCCACTCAGAAGCTCCTTTTTGTTGTTTATAACCTCAGAATAAACAGTAAACACAACTGACCGGAAATATGGACGCGAACAATAAACTGAGGATATTGCTGCGAAAAGTGGATCAACTTCCTTTTACAATGTATCCTATTCGACGGCAGAGTGGAAGTGTGATTTTCTGCGCGTTCCGCTGATAAGGCCACAAAACAGGGCTAATGAGTCATCACTGAGCGATTCCTCGTCATAAAGTCGTGCCCACTGATAGACTGGCAAGATCCGAAGCAGTTAGCTTATTTCGTAGCCATAGGACTTACAGTAGTTCAAAGGCAAGTACTTACAACGTCGACTATTTTGGCCAGGATGTCGTCGAGAATTCTGGCGTTCTGTATTATACAGGGACTCTCCCTCGTTGACTATCTATAGTCAGCATGCAGTTTTGAAGAAGGTTATTATTAATTTCCGCTGTTAATTAACCATTTCAGCGGGCCTTTGAGTATCCCCGACCGCAGCCAAATGATAGAGGGTAACCCCTAGGACTAGCTGTTCCTAGATTTATACCCCAGGGCTTTTCGAATCTGTGACTGATATATGACTGGCCGGCTGTATCAAACGAACCAAAAACGGCTGTCCGAGTCAGGTATATCAGTTAGAATACTTGTTCGAACGCGTTATGCGAATTTGAGGATACATACAGAAAGATGAGACTTCACTCACTCTAAACTGGCCTAACGTTCAACGCGTAGCGACTCGAGAGGGGATTTTACGGCAGGTGGGCTAACTCATGAAATGTTAACCGAAATTTCAAAATGTGTTTACGTTTCGAAAACTAATCATCCTGCAACCTAATTCTATAATAATCCAGTTACCTCAAGATGACGGCTTTCGAATGAACTTCCTTCCGGCTGCATGCAAAAACTACACACCGTAAAAGATACTACTTAAGTAGCACGAATTTTTCTCATTGATTTTCTATGTCCCTGAAAGTCCAATTGTATTTCATGGAAA
Organism: Spirometra erinaceieuropaei; assembly: GCA_902702965.1. Taxonomy (NCBI): domain Eukaryota; kingdom Metazoa; phylum Platyhelminthes; class Cestoda; order Diphyllobothriidea; family Diphyllobothriidae; genus Spirometra; species Spirometra erinaceieuropaei. The sequence goes on along the minus strand of CACRXP010000044.1, from coordinate 1,376,429 downwards.
ACATGAATAAAATATTCATTCTTTTGCTCATGCAGCAGAAAATTACGTCTTCTTCAAATTTTGTACTCGAATGAGGGACATAATGCGGTTTTCAAAAACTTTTCCGATTTACGAATAATTTTGAACCCGCTCTAACGTCACATATGGATTCAAGGTTTTGAAACTCCAAGTCATATATTTTCTGCCTACGGAAGGCCATGCCTTTCTCTACGGCAATAAAGGTTGACTATATAGGGTTCACAAAAGTTAGCAGAGATCGTTAACTTTACAAACCACATTGGTAAATGCAGAGACATGACGATTTAAGGACCGCCATTTTACGGTATTTAAAAGTCCCACAATTGGAAACTTTTTAAAACCGTATTACGTCCCCAATTCGAGCATAACATTAGAAGAAAAAGAATTATGTTGCAGGCTGACTAGTTTTACAACCCTACTTAATTAATTTTTTTCGAAACGGAAACGCATTTCGGAATTTCGGTTGAAATTTCATGAGTAAGCTACCCCCACCGCCCTACTCTGAGTTTAATTAATGTTTGCACAGCCAGTCAGATGGTATGGGCCATCCCATTCGGAAGTCAGAGCATAATCACCTGCAAGAAATCGTCTCATAATGGCGTGTCTAAGTCGGCAAACAATCCTCTTCAAAACAGACATCAGTAAAAACCGACGTGTTGTCATACTATGGAGGCGGCCTTTAACTGTCACCTTAATGAGATTGGGGACCCCGTAAGCGGATAAGCTCCCCGCAGAAGTGACGGTCTGTTGAGCGACGGCACGAACAGCTGAGTGACAGGAGAGGGGCAGTGTTTTGGTGCGCAGTCGTGATATTTCGGTTGACATTTCATGAGTTAGAACACCTACTGTACTTCGGGCGCCACAGTAGTCTGGCCAAGAAGGAAGATAGTAGAATGAGGGAACTACTTCGTGAATCAGGTCGCAATGACTCCTTATTATCGCGGCCTGTATGGCACTCCCACGCAGGTGAAATCCGATCCTCCATCGCAGCAGAAGCCTGGAACGTATAATGGAAACGGGGTCGTGCGTGACACTAATAGACGGGCTGTATAGCCTTGTCGGTCACTCCGATAGTCTTGACAGTGTCGTCAGGTGAATGCGGGTTAAAAACGTGTGGTAGATGCTGCGCAAGTCTACTTCACTATAACTGGACTCACGCGCAAATCACCGTCTCGCGTTCACCCATGAGACACACGGTCAACGTCGTCGCTCCTGACGATCGAAATTTCGTCTGTTATGTCAGCGATTTTCTGTGCATGGGTAGCCGCGACTGCGTTTTTGAACTTAAAGCAAGGTCTGCTGAGGTAATTTTATAGTAGGGACATTTTCGTTGAAGGCCAGTGACTCTAGGTTTGTCGAGATGTAAAACACAGGCGTGTGCAGTCTGGCAAAATCGGTACTTCTCCTCGCAAGGCCGGAAGGACAAGATGCCCAACAGAGGGACATCCATCTAGAAGGTGCCCTGATTTGTCCTGGACAGTGCCCTTTAGAGTCGTTTTCCACGCTGTCACATGGATGAACTGCAAAACCATCTTGACCAATCACTCGCAGAACAGATTCCGATATTTAAAGGCAACACGATCGTTGGGACAAGCGCTTCATTCGCCTGACGTTTCAGATCGGTAAGATCTTATTTCGTAGCCGCACCTGTTAGGGGTTAGGTTAAGGGTTTAGGGGGTTAGGGTTAATGGTTAGTGTTAGGGCTTAGGGTTGGGGTCAGTGTTAGAGATTAGGGTTAGGCTTAGGAATTAGGGTTAATGGTTCGTGTTAGGAGTTAGGGCTAAGGTTAGGGGTTAGGGTGAGAGGCTAGTGTTAAACCTCATACTACCACCGGTCCCATGTTACAGGCGGCCGTGTCTTGCCTACTACGGGTCCCACCGATTCCTCCTCAAACCCATAATTATAGATTATAGCAGACACGGGTGGTCCATGTACAAGGGTCTGCAGTATTTAAAGGATGCAGTCACCATGCTACCGCATTCCTATGGAAATTCATGTTTCCCGCACTTTATCGGGGATTGTCGTACTTGGTGTGATGACTGTTTTATGGCCGTCATCCGCGTCAGTAATCGCTGCATTTTCATCACGGGTGTTGGATGCTGGTGTGATGATCGATCGATCATCTGAACCGCCGATCATGACTTTGGGGACAGTGTTCACCTGTGCGCCCCCCAGTGACAAATTACTCCGCCTAGGCAACGTCTCAGCACCGAGCATGGAAGGGGCAGGTCGTTTCACCTATTAATAGACCGAAGGGAATGAGACATGACTCAAGCAGCTCACGGCTCTCGCGATTGTCGCCTCTAACAAGCATTCCGGCCTCGTCGAGTACGAATGTGTGGCCTGATCTCATAGAATGAGCCGCAGCTTGACAGCTGACGTTATTTCTCCGCACGGCTACAGCGTGTTCGGGCATTCGCATCTGGAGCAGTCTTCTGGTTTCTCCGACGCAGTTTCTATGTTCGCAACCGTGCCAGATCTGATAAACGACTCCAGACGTTTCTTGTTGATATGCCTGGAAAGAGCGAGATAGAAACACCTTCCTGTCCTATCCTGAGGACTCTTATTACTTCGAGCGCTGCATCGTATGCTTCAGCAAATCACTCAAGCTATTCGATTGGAGGATATATTCTGCACGCAGACATTTCTTTATGCGTTTGACCAAGCGTACATCCACTGGGCATTTGCATTGTGAAAGTGAGGCGTGAATCTTGCCCGTGGCGACTACTTAGACGACGGTCGCGATAATCATTTCTGGTCCACCGAACTCATCAGTCAGCCATACCAAAATCAACCCGGGACAAGCTGAAATGTAGGTCCGAGTCTATTGGTGTGTGCTAGACGCTTAACGGCTGACACTTTAACCTCATCGGTTGGACTGACTTATATGGCCCACTACACAGGACATGTAAACAGGTACGCCCCGCTCAACTTATAAATGTGGACCTGTGCCTACTTCCGGAAAGGGCAAAATATTCCCATCTCCTAACTCCAACAATAACCGTAATATAAAACTAAACCACTGCCCTAATCTTAGCCATCATCCTTGCCTTAATCGTAATTCTGCATTTAACACTAGACTCTGCCTTAACCCTAAACCTATTCCCGAATTACCTTTGCACTAACTGTAGATCTATTCTTAAACCAAGTATTTATCCTAACCCCAACCCCAACCTTAAGACTAACCCTAATTTCGCTGGAAGTTGGTTCAAAGCCACCCGGTTTCCTGTTCTCAGAGCTTCTTTATGGCGCAATACAAGTCAATCCTATCGGCTTTCTGGTGGACCAATCAATTGTGGTGTAAATTGCGGATCTTCCTGACCTAGGGTTGGGTTTGGCTGGTTGAAGACGGTAAATGAAGCAGCGTCGGTCATCACAGTGTTCCTAATCCTGGCCAGTATAAGTCCTTTCTCAAACGGGCCAATCAGAGTCGAGGTTTCGTAATTTCCGTAGGTTTGGTTCCCCGGGTACGGCCGAAGGTTTTCCAGCATTGACTACCGATCCGCAGTCAGGTTTGGAAGCAAGCTCTTTCGGTTCGGCGCAACGCGACCCATCATTAATTCCCGCCAATCCACGATGCACCAAGAATCCTACGTTATCTACGACTGACCAACAAAAGTCCCCTCTCATCTCCCCTAGGTAAATGTCAATGAATACACCTTTGACCAAAAAACAGAAGTCTCCCGCCGCCTATGGGTGTAAGAGAGACACCCTGGCTGATGGCCACTTAGTCACCAGCCGTTTCGAAATATGTTTTCGCATGGTTACTGGATGGTGACGCCTGCTCGATCGAGCCAGGAAGTCCAAAATGTCGGGCAGAAAATCCATTGAGGTGACTTATCAACCAAACACACACGCACACACAAACACACGCACGTGCCCGCACACATAATGAGTCAGACATACAGGTTGGTGCAGAAATGTGCGTTAGCAAGAGAGACAGAATTGACAGAGAACAGCAAGGGAGATGTACAGAAGCGAACTGGACAGGCTGGCAGGATGAAGATGGATGGATACGAAGATGTCATGATGAATCTCCAAGAATAGAAATACTCCACCATGCACAGGATTGGCTGAGACTATTTAAGGTACTTGCTACAGAGGGCAGGAACGGTTGTGCTTGGTCATCTTGTTGCAATTATCCCAATGATAATTGGTGTGGCGCTTGCTGCACATGGAACGTAGTACATGGGACTTCATGTGTTTTCGAGTTAAACCTTTGTTAGTCCACCTTCACTTCCTCTTTTATAGATATATGTATACACCGAAGTCAAATATGTGCTTTGGGAAAGGAAGTTTATTGTGCAAATTTTCGACGCCGGTTCCCCGGGTCGTCGTCAGACACAGACGGAGAGCGAATGCGCTAACAGAGTTAACAGCTTAAGTGCCCTGAAAAAATCGATAATCGCTTGACGTTCATGCCAGTTAGCGGCCGTCGTGTGTGTCAGTCCGTTCTGATTGGCGTTCGCCTCCTCCATCTCTCGTTGAGATTTCTGTATGCGGCATCTAACTCGATGTGTCTGACGACGACCCGGGGAACTGGCGTCGAATATGTGCACAATAAGCTTCCATTCCCAAAGCACATATTTGACTTCGACTTATATTTCTTGGGATGCCTACCTTCCAACATACATATACACATATATATTCTAACCTAACAACAACAATGTTGGTCACACGTCTATTTAACATTTTATATACCTCACTTCATAAGGCCTATGACGCGCTAATGACCGGTAACGACCGTGAAACAGCTGCTTAGTGAGCTGCTTAAATATATATATATATAGGTCGAATTTAACAACTAAGACATTACTTCCACTTAGTCTTCCCGTGACTGCCTTAAAGCTTCCAGCCTTACTCAGTCCTGCAAGAGGGCCGAACCAGTAAATGTCCCTCCTGCGCAGCCTTCAGGGCTTTCAGTTACAGCTGACGGTGAGCGAATTCATGGATCAACTGGGTAGAGCGTTAAGTCCAACGATCAATCAACCCAGGCCCAAACCGCCGGTCAACCCGACCCGAACTCGAGTTGTGGCAAGCTGACAATGCTAAATAACCCAGAAATAGTCCTCCCAGTCGTGCTCAATGCACACCAATTGCATGCATCCTCGGAATTCTTCCGTTTCGGGTGGAAAACGCTTGACTAAATTGAGTCGCTCTCAGTATACTCGGTCGTTCCCTCTTTTAACAACATAACAAGGATAAGCCCTAGGCGTATCATCGTCATTTTGACTGTTCGGTGTTGTGTGAGGACCGGTGGCGTAAATTGCCTGCACCCTACGCTTATCACACTGTCTCCAAAGAAAACATCGTCTAAATAAATAGGCCTTGATAAGACCTTCCAAATCTTCATCTTCGGTGATACACAACCCAAATATTTTTTATGTGAGAGGGGTTGTGGATATGGTTAGAGGTTGGGGTTGGGGACTAGAGGTTAAGGTTAGGTTTGGGGTTAAGGGTTAGACTAAGGCTTGTCTATTGCAGGTACAGATACGAAATAAGATCTGACCAGGACCTGTTCAGCTTGCACGTCCTCCAAGAGGGAAGTCGAAATTACGGTTCATCGCTACCGACCAGAATTCGTGATCTCTCCTGCGTTCTGTCCTCAACCAAACCTGCGAGCCCCCCCCCCCCTCCCCCAAGAGTATAGTCACCAATTGAAACGAAGATACGAGTACCAGGACGTAGTCTTGAAGAAGGAAACGCGATTGCCGGGACAAGAGCTTTATTGGCCTGACGTTTCGGATTCCTGCTCGAACCCGTCATCAGAAACAAAAGAAGGTACTGGTGGTTCATGCACAATGGGCTGCACTATTTATAGGATGCAGTCGCCATGCTACCGCATACCTATGAATATTCACGGCTGCACCCTTCATCGGGCATCTTTGCACCTGTTGTGCTGACTGTTTGATGTCCGACATTCGCGTTGTTAATTGCTCCAATTTCATCACGTGTTGTGGATGTTGGTGTGATGATCGCTCGACCACAAAAAGCCCCACACTACCCAATGTCAGCCCCTTAGGACTGCGCTGCTAGGAAGGCTCACTGTTACGCAAACTGTATGATGACGCAAGCCGACTGCTAAACGGCATCAACATTAGCAGCGAGCGGGGTGCTGCGTCAAGACCTTTCCCATTCATTTACACGAACGATTATCGTCAGTAGCGCGGTTGGTGCTACCTGCCTGTTCGTTGGTGGTCAAACAAAGCTGGAGAAGGAGGGGGGAGGAGGATGCGTTGGAGTAAAACGTGTAGCCGTGAGATCGAAGCTCGACAACATAGGCGGGACCTGTCGGGTCGTTTTGCCAAGCAAACCTCGGGTGGCAGGTAGCTGAATGAGCGCTGTCAGTTTCATGGCAAAAAAGTTCCTCGTCCTCTGGGCTGGCGTCCCGCGTTATTTAGGTCGCATGACCTTACACCGGACTAAACGCGTGCGCCGGTGTGCGTGTTGTGGGGTGGAGAGTCTAGTTGTGGCCTAGTACCGTCCAGATCAAAAGTCCCACAGCCGATTAGGCGCAGGAGGCCAATGGCCAAGCGCCTGAAACGTAATAAGACCACTAAAAATGACCTCGTTTATAGTATTCGGAGGCGCGTGGTAGTAAAACGCAAAGGCAGCAGCCCTGAACTGGGAGGGGGGCTGTTGCGTAACTTGCATGCTATTCATGTCCCCAAGTTGAAAGGACACCCGTTGGGGTTTTTGAAACGAGCGAAACTGTGCAATCTGATTACAGCTCCGTGGCGATCGAGGGGGTAAATATGCTAGGCTTTTCTGTAAGGTAAAGTTGTCTCCTGTTCTGCTTCACATAGCCCCTAGATCGTAATCGGGTTCAGATAATTCAGTTTGGCTCGACATTTCTCTGACAGACCATAAGACAATGCAAACGACTGCGTGCGCAGATTTCTACTGAAGTATGAGATCGACAAAGCTCAAAATAAAGACAAGGGAGATAAATGGGGAACTGGAAGGGCTTTTAAAACCGGAAGATATCCATATTTCAAATATGCAATTTAAAGAAGACGTAATTTTTTGTCAAACGAATGCATGCAAGGATTTTTCGTGCATTGTTTGTGCATAAAATCTTGAAATTTATAGAGACATGGAGGACCGATGGAAAACATCACGCCAATTAATTATTCCTTTTTGCCGAGGGTATTTTTGCAGACTGTCTGAATAGAGGCGTAAGTGAGATATCTTGAAACTATGTTGTCTGGTCGTCAATATTCCACCGAAAAATAAGTGGTCATTCTCAATCAAAAATGCATTTTGGACAGACCAGGTACTGTATGTAATCAAATTCCCTGGAAAATACTTTCGAGTCGGTAGCCCAGATTCAGACACCGCGGATCGGCGACCATCGCCTCAGTTTGTCCAAGGATGCCTGCATCGACGAATCTCGATCTCGATCGCGATGATTTACGACCACAATGAGGGCGGGAGAGCAATCACCGCACCAAATACCACCCCGACAGTAAACGCAGGAGTTGGTAATCATGTTAGGTATGTAGTAGCATGCCAAATGCACCTTATATGAACTGGACCGTATGTAGGCCCGCTACTTATTTGGATTCGAGTGGGAATCCAAAACGTCAGGAGAAAATTTTCACTCCAACAATCGTATCTATTTCTCAAAGGAAGAAGCCATAGTACCGATAAAGGCTGGTAGGTACATTTATACAAGGGGAACGGCAGTTTTGATACAACCAATACGGAACAACTTTTGCCATCGTTATCATAGTCACTAACGCCACCACCGTCACTACAAACGTGTACATAACTTCTCAGGAAAAACGGGACCTTTGAATTTGGAGAATAGGACCATCTGCAGTCCTCTGCCGGAGCTACATCTGCAAGGGCTGGATCAACAAAGTGGAAATACGCAGGACTAGAAAAGGAAGCTTTTATTCCTACCCAATGAGAGTTGCCCTCTAACAGGCTTACATTCCGTGCTCACTAAACAGATCGCCTTAAAAGGTTTTAAACAGCCCCAGACTTCACTTCAAATGCTATATCTTCGCAAAAAGATAGTAAAACGGCTGAAAGGTGGAAACTTTCGTCCGTCCCCATCCCCCATTTGCTCGGTCTAACTCGGTCCCGTGCCTGCCTTGTTCTTGAAACCCTGGGTCGGAGTGTACATGGCTGCAAGGTGAGTACAATCGCACAACTAGGGAACTTGCGCATTTCCACTAATAACTACTTAATAGTTCGTCTAAACGTCAATAGCAAACATTAGTCTGGCACAAAGTGACGTACTCGTAGCCACAACTGATGTTTTTTTACGAAATTCTGAAGTCTTATCCCCCTTTATTGTCGATATCCCAGGCTCCGGTGTTTCGCACCTAGAATTGGCAAACCACGTGTGCCTTGCCGAAACCCTCGCTTGTTCATCGAACGTGGCTGAATGTTTCGGGGTTAGAGCTCTGATTCAGACAACGTGGATCGATGTCTGGGCCCATTGAATGCAATGTAACGCCCACAATACGTACAGGATCGTTTGGATGAAGAAGTAGGTTTCGAAACCTTCTGCTTATTATGCGTTTATGGTGTCTTTTAAGGTCACTTGCTAGATTACTGCAAGGTCTCTGTACACTATAAATACTCAATCGAAACGATGCAAGCAGACTGTACATATCCACGCTGCGTGTTAAATTTCCCACGTTTCTCTTTCCTGAGTTTATTTTTAAATGGCCATTTTTTATTGATAAACCTGCGTGCTGTAAATGTTGACCTTGCCGTCATGTATTGATTTTCCCTGTAGATATTCAAATGTATGCATCTTTGTCAATCGTTATATTTGTTATCCTGCTGCGGATTGCAGTTGATAAGCCGTCGACAATTTTTTTGGCTTCATTAAATTCTGCCGTTTCAAATTCATACCCGGAAAAGGTTGCTTCGAATTTCTTATATATTTGAAAACGAAATTATATTTTCGGGACAAAATGGAACTCTTGACTCTTAAAGATGGCTGAAATGGATCAAGTTTTGTACTGTCGAGGCGACGCTTAACCAACCTGAATGATTTTAAACCTTACTTCCTATTACACTTGCATTCGCGGTTTCTAAACTACAAACTGCATATTTTGCAGAAAATTATATATTATTATATGCTAGTAAGAGGAGACCATATGGGTTCAGAAACTTTAACGGTGGATTTGAGCCATATTATAAACTTTACATTCACATTAGTAGATTCCGAGACACTATGCTTTATGAACGGGCATTTCACGTTCTTAAAAATCTCACAATTAGAAACTTCTTAAAAATCGAAATACGTACGAAAAGGAATAGTTTTATGCGTGTTATCTATAAAGGATTTTTAATTTATACGGGCACCGAAAATCAATGAAAAAAATGCATTCTATTTAAGTAGACATTATTTACAGAGTGCAGTGTTTGCAGGCGGCCGGAAAGAACTTCGGTCAAAAGCGGAAACAACATCGGATTATGCTGCGCGGTAACTAATATTACAACCCTACCTAAGTAGTCTTTTCGAACCGTAAACACTTGTCAGAATTTCGGTTAACATTTTATGTGTGTGCGGGCATTTTGCGCATTTTATAACTCAAAACCGACTGCCCCTTTCGCCTCCAGTTCATCATCATCAGTCAGGGTTTTGTAGAAAAAGGCCTAGCATGGACGCCCACAAGAAGTGTGTATTACTCACCAGTCACTACGGCGGCAACGGGCGCGACCCGCTGTGAAGAATTATGCTGGTAGTGCTGATGGTGATGTTGGTGTTGACGGTGCTGGTACTGTCGCATCTGCGGGCTGTCGGTCGCTGGCGGAGCGGAATTGATGATCTGATACCTCACATCACCACTGCCGAAGAGGCCGGCGGAGTCACCGCTGCCGGAACGTCCTGCGTCACTGCTGCGACCCGAGGAGAATGCCTGAGACAAAGCGTAGTGCGAGGGAGGGGGGAGGGAAGGAGATGAGAGAAGAGAGCGACACTACACTAAACGCCAAGCTAAAAGCCTTTATGGTAGATTAACAAAGCATGATGAAGCGGATCACCAGGTCTAATTAGTCGTGGTGATGGTATCTTCGAGAAAATCTCAGGAGACAAGGAAGAGGGGCACAATACAGACAATCGTGCGGCGACTGTTAGCTGACTACGTGGGTTTCAGTTAGACAAGCTGGACGGCAAATAGCCAGCCCTGGTTGAGTCGGTTAACACATAGAAGGAATCTCAAATAGACGGCATAAAAGCATCGATCCATCAGAAATCGATGGCTTGTCGGTCGAAAATTCGGCTAGATGAAACGAAAAATGGCTTGTTCAATAGGCGTCAAAGACCATGGACCAGTAAATATGCATTCAAATGGAAAAGTTCACATTGAAGGATTTGTAACACAGCTAGTCCTTAAACCAAATATCGAGTTGTCAAATGCACCGCGGCGTGTTTTCATCTAGCTGACGGTCTTTCCGAAAACCGCACTTATATTTGGGAAAGGCCGCTTTGTTACTGGTGGAGTTTTTTTATACCAACTTTCGATGTTTCGTGAAGTCAGCCTCTTTTACTACTTTTGGTTCCAATAGCCACTTCGGAAACAATAACGGGCAACGGTCGGGTCTAGAAGCCCATCTAACTCGGGCTAACCTAAGGACCGTGTCCTAAATTGACTGGTGTTAGAGGGGGTTTTACAGGTGAAATAAAACGGTGAAAAGAGAGCAAGTGGAATTCAAAGCAGCACAGAAGATAAATAAATTTCCACTGAAAGTCTGATCGTAGGCTGTCATTCGGTAAAGTGAGCGAGACAGTTACAAAATAAACAAAAATTAATTTTGAAAAAATAACGGATTTTGAATAAACCGCCGCTGGTACGTTTGCTTGTAATCGAGAAGGCAAGAAAATTCCAGCCAATGGGGACGGCGGATAATAAGTTATGTCTATGGTCACACTGTATTTTAATGTACCTATTGGAGTTGCGGCAACGTGGGTCCAACACCCTACCGTTAACCAATAACGTATCAGTTAAATAGTGCTTTAAAAGGGAACAATATGGGAATGATTGGGGAGATTTTCATGCATGAAATGTTCAACCGAAATTCAAAAACGCGTTTCGATTAGGAAGGATTACTTAAATGAGGTTGCAGTACTGATTGTCTCACGACATAATCCTGTGACATTCTAGACACGTAGGGAAGTCGACTGTTGGCGTACATGCTATCTGGGCTGGAGGTCGCGAAGGTTCAAACAGATTAGTGGAGATATGGTATAGGCAGGCTCCCCGAATCCGCAAGGTGACAGTGAAGGGGGCTGTCTTGTTGTATGAGGAACAGCATTCGACATAAAATCTTTGACTTCTAACCGTTTTATAGTCAACCGATTGACCATATCGGGGCCAGAACTGTCTGAAGGTATTACCTCCCCAGCACGGTACGTGATTGTTTGTTCATTAGACCATAGAGCCTGCTGATTTCGCAGTCGATTTTCTCCGAATAATGTTCAGCTCTCACCGTACGCGGTAGAGGGGGACTCACCGATCGTTTTTACCGAACCCACTTGTCCCATTGTGCCCTACCAGCCCTATCTCGAGTTCAACCAACATCCGCACAACGACGCATGATATAGCCAGAATAGCATTACGGACAAAGACAAGATCTCTTGATTTTCGAATTATTTTCAGCAGCGTCTACGCTTAGGACCGTCTGTCTACACGCTGTATACACTACGTGTAGGAAAAACTACACATTTATTTAAACCGTTAAAAAAGACACCAAATGGGGCTCATAAAATGTTGCGCCGGATGTGGGATGTATTGCATGATTACTGATGAGCATTATTAAACAGACAAGATGTTTTCTGAATCGGTACGTCACGGTCGCAAAGAATCCCATAATTAGAAACATTTTAAACCAAAAGGTACTTTTTCAGGTGTAAAATATTACGAAGACTTGATGTGCTACCTAATGAGTACAAGAAAAGATACTTTTGCACGTTTTCCGCCAAAAAGATGTTTAAAATTTGGAGCAATATTCCAGGATGAATTTGAAGTAGGGAGAATTTATTTATGAAACCATCAGAACGCGTCAGGAACAGTGCATACTACTTGAGTAGCCATCTTCTCTCAAGTATTATTTAAGAGGCCAAAAAATTAGCATTTAAATTAACGTCTGTCGGATGAATGATGTACTTTGGAATGATTTTACACAAAAATCAATATTAAAATCTTACTTAAGTAAACCTTCCTAGTTGAAAATGCATTTTACAATTTCCGTTAGGATATCATAACGTCGGTCACTGACTGTAATATGCGCAGTCCCCTATTCACAGAAGCCTTGAACATGTCATGAAATAAAAAAATCCCTCGTGTGTTAAAAGTGTTAAGAGTATCAAGATGGTCTGTACTGCTGATATGTAGGTTTTATGTGATCATTTTTAAAGAACGCACACAAAACACTCGGGTAGCCAAAAACGCGGACAGTCATAGAATGCGCGGAAGACATGGTGACTTCCAACAGAAGGATCCACCCGGTCGAGGTGTTACGATCTCCCAACGAACCATACTTCCCTTTCACAAGCAAGAGACCGTAAGAAATTATTGAGCGGCAATGGCAGAGTGCATACTACCAAGTGCAAATGGCACCGATGGACATATTACTCGAAATGCTCTTCCATACTCATCGGAAGTCAACGCTAGGTCCCAGTGTACGATAAATGTTTCTGGATTAAAAACGACTTCAGACTCGGACTGAAAAAGGACTCGACATTGCAGGGAGCCGCTGCGAGGTGGCCTGCTAATGCTAGCATTTTTGCTAGACCTGTCTCCTATATGTTCTGTCTAATCTTTTCAACATCTACGCTGCATAAGGGGTAGACTTAGATAGCCTGAAACTAATGCACAACAGCAATGCTAGCGTGACGGATGCTCAAACAAATCTCACCTGCTGTAAGGACAAAATATGCAGAGGTAGGATTACAGCAGGTTGATGGGCGCACCCGTGTCCTGCAACGGACACCTGGTCACTCTTTCCTAGACAAGAGGGAAAGACGCGATTGGTCCGACACGGTTGGCAACTCGTCAGCAAAGTCCCTTTTGCCTCCACTAGGGACGCACTGCGCTTGGCGTCAACGCCTCATTTATACCATGTCAGAGGAAGGATTGTTTCTGGCAATAATGAAACCAAGGTCGTCCGATCCCCAAGGTACCCTCTTTTGGCGGAAACCCAGATTTACTACTGGTCTCCAAAGCGGCGATTTTTGGTTTTTACAGATACAGAGGTCGTGTAGTTCAGCAATCTACTCAGAATTCATCTTCATCGATCCATACGTCAACGTCTACAATGCAAAAGTCAGACAATTTCCAGCCCATTAGACGTCATCACATAAACGACAGTTCCACCGTCATTGTCTACGACGGACATCGTGTGCTCCAAAGCAGGGTGAGAGCAGGGACAGTGACTTGCGTGTGAACTAGTTTTCGTGATGGTAGACTTGCACTGCATCTATCGCACTCTGCCCTTCCCCACCTGGATCGGGTGTCAAGACAGAGTCAGGAAGACCGGAGACGAGAGAGGGCGCAGATGGCTGACACGACGAAAAACCGCATCTAGGTGTACCACCGCACACCCTTGTCCACAACGCACACAGACCATGATTTCATACCACAACAAAAATGGGGCGCGACGTGAACCTATAACTGGGCCGGCACCAGACCCATAATGTTGGCGTACGCAGTCCCAGTCGGACGGCATTCTAGCCCTCATGTTAGTCCAGTACATCAGAAACAAAGCAAACAACCACACCCTAATCACAGACCGGTAAGACCTAGCATTGAAACCAGACCCATCTGTCCTAAGCTTCATAGCCATGCGCTAAGCACCTCCGTCATTGTCATGCCTTAGAGCGTCAGTCTAAAAGCCCAGGGCAGGTTAAAAGTTATCAGCATTGAAATCAAAATTACGATAGATATGAAAGAGCCAGCACACTTGCAGCTACCGGCTAGGTGAGTTGACATCGGTAAGTGCCTAGCAAGCGTCACAGCGGGCGAGGAATTCCGGTAGATATGATCTTGCCTGGGAGGGCAATGAAGATCGCGCTAACTCGGACTAACAGCTTTCGATGGCATCCATGGACGGTAACAATCGGGAGATGGCACCCAAAAAAATCCGCTACCTAGAAATAATACCTTTAACAGTGGACTCAAACGCCTTCAGGCTATATCAGCGGTTGCAGGCCTACTTTCACGCACTCCTTGGACCTTTCGCAACGGCCTAACATGGGCTGACAGAACGAACATCGCAGGAGGTTACATGGACGATAGTCGCTGTTACCCAACCTTCCCCATCGTTACACACGTACACCTGAATATACGGCATACATTCGCATTATGGCAGTTTATGACAAGACAAAATCACTTTTAAATAGGATAAGTCTGCACAACATGGGACAGAAACAGTTCCCAGGCAACTGCCAAAGACATGGCATTGAGGCCAAACCAAAGACGATACTGTACTTCGTCTTTGTGAGCCCACACATCTCGACCACATACAGGGCCTCCCTCGTGGAGTTTCCTTTTCAGTCTACTCCAGTATGTCTCAATGGCATTGGTGTGCCGTCCGATGGTAGGGTCCTTGAAGTTCTTTGAGTGGTTAACAGGGAAATGTAGATAACCTTCTGAGGGAAGACGATTATACGCCTTCCACTCGTCCGTTACTAATATACTGCCTTTGGCGACCCATTTTGTAATAACGGAACGGAGAGTGGGCCAACTGCGATCATTCACCTAATGAAAAAACGCTTTCTGCCGGCTAGTATCGTACATCCCTACCAACCACCACCCAAAAACCCCTATTACCACCTGACCCGTAAGACAGGCTGCTTTGGTTAGGCGGATTTTTTGGGTGCCATCTCCCGATTGTTACCCCATGGACTCCTCCTGACTCACTTAAACAACGAATTACTTGCCTAAATGTTGCGTATTTTTTAAACCATATAGTATCGCGGTCGAAGCTTGGCCGAAGGAGAGAGAGGAAGCGACAGCGGTTTGAGTGCCTCTTACAACAGACTTTCGCAGGCTGTGTGATCCTTAGTAAAGGGTCTTCTTATCATGCGATCTTAGACTACGCTGCTTAAATAACCTTTCGCAATTGCTAATATTCCGCGTATGAATGGACTGCCTCACGAGCGCGGTAGGATAGTTTATTCCGCTCTTCATGCCGTACCTGACCTACCTCTAACAGTTTCCCCTTTTTTTGAAATTCTCGACTGAGAGCCAAATGTAGATCGACGACAGAAC
>CACRXP010000044.1:1324178-1361035 GCA_902702965.1 Spirometra erinaceieuropaei | reverse complement strand
GACAGGGACGGAGAAGACGCAGGGAAAAGTGACAAAATAGCGGCTGATGGGAGGTGGGCACCGGGAGGGAGGGAGGGAGGGAGGGAGGGAGGGAGGGTGAATAACACTGTTTGGAAAGAAAGAAAAGAATTTAGGGGAAGCGAGAGGGCAAAAGGACACGGTAAAGGATGAGATGAGGACGTGCGATACAGCAGCAAACTGCTGCTGGCACGATGACGACGAGGAGGGTGTGGGAAGAGACAGGAGGCGAAGCCACGTGCGTGGGCGGGGGGGCGGCAAATGAAGAAAAAGGGGACTCACAGATAGGTAGGAAAATAGACCACGAGCCGAGTGAATTAACAACTCGAATATGAATACTCCGACGATAGAAACATGCGGCGGCAGGGGTAGAACTGGGATATTATACATACGCGGGAGGTGCAGGGAGATAGACGGAGGGTAAGAGAATAAAAGAAAGAGGAGAAAAATGCTCGAAGGGAACACGACGTGCATTGGCCGAAATCAAACGACTGCGGAATATGAAATTAAGTGGTGTTGAACGGACAGGGAAGGTTAAGGAAGAAAAGGCGATAAAGGACTAGCGAAGACACGAGTATGGGATGAGGGGGGATTAAACCGGGGTACCAATGACCTCGAAAATGGTTTCTGATAACAGCTATCTTGCTTTTCGCGCAGGCTTCAATCGGCAAAACCCTCCACAGACTTACCATTTGTGTCTTCTGCTCTCTTATGCGTAAAAAGTCAGACACTCTAGACGAACGACGTGTGTGGGATTATTTGTGCCTGCTTTTGCATAAACAACAACGCTGAAGATATGGACTGAGGGTTGAAAACGTGGGGGGAGGGGGTGGAGATGAAGAACACTCAGATAAATGCAGACGTCTCGACCGCTCCTTCGGCTGTACAGACAGATGGGGGATCAATTCCTCGAGGCTATGGGTGAATCGCAACGGGCACTTGTTGGGAGAGAAAGTCATTGACAGAGCCCTTTATGCCTCGTCTTTGACCTTTCCGACAGAAAGAGCCCATACCTTGCCCCATAATAAAATTTTGGGGAAAAAAGTCATACGCTACCATTATTGAGTCCAGACATTTACCTGAGGTAGTAGCCAAGACCTGTGCCAGCTAGTGTTAGTTAATTCAAGAGCGCAACGGATACATTGAAAAACAGACTTTGTTGGGCTTAACCTTTAAATAATGAGTGGTAAAAAAGTGCAAGCATGAATTTTCGGGACAAACGAGCTTAAAAGTTGACATGTACCGCGATTCCAACGAGCCCTGTTAAC
Source organism: Spirometra erinaceieuropaei (assembly GCA_902702965.1). NCBI lineage: Eukaryota > Metazoa > Platyhelminthes > Cestoda > Diphyllobothriidea > Diphyllobothriidae > Spirometra > Spirometra erinaceieuropaei. Next base: position 1,359,749 of record CACRXP010000044.1, on the reverse strand, counting down.
TGACGAAAGACATCATGAATGAGAAAGGCACTAGAAGCCTCTCCATCGGAGACCTGTGTTATGGGTCATGGAACCAGCCTATCCAGAATCAACAGTCAACAAACATTTAATATCAACGACATTTGGCACGAGTGCAAAGCGCTTGGACGGAAAAACTCTTCTTACTGTGTAACCACCACTATTATTACCACAGATACTGCTACTATTACTAGTAGTACTTCTTCTGCTGCTGTTACTACAAATAGCACTATTACAGAGTGAGTATTTGACAGTCGCTAGCAGCACCGGTGGCTTGGGCATGAATCAGTTTATAGTAGGACGGACTTGCGAATTATCTGCCGCACTCTCCGCTCCCTCACCCAGCAGGCTCTTACGACAAGACAACGTCAAGTCGGTGGGGTGTTGTTTCGAACGGAATAATCGGCAGAGATAAAACAGACCACGCGGTAAATCCCAATCCTAACATTGGGAGTGTGTTGGCAGACTCATTTGCAGGCACATGTCGTCCGCACCCCTCACTCACTTGCTTTTATCCATCCTCCTGTATTCACTGTCGAACTACTAGTTCTCTCGTCGCAGTCTCCCCCCGACCCCACCTCAACCCCTCCTAGACAGCTCTCTCGTCGATCAACATTTGGCACTCAGTCGAACATTTCAAAAAAGGGGAAGCTGTTAGAGGTAGGTCAGGTTCGGCATGAAATGTTAACCACAATTCTGAAATGCGTTTTCAAATAGAAAAAATAGGTAACTGGGGTTGTTATATGGACTATCCAGCAGCAACGCCAAAGGTAATTCAGTCACGCTAGGATCCCGGCTTTTAAATGCGCCTCTTTTGGGCTGCCTTAAAAACCGCGCTCTATGAAAAAAGTCTGCCTAAATCGTACGTTTTTTGATTTTCAATTTCCTTGTTAACTTAAATTTATTCTATAGAACACATGTAGAAAAGCATGGTTTCTTACACTCATTTAGTAATCAGTGACGTGTAGTTTTCCAAAAACTTTTCCAATTCAAGATAATATTGAGCCAGATCGGCCGTCGTACATGCATTTGGGGTTTATATTCTGGGAGCCGTATACCTTCTATGTAAGGAGACATTGCATAGGACTTGTACACTTTTGCAAGGGATGTGATCTGTTGTACACTTTATAAGCAACCTTCATAGACAGAGAGATAAAATCCTATTTGAATGGACATTTAATGGTCTTAAAGGTTCTCTTGGTTAAAAAAAACGTTTTTAAAACTGAAAGCTACCTTTTATCTGGGTATGAGATATAAAAAAGACGCGATTTGCTACCAAAGGAGTACTAGAAGGCATATTTTGACTATGTTTTTTATGAAGTATATTTTAATTTACAAGCAAATCAAAAAATAGCAAAAAACCTTCATGAAGCGGTCGGAACAGACGCATTTAAAGCCGGCATGTTGACGTGATTGAAATATCTCGGGATTTGCTGCACGCTAATCCGTATTACAACCAATTTGAGAAATCCTTTCTAATTGAAAGCACATTTCAGAAAATCAGTTATCATTTCATTAGATCGGTCAACAGGGCTTAACTCGAACGCTTCTGTGTTCTAATAACCAACTGTTTCTCCAAAGCCTCGTGTTGACATTGTGAAACTCCCGATCAACAGAACCCCAACCCAAGAAACTTGTTTCCTCGAAAATTTAACACATAGCTTGTGGGCGGAAAGAGCAACCGGACTGCAAAAGCCCATGAGCAGTCTAGCTGAGAAGAGAAACTGCACATACGGAAATGAGTGGAAATTTTTTATCGTGCAACGCGGCGCGTCCCTTGAGAGTTCAGTGAAACTCGCTTCTAACTAGGGTGTCGTAATTTTGCCGAAGGCAACGAAGTTAGAGGGCTGTGCGCATTAGATCTGCATTTTTGGCTGCAAATTCTTTTGAACTCGACACAGAGACCTTCAAATGCAAAGCTAACCAATTGCTGTGCATGTTTTATCGAAAGGAAAGAGTTTTCGGAAATAAAAGTCTTTAGACCTAGTGAAACACAATGCCGCTAATAACTTGGCCCTGGGAAATTCATGCATTTTACTGTTAACTAAAGTGAGTGACCGATCTCATGAAATGTTGGCTGAAATTATGAAATGCGTTTTCGATTAGGAAGGATTACTCAGACGCGGTTGTAATACTGATTATCTGGCAGCATAATCTTATAGCATTTCGAACTTGGTGAGATGTCTGCTTCTGAAGACACTGCTTTTCAATCTCCTGTAGAAACAGTACTTGGTAAAAAATGACCACTTAAGTAGCATGCATTTTTCTCATTGATTTTCGATGGTCTTGCAAATTCAAATATATCTTATAGAAACCATAAACAGAAATGTGCTTTATTTCAGTAAGTTAATAGAGAATGAGTTCTTCTTTATATTTTTTCGAGGAAGGGGTATAATAAGGTTTAAAAAAGTTTTCCAATTCCCGAATACATTTGAGCCAGATCTGCCATTACATTAGTGTTTAGCGATTTCATTTTACACGGTGCGTGCTTTCCACGTAAGGTAAATCATATATTCCTTTTTGTGTTTGGGAAGACACCATATAGAGTTTATAAAATTTTGCAATGGATCCAGACTATGTTGTACATTTCACGAGGAGCTCTCATTAACGGCCAGGTACGATGCTATGCGAATGAAAATTGCGCGGTCTTAAAAAAAACTCATAATAAGAAACTTCTTTATAACCTAATTATACTCCTTCCTTGAACAGAAAATATAAAGAAGACGTCATTCTCTATTAATTTACAGAAATAAAGCACATTTCTGTTTATGGTTTCTTTAAGATATATTTGAATTTGCAAGACCATCGAAAATCAATGAGAAAAATGCATGCTACCTAAGTTGTCATTTTTTACCAAGTGCCGTTTCTACAGGAGATTAAAAAGCAGTGTATTCAAAAGCAGACATCCCACCAAGTCCGAAATGTTATACGATTATACCGCGTCTAAGTAATCCTTCCTAATCGAAAACGCATTCCATAATTTCAGCCAACATTTCATGAGATCGGTCACTCACTGTAGGTTATGTGGCCGCGGACAGACGGCGATGTTAGTAGTATTTTCATGCGATTAATACGAGTGTTTCACACAATCGAAAGGTGTCTGAGGGCTCCTCCACCGGGATCAAAGAGGACCCTCCAGTGACTTGTGTGTGAACTGGTTTAAGCTGGGGGGTTGGTGAAGAGCTCAGAATTAATCATAGTGGTCAAGGAAACTAAAGACGTGAAACCGCACAATGTCTGACAAATAATAACAGCTCCTCTTTAGGTACCTAAACGGGGATTATTTGGTGCATTAGAGCAGTGATGAGACTAAATTTGTCGACGCCCGCGTTTTAGGCCCTTGGCATGCACCCGTTGGATTGCTGAGTCTAAACAGATGTCGGATAAACGAAACCATCCGAGGGGGAGGTTAGATAAATGAATGCGACTTAGGTCCCTGTACCTAAATAGAGTAGACGTGCTAACTCATGAAATGCTAGCGGAATTCTAAAATGCGTTTGCGGATGGAACAGATTACTTAATTAGGGTTGTAATATTAATCACCTGGCGGCAAAATCTCATTGTAATTCAGTTACTTCTTGGGATGCAACTTTTGAGCGAACTTCGTTCCGACCGCCTGTAAAAACCATATTCTGTAAATAATGGTTGCGAATGTAGCATAAGGTTTTCTCGATGGTGTTTTAGGCCCCTTAAAATTCAAATATATTTCATGGAAAACATACATAAAAGTTTTTTTATTTTTTACTCATTTGGCAGCGACTTACGTCTTCTTCTTAATTTTACACTTAAATGAAAGACATATTTCGGTTTTGAAAAAAGTTTCTTTTATGAGATTTTTTAAGGCCGTGAAGTGCCTACTCACAAATTATCATGTTTCTGCATTTACTAATGTTGCTTGTAAAATTTACGATATGGCTCAAACCCAATGTCCTCAAGCCTCCCACTAATACCATAGATGATTGGATGATATTTTGTTCACGGAAAGCATACAACATGTAGTTTCGAAATCTTTAATACAAGTGTAATGGGGGGTTGGGTTCAAACTTTTTCGGAAATTGGAAAGATTCTCTGAAAATTGAATTAAACCATTCTTTTAAGCATAAAATTTGAAGAAGACGTTTGTTTACACCAAATGAGTAGAAAAATAAATACTTTTATGTATGTTTTCCATGAAATATATTTGAATTTAAATTTATGAAAGCATTAACAATCGCCGGGAAAAGATCATGTTACTTAAATTGTCCTTTCTACAGTGTTCTGATTGCAGGCGGTCGTAAAGAAGTTCGTTCAAAAACTCGCATTCTTGGGTCTATGCTGCATGGCGATTAATATTACAACCCTACCTAGGTAGTCCTTTCGAGTGGTAAACGCATTTCAGAATTCCTGTTAACATTTCATGAATTAGCACATCCACTGTATATCCATATGCGTAAAGATCCGATGTCCAGATATTTTTTTGTGTTTAACATCTTCCGTGTTGCTCATGCTGGTCTTGAGTTGTTCAGTCTTGATGCATGCCTCGTATTATAACGGTGCTCGATGCACGAAACTTGACCTGTCCGTTTGCCGCCGGCAGACTTAGAGCTTCCCGGGGCTGACCGCTGACAGGCTTGCGTGACCTTTGTTCCCTTTGGCATCGGTGTAGTCGTAGTCAAATCAGCATGCCTGTTGGTCTCACCCAAGTCACTCAGCCATTCCTGAGTGAAGAAATACCCGATCTTCAACTACAAATATTGGCAAGTTGCGGGACATTGACGAACTTAGGTTCGATAAAGTGCTTATGACCCATCTGGCAGACCCCAGTAGTGAACCAGCCGCATCGAGGGAGTGTACGCGCGCATGTTTGCGTTTTCGGTCTCAGAAGGTGGACAAGTTTACGATTAGCTGGATAAAGGCAAACAACAAGCTCAGAAACGGTTCATTTATTAATATACCTTGCAGAATCTGCCAAATAGCTTGGTCGCCTGTTCGTGGCCCCTGCCATCCATCCGAAGCATTTTTGCTTCGGCAAGCCAGTGGGTCGGTATGACCATTCCTGAGTGAATCTATCTATATATTATGACAGATGGGTGTTCACCGATCAGGTTCCGTTGTGTCCTAGGGCTCATACTAGAACCCTCGCAGGCAGTCGCACAGCGACTTGTAGTAGAAGTAAATGGTATGGTACCGACGAAGACAAGGGACCCAAATCTGGTAGACCCCAGTGGTGGATCAACTGCGCTAGGTGCGTCTGTGCGCATGTTTGTGTTTCTGGTACCAGCTGTTGGTGGTCAGCGATATGATTGGCTAAATGAAGGCACAATAAGCCCGAAACAGTAATGTATCAATCTACCCGCATTCTCTGTCGTCCCTCCTTGCGGCTATTATGACTTGGCCGACTTCGGCCTGGTAATTGGTTTGCTGTTCGTGACCTTTGCCACCCATACGGAGCTTGTTTGCTTCGTGAAGCCAATATATCGGTTTGCACCCTTTTTTGATTGAATATATATACATATAGAGAGAGAGGGTTGGCTGTTCGTGATCCCTATCACCAGAACGAAGCTTGTTTGTTTCGGGGCGCCAACGACACTCAGTATCTAGTCGTCTTCGAAACACTAGTTCTTAGACCACCATAATATTGGCATCAGACGGGGACGTCGAGGAAGGCAAGCTAGTTATTTTCTCTCTATATAGTGAATTTGATGTCCGAGAAAACGGTATTGAGATGTTCTTTGAATTCCAGCACCTAATTCTACTCGACGACTGTGTCATCCGAATACCGAGCCCAAAAATTTGTTCTGTGTTGTCGGGAGACCAACGACCCCAATTGTCGCAGGACCCCCCTCAGCTATAAATCCTGAATTAGCGAACCCATTGACGTGCTGCCAAAGGTGGAGTACGTCCTGAGGCAGGACTTCAGGGGTTGGAGGACTTGGAAATTTTCGATTCGTGAGTCTCTACAAAGTAAACACCAGTCATACAGACGGTCTTAACGGATAAACAGCTGCATTAGGGTACCTGCACAAGTTAAGACAAAACCTGGCGAGCGCAGAATTATATACAAAGTGCGGGGATACCAGCGTGTAAACTGAGGAGTGTTTTTCTAGTCCAGTTGGACATCAAATCCCTTCGTCGGGACAGAGAACCTGAGTCGACTGATCATGAAACGCCGCGCAAATCTGTTCCGCTGATCTGAGCGCTGATACAGGATAAACTATTTGCCCCCACCCCCGACCCTCAAATCAAAACAACTTCAATCAGTGCGACATCGGGAAGCTAGCGACGCTAAGAGCACTTGAGATGGTGAAGAACTCAGGAGGCAGTCAGGATGAGGAGTTCTAAACCGTCAGCGGTAGGATGGTAAAAGATGGGGAGAGTGTAGCTAGGGGAGATAATGAGAGAGGGAGAGCGTACCCGCATTGATTATTCGTTTACCGCAGAAGCCAGTTTTGTATGCATTATTAACGAGCGCTGTCTTCAACCTATGAGGACTGTTAACGCATTCAAGAACCACTCTTCACCTCGTCAGATAGTGCCAGTTTCAGGTGGGAAAAGTGTTGAGGGACGAAAGTCCCGCCTGGAGATCAGCCCATCACGTGTAAACGACACTTGAGACAACCTGTAAACTATTACGCGAAAGAATTGCCTTTTTATATGTAATAACGGTCACACTCTTAGGAAGCGATTATGTGAAAGTGAGCAACTTTAACCCTGTCGCGGAGATCTGTACTGTCACTAGTGATCAACTCAACTGATTGGTGTCAATCGAACAAACTAGTCGATGACGTTAGACCTCTAACCAATGGGTCGCGAATTTGAGTCTCCGGTTGGTTGTGACTGGCTGATGACAGGCCACCAAGGACCATTCCAGTCCCCCTTGTGTTTGTGGATAGTGTTATTCAGAGGACAAGCAGATGACTCGTGAAAACAGTACTCAAAATGGCTGTTGGTATTTAGGGGGGTGTGTGGAACAGAGATGAAAATGGAATCAACTACTTAGGCCGCATAAGGATGAGACATGGGACCTACTGATGAATCATGTCTTTTGGCAGTTGCGTCACATGACTGAGGTAGAGGTGTGAAACAATGGCAGGGACATTTGTCCATATACTTGTGCTGAAACTGGACTGTACTAAATTTCCGGTTACAAAAGTCCATGCAGTTGACTGAGTAGGACAAAATCGAGCTTCAGACCAGGAAATAGCTACATGTTCCCCATCCCGATTCCACCTCCCAACGTAGGATGAAACATACAGTGAGTGACCGATCTCATGAAATTTTGACAGAAATTCTGAAATGTGTTTTCGATTACGAAGGATTATTTGGGTGGGGTTGTAATACTGATTACCATACGGCATAATCCAGTAATATTTCGGACGTGCCAGAATGTCGGCTTTTGGGTGTACCTCTTTTTGGCCTCCTGCAGAAACCGCACTCGGGAAAAAAATGACTAATTAAGTGGCATGCCTTTTTCGTATTGGTTTTCGATGGTCTTATAAATTCAAAAATATATTTTAAAGAAAACATGCACAAAAATATGCTTTATTTTCCCCATTTGGTGGCAAATCCTGTCTACTTTATATTTTAGACTTGAAGACAGGGTATATTTAGGTTTTAGAAAAATTTTCCCAATTCCCGAATAATTTGAAGTCAGATCAACCGTTGCACTTGCGTTTGGCGATTTCATCCTACAAGGCGCAAGCTTTCCTCCATGCCTTTTTAGAAGATACCATTTAGCGTCCATGAACTTTAGCAATGAGTGCGGACTATGTTGTACATTACATGAAGAGCATTGGTAAACGGACAGGTACGATGCTGTACGATTGTACATTGCACGATCTTAAAAATCGTATGATTAAAAACTTCTTTAAAATCTAGATATACCCTGTCTTCAGGCATAAAATGTCAAGTCGGCGTGATGTGCCACCAAATCAGTAAACGAAAGCTTATTTTTGTGCATGTTTTCTATAAAGTGTATTTGAATTTATAAGGACATCGAAAATCAAGGTGAAAAAATGCATGCTACTCAAGTAATCATTCTTTACCACATACGGTTTCTACAGGAAGTCGAAAGGAAGTGCATTCAAAAGTCAAAATCCTTCGAGTCTGAAATGTTATAGGTTTATGCCGCAGGATAATTTGTATTACAAATCCACCTAAGTAATCCTTCCTAATTGAAAACGCATTTTAGAATTCTGACCAACATTTCACGAGACCGGTCACTCACTGACTCCCGTTCGTAGGCGCACTCATCTGTCATCTGTCAGCGGATAACACGTCTTCACAGAGACATCCCGTCTTGACAAAGTGGAAGTCTAGACGACATACTCAGCTAACGCACTACCAGGGAACCGCAAATCACTCGGATCAGCAATGGTTTAAGGGCCAAAGATCGCGCATTCTAGGAAACGCGCCACAGAGACCGGGAGCGAGGAAGTAAAGTAACCGGAATTACGGTTCAGCACCCCGTAAGACGGAAACAGCTTGGAGCTTTCAACTCTATCACCCCCACTAGTCCCCTTAGGAGGTCTTAACCAGGGTCGACTCAAAATTTAGTTACTAGCCGATGAAAGTAAAAGCGTGAGAATTCATCAAACGTCTGGAGACCATTGCGCAGTTGCGTGAACTGCAAACACCCTGGAAAAGACTGGTACATTTATCGTTCTGAGGCACTCGCTGTCTCAGCGATACACGAATTCAACACCAGTGCAGCTGAGGTGGTGTGACGAAAACCACACGTGGAGACCTAAAAGAGGCGCAATCTTTGACGACAGCTCAGCTAACCGCCACAATATGGCACCGTGCAAGGACCAGACAAATGCGATGGTTTTGCATCTGAAGAGTCGGTCGGCAAATTAATTCGAAAAACGTCACGGGTCTGACAATTTAGATTTATTCTGGACTTCATTATAACACAACCTACTTCTGTACAGCTAATTTCTGGAAATCCCCTATCCTCAAGGGCCGTCCCAAATCAATGTAGCCAAGCAAGCGAAACTGTCAGTTGCGCTAATGTCGACAGGCACACTGATTCACTAGGACTCCGCATCAATAGCCCTTTTGGTTCTGACGATGGGGGGCAGAATTCCCTACCCGAAATGTCAGGCAATAAATAACCCCATCTCGTCGAAGGCCATCTCATCTTCAGCAAATCGCATTTACTGGCCCATCCTTGGACGAGATGCGAACGTTAAGAGGCTATTGTTTTTCTCGTGTACGTGAGCTGCAGAATTATTTTTGGAAATTTTCATGCGAAAGGTTAAATGCGCACAATGGTTATGACACCGGATACGCCCTCCGACGGCATGAAATTACTGCAGACATTGTTAAAGCACGTTCTGGACTTGGACAGTATATGTGTTTCGGAAGTCCAGAGGTTCACTTTCGTAAGATGTCGTTCTGTAGTCGCACCTGACGGACGCAGCCCTGTTGACCTACTTAATTATTTTGAGGTGGTCTGATTACGTTGACATGGTGTCGCTGTGCGTCGTGGTGTATGTCCTGTTGGCGGCCTTGTTTCTTAGTTGACACGTCTACCTTTTTCGGCCCAATACCGGTGGCCCTCATTGACTTTCGGCCTGTCGTTCACTTCTCATTTTCGCGTTGTATGTTTCAAGGTTAGGGTTTAGGGCTGCGGTTAAGGATTAGGTTTAGGGCTGGGGTTAGGGTTGGAATTAGGAGTAAGGAGTTAAGGTTGAGGGCTAAGATTAGGGGTTAGGGCCAGGGGTTACGGCAACTATTTCTCAGCTACTCAAAGTACAACCGTGCATTCCCAATTGTTTTTCTTTTGAATACAATTACTTGACCTCGTCGCCTGTGGGTTCCCCGGCCCCACCTGTAAAAAGCCCATTACCACCGGTCTCATATTACAGGTGGCTGAGATTTGTTTACCTCAGGTGCGACTACATAACCACATCTGACTCTCAGGTTCATCATACTCGCGATGTGGTTTGCAGTAAATTATGTAAATTTCCATATGTAAAAAATGATTGTAGGAAATGCACTCGTTATGCCTTCTTTTGAAGGCAGTAATGCAGAAGTCCTGTGAATATCGAAAATCGGTTAACAAAACATATTTCTTAATCCATATACACAATATGCCAAGGATTAATTGGTCATGGATATGATCCATGGTAATAAGCCCTGAAGCCTTAGTTACGTCATCTTCCCTAATTGGCGCTTAATTAGACATTTCAGTCCAGAAATGAAGACAGGCCAAGACAATGGAGATGAAGATGGCCAGATATGATTTCTTGGTAATTGTCGCCAGTCTAACTTCAAGTTTGATCAGTCTGGAATTCGGATGCGTTCTCTTTGGTCATTAAGCACCAACTCCAAAGTTCTACTACTAAGCTATACGTGCACGTTGCCTTTCCGGTTGCAGTCAACAAAAAAACTGTTAACAGTTTTTTTTGGAAGTTTTGAGCAATTGGGGTCTCAGTGGGGTTCGAATCTACGATTATGAATAGGTGACCTGACCCGGCTCCCGGTAGGGTCGGTAGCTGCACACATGCCTTGCAATTGCTCGCATGGGTTCGAACCCCATCGAGATCGCCCAGTTTTACTTTATTGGATCTAGTGAATAGAAACAATCGCGCAAATTCCCGTGAAGACATCAATGGACAACAAGACCAGTCTGTCCATCAACTTAACTGATTAATGACAAGGTCCGACGCGTACTAATGCGCTGTTTTAAAATGGTACAGTTTATACTGAGCATCGAAGAACGATTAAAATATTATTGATTAATGACCAGTATCCGCACTATTTTTAACAGTCCTACAAACAGACTTGAGTAATACTTTCTATTCGGCTGTACACTCCAACATTCGAAGAGATTATGCACATTTAGGAGACATAGGACGATTGAACAGGCCTATTTCCTCAATAAAGTCAAAAAGGTACACCCTATGTGACGACTGGTTAGGGTAATTGCGGTACATGCTGTATGCGCCTTAGTCTGGATGAAGATTTAATTGTTAATACTGCATTTCTGGGCTTTTAGCCAATACCTGACCCTAAAAAGTTATCTCCCGGGAACTTTACGCAATGTCCTGTAATGAATAATTTTTGAAATTATGCACCGGATCCTTCTCTGGACTTCATATAACAGAAACCGCACAGGTAACGCCGGAAGACCCACTGAAGAGACAAACCCCTCGCAGCTCTGTTAAGCAGCGGCAGAATATCGGCGAAACACGTATCTGGGCTTTTAGTTAGTACCTATGTCAGGAGTACGGTATACTACGTCTGCCATATCCATTTCATACTACTCGCACTGCTACTTGTTTGTAGAATGGACATTACGTGGTTATTCCACAGTAGTTGGTTGTCTTCGACTGAAATGTTCATTGAAATTTCAGGTATGACTCTAACAAACAATGTCCTGCTCTCTCGACTCCTTGTCCAACACTCAATAATTTCTGAAATTATTCGCTTGATATATATATGTGTGTATAACGGATGAAAACAGCGAAACACAACTGGGTTGGTTGTGATATTTATGGGACGCGATTGGTGCGCGATCACATACCTGCTAAAAATAGCAAATACCGCCTTCACCGTTAATATTCGTGCTTGGTAGGATAATGGCTTGGTCGCGTGTGCGTCCGAACCGTTAATGGCCACGATTTTATCGTTCGTGTTGGTGAGAAGTACTCAGCAATTTGGCCCACCATTGCTATCCTTGTAATAAGTGTTCAGCCAAGCAAACGACACTCTGCCCAGGCAATATAAACTGTCAAAAATTGTCGCTGAAAGGCACGTTGAGAGACCCTGCAGCAATCCAAAAAGCAGGGTCGCTGGATTGCGTCACCTGTGTTATACATTCAGAGCGAATGGCTACGCACGGAGCTTCACTGGCCGTAGACGAAACGGGAAATAAAACCGAAGCTGGCCCAACAATTTGGCTGAGACCTGGCCTAGTGTCGAACACGCCTAGGGGACTGGTTCACACCTTAAAGTCTGTTGAGGTCAACATTCTAGCAAGAAGTAACAACCATACGAGTCGGAAGTTCGTGGAGTCAATGTTTTTCGAAAATTGGTCGGGCGAAGGACGCCGAATGCTTGTGCTGCCAGTATGGAAAATCACCAAGTATTTAATAGTGCTTTGTTTACATTTTCTGTCAAGGGCAATTCTACAACTTGCGACACAAAATAATTTGAAGATGGGGCGATTTGACTGGAAAGTCGGGTCGCACAAGCGGCTGCACCAAAGGTTGGTAGATGGCAGATTCTGGCCACAAAGTGTAACCCCACGCAAGGATGCTTTCCAACCTTGAGGTGGCGACGTCCTCATTTCTGCTGCATTACTTCTGTGCGAGCCTTACAGCAACACCAACAAAAACAACCTGGCGACGGCAAAGGGTGTATGTCTCCTCTGAGGTCACTTTGGAAACTCAAACCTTGAGCTCCCTACAGTCTTTAATGGCCTGTCCCGTTTTGCTCGTCTTCCCCTTTATGCGCCTTCAGCGGAAAACAGGAAACCGGTTGCTGATTACCAACACCCGGAGGCAGGGGGGGGAGGAGGACGAGGGGCAGGAGGAGGAAGATTTAACCACAGGCTTTGGTAGTAAACGTACAGCAACGGCAACAGTCTAATTAGAAAGCGCACGCTGTCTGCACGGAAGAACAATCAGCCAGCGATAACAACCCGCATGCACACGTAATCGGTGCACGTGCGGGAAAAACTGGGGGAGGGAGGGAGGCGCAGAATTCAGAAAACATTTCCCGTGCAGATACAAGTGGCAACCGTAAATGCACCAATCAGCGCAGAGTTTTTCCCCTGCTTCCTCCCTCACCTTTCGCCTCCTCCTCATCCGCATCATCATCATCATCATCGTCAGCATTCCTCTGCATGTCCGCCCCCTCCTGAAGTGCTACAGAACAGTTTAAGTACGCGGATAAGGTCCTCCGAGAACCATACGCGGCAAGCTTTACTGCCTTTAGTCGTGATTTACGCCTCCCTCGATAGACTACGGAACATTTACCCAGTAGGGTACATCGGTCATGCCCCTCTTGGTCGCGCAGTCGAAGGAACTAATGTTACGGATAGTCCTTAATGTGTCCCTTCCTCTGTTGAAAAAACCGTGTTTTCTAAAATATGGGAACGACATGTTGACATTCCTTTGAAAAGTATCGTGGCATCCAGAGCAAAATTCTTCCCAGTTACCAACAAAGTACGGGGGGTTGGTGGATTTGACATGGCAACGCACACTGCGGAATCTTAATGGCTAACACTCAACTTCACAGAGTGCATTACGCTGTTTCCTGGCGTAAAAGCTTTCGCTTTCACATGAACTCTCGGCTTTTCCGTTAAAAAACAGGGTCTGAAGCGCTCGAAATTAGGTTCCGTAAAAGTCAATTAACATATTATGCCATGAAGTTATTTGCACGCGCTACCTGTTAGCTTAGCTGACTTAAAATAGACCGTTGGGGATTTTTTCGACGGGGTTATCCGTAATTACGACAGACATGCTATCTCGTTTTCGCTAACTGTCGCTTTAAACGACTTGGCGACATAGACACAAAGCATAATGGGACATTTTACAAGATCTACTTCACTAACTGCTCGAAACGCATCGAGAAGGATAAACAGTTCTAAATCAAAGTTCCCGAGGAGATACGTGTGGTGAAGAGCAGACAATATTCAATGAATGATCAGTTGTCAGGCTTACGATGATGATTGTGTCAGAAAGGCCCATTTGAGTCCTGAATTTCCTGAAATTCATTTTAAACTAATTCATGCTTCCACCAGCCAAATAGCTCACTTAATTCGCATGGCCTTGTGAGGACTTGTTTCATTCAATAAATCTCTCTTCTGCTACAGTTGAAGAGTCGGTCTCCATCTGAGTTTTCGGGTTGGTTCTCGAATCTATATTCGGAAGCGAGAAGTCTAAAACTTGAATTAAATATTCAGCCCGGTCTCGTTTCATTGTGCTTAGCCGAGTTGGTCTTTGAGACTGTCACCAATGCTGTGGTTTAGTTGCACATAAAGTTTGTTTGTTTCTGTTATGACAAATTCAGCAAACCATAGCCCTCACAGCCTGGTGCGCGCTGGCATTCTTTGGCATCTGTTTCTCTGTCGGCAGATGTGCTTGCGATCCTGATGGTTATACAGGTCGTGGGCATGGCTGTCCAATCATCCTCCTCGTTTTGACGACTTGTTGTGCTGCTGTTAGTTAAAATCCCTGTCATGTGCTTGCTGTGGACCTGGAGTGCGGTGGTACGTCCAGGTGCACGTTCGGCAGTGCCAGCCACCTACGCCATCTCATACTTCCGGTCTTCTTAGCCATGCCTTGACACTGGGATGATTTGTACGCGAGTGAGAGGTCGACACAACTGTGTGGCGCTGCTCAATTGCATTCTGAAGAACTGATCACTTCATGTCATCGCTTTGTCAGACACTAGACATGGATCCAGACGGAAACCAGTCACCAGCGACTGTAAGTCTCCTCTTTGAACTACCTTCCAACGCTCATGAGGTCCAATCCCCTATTTCTGCCCGGTCTCACCGGCATAATCGCAGGGGCAGAGAGTGCAAGAAATATGGTACATTGCACTTAACTGTTCTCCGGGCCTCAATAATTTCCTGGTGCGCACGGTCTGGCTGCGCTGGTTGGTCGCGACAGTTAGCACTAAAATATAACTAAAAAAGTATAAATCGTCCTCCTGTAACTGAAACTCCAATACCTAAGCCCTCCCAACACTGCAGTAGACGCAAATGCTGCGGTCCGCACCCTGAATGAGCAGACAGAGTGTGGCCACCAGATAGCTCACGGGACTGGAACCTGTCGATCGAGCTCTGGAGGAAATGCCCCAATCGGAGATGTTGGGTGTCGATTATTCGTAGGGATGGCAGACGTGCGTGACACAACCAGAAGTTTAAGCAACCGACGTGCTAGCGGCAAATCGGTAGCTCAGTCCTCACCTGGAGAATCACGTTCTGTGGCTGTATAAGCTCCTCCTGATCATACTTCTTCATTACAGTTGGAACAATTGACTTTATGGTACTTATTGGACTTTCGCGTGGTCATGCGTCGTGTTCGATCTAAACCAAAAATTATACGGGAGGTATTCGCATTGATGTAAATTGGAGGTATACGTAAAGGCCTTATCCGCGATCTACCATTACAGTA
Source organism: Spirometra erinaceieuropaei (assembly GCA_902702965.1). Taxonomy (NCBI): domain Eukaryota; kingdom Metazoa; phylum Platyhelminthes; class Cestoda; order Diphyllobothriidea; family Diphyllobothriidae; genus Spirometra; species Spirometra erinaceieuropaei. Next base: position 1,344,615 of record CACRXP010000044.1, on the reverse strand, counting down.
GGTGGGATAACTCAGAAATTTCAACCGAACTTCCGAAAGGCGTTCTCGTTTCGAAAAGATTCATTAATTATGGTGGTAAAAATAACCCTTGTCCATTCTATAATGATCCAGTTGTCTTAGGGTGCCTTCATTCGAAAGAACATATTTCCGACTGCATGCTAGATCTATACTCTGCAAAATTGACTACTTAAGCTGCAGGCAATTTTCGCATTGATTTTCGATGCCCTTAAAAGTTCGATTATATTTCATGAAAAAAAATGAAGAAAAATATTCATTCTTTTATTTATGCGGTAGAAAATTACGTCTTCTTCCAATTTTGTTCTCCAAGCAGGAGAATAATTTGGTTTCAGAACCGCTTCTAATCGCGAGATTTTTAATACCATGAAATGGCCGTCATGTATCTGCAGTCATCAATGTGTTTCGTAAAGTTAACAATACTGTTCAAATGCACTGCTTAATTTTATGAACCCCATATGGTCTCGTCTTAATTCCGTAGAGAAATGTATGGTTTTCCGTTGATGGAAAATGTACGGCCTGTAGTTTTGAAACCGTGAATGCAAGTATAACAGCAGGTCGTGTTCAGAATTATTAGGGAATTTGAAAAGTTTTTAAAACCGAATTATTCTCTTCTTTTGAGTATGAAATTGGAAGAAGACGTGATTTTCTACCGACGGCTGGTTCAGATTTGGAGAGGAAGAGGCACTCTGGACAGCCTCATATGGTTATGCCAAACGAATCAAGATCCAGCAGTGGGCTCTGATTATGCCCGACTGCGTGGAACTCTGGTTGAGTGCTGACCGTCCAATTCAGTTAATGCTGAATGTATCTGGATTTTCGGAACGACAGGCATTTTATCTACATTTTACGCCTTGTGAGAACGTGTGGAACAGTTAGAACACAATAAAAGGTCCGATAATGGAAATTACTAATTTTATGAACAATAATCCCGACGTTCCCCTCACCGAATTATTTTGCTGGAGTTATTTCTGTTTTTGGACTCCCACTATTAAGCACGTTCACGTATCCAATAACAGTCGGGAAAAGCCGTCCAAATTATTATTTCTCCGCATAAAAATATCTCCTCCCCGAGCTTGCGTCAGAGTCAAATTTTGCAACAATAACCACCAGAGGGCTGACTGTTTTTGTACAAAAAAATCTATTTCCATTGAATGCAAGCTTCATCTGCACAATCGAGCTCCACCCAAACAGTGTCTCTTGTGATGTCTGAACTACAAAAACAGCCATTGTTGGGACGGCCATCAAGATAACATCTCCAATTGGAGTTCAGCGTTGAACAACAGCCGTTTTGTTCGCTGGAGTGCGAGACGTCGACTGGCAAAACGGCAATAAACACTGTTTTCTGCAGCACGCCCGTCCAAACCAGGCAACAATGAGATGCGCTAAAATAACTCAGTCCTAATATTCCTCACACGGTTGAAATGAATAATTTCTGTCCTCGTTTGCAACAAAACCTTTCAAACTGAATGTCGGTTCCCCTCTGCCTCACCTTATCTGTATACATATATATATATATATACATGGAATAGTTGAGGTAGTCTGCATTCCGAGATATGATAAAGATAGAACGCTCGTCGGAAAGAATCGAGTTGTACTCGGTAATTCCCGAGCTGGTGATACCAACCCGTCGTCAGACAAAATAAACGGAGGAGAAAGTGAAATGATCGAACTAAATTGGTTGGCGTGACAAGGCAGCCACTGACAGGCAAGCAACTGATGTATGAAATGGGGGTGGACACATAATTAGGCTAGGATCTGTGGCGGGGGAGGGTGGGATGAACTGTTGGGGCTCCCTGTGTTGGAGGGTAGGTGGGGATGACGATTAAATGGGATTACGGTCAGTTCGTCGATCCGGCATGCGGGCAAAGTTCAGTGAGCCAACGTAGAGGTGTTAGGGATTGCAGTTGTGGTTCACTGTGTTTGGGGTAGGGGGTGGCGAAATTGTGCGATTATACATGCCCCAGTATGGGTTAGCGACTGTTGCTAGCTCGTGGGCGCAAGTCAGTAAAACGGGTACGCAGACCTTCGTATTGATCGTCCAGATCGACGTGGCGATTAATGCTGATCGTGGTAGAATGCCACGCTTCGAGGAATTCTAGGACATATTTGGTGTTTACCGTGGCAACAACTTCAGTTCCTTCCCAATTGAAGCGATGGTCAAATTCAAGGGCTTGCGTCCGACCAGCATCAATCGCCACGTCGATCTGGACGCTCATTACGAAGGTCTGCGTGCCCGGCTCACTGGGACATGTATAATAGCACAATTTCGTCACCCCCTAACCCAGACACAAGGTTATGATTGGCTGAATGGAGACACAATAAGCCCGAAACAGTACTGTATCAATCTACCCGCATTCTCTGTCCTCCCTACTCGCTGCTATATATATATATATCTCCCGTTCATCATCCCCAAAAGAAGACGAAGAAGAAAAAGAGGTGATGCCATGGACCACACTGTATTGAAAAACAGGCGTCCCTAGGGATATAATTAGGATAATGGAATTCATTAGGAAACAGAAAACTCTACTGTGTAAATATTCGTACATACAAAATCGCTAAGGACAGATTCAAACTGACTCCATCAATCCCGAAAAGATAACTTTAACCAATCATAGAATCCTTTGTCAGGCTCGGTTTAGAAGTTAACTGTTTTTGCAAGTCCGTTGTCTGAAGGCGAGCTGGGGAACCAGTCTCAAAAATCTGCACAATAAAGTTTACTGCTTCCCAAAGAATTCTAACTTTCAAATATATATATAATTCAGGCATAAGTGGGGCACACCGATCAGTTGGCTTCTCCCGACAAACAGATATCAAAGCACACACTTTTATTTTTCACGTTCGTTTTACAAATAGAATATAATGTGTTCGGACCATTGAGAGTATCAACTGCAATCATTCGTCTTCTATAATCAGAATTCAATCAAAAAAGAGAAACTCGTCTGATTGTAGGCAAACCGTGCACGTCTAGGGTGTCCGTTTGCTCCAGAGCGTATTATTCACGCGTTTTCTTTGATAATTTACAAAGCACCACAGATCTTCATTTTAGCATGACACAATCTAAGCCACCAAGCTGCCGCACGCTGCAGTGCCTTTAGGGAAACCCTGTAGTCAGGGTATTTAAAAGAGCTTTTAGTATCTAAGGGCATTAACTGCAACAACGGTGATAATAAAAGTTTTCTGGTCGGCCGAAAAGTACATTCCAACGAGGCAGCACGCCAGCACCTGCAGAAGCATGCATGCATGCATGGACACACGAGGACTGATTCATCGCAAACAACGTGACAGATTAATCACTGGTACTAGATGGGGCGAAACGGCCAGCTGGGACGATAGGCATTGCAGTTGCCGATTCTGATGAAGGCAAACTGCTACTGTTAGGCATACAGTGATGTTATCGGGTATCCTGGACTGGAGACGCGAGGTAGAGGCAATCCGACTGTCATAAATGGGCTTCTGACGCAGTTCTGGACTTAAAAACACGTGGACTTGCTTTATGCTGGAAAGGTTTTCGTTTGATAAGTCGTCTAACGAATGTCTTGGAGGGGAGTCTCCAGAAAGTGGTTAATGTGACAGGACATGATGGAGAATGGCGAACCGGCAACAATCGGGAGAGGGCACCCAAAAACTACTGCTGGCCAAAGAAGCGATCTTATCGCAACTGTCCTAAGCTATGCAGCCATTGACTGAGAGGCACACTGGCGACTGCGATAGCTCCTGACCTCTGGAAGTAATGGTAAAAATTGATACTCCAAGTGCTCGGTCAACGGCGATCATATTGCAATTGTCCGTAGGTAAGTTACTATAGAATAATCCACATAGGGACTACTGCGGTCGTTTGTCAGCAGTGGAAGCTTATATTAAGGTTGTTTAACGTAGGGTGAGTCTACGGCGATCGTTTTTCAACTGTCCAAAGGGAATGGTGCCATAGATTGAGCCGCATACCTACAGCTACGGTCATTCCTTACCTAAGGAAGAAATGGCCTTAATGGATCTGCCAAAGGGCCGGTCCACAGCGATCGTATCGCAAGTGTTTGAACGTATGCTACCATAGATTAAGCCGCATATCGAGTACTGCGCTCGCTCTTCAGCTGTAAAAGCGAATGTCAAGGTTGGTAAACATAGGATTGGTCTAAAGCGATCATTACCCAACTTTCCTAAGCTATGCTGTTCTAAAGTAAGCCGCAAACGGACTAATGTCATCGCTCGTGACCTAAGCAAGCATATGTGAAGGATTGCAAACCAATGGTCGGTCTACAGCGATCGTTTCTCAACTTTCCTAAGGTGTGCACGGGTATATTTAGCCGCAAACCCATTACTGCTGTCAATCTTCAGCCGTGTAAGCCTAGGTCAAGGTTGATCAACAATGACTTGGTCTGCAGCGGTGGCATCTCAACTGTTGGAGACTGTGGTAATCTAAGTGAGGCAACATGTGCACTGCATATCAGATAAAACTGAGCTCGGATGAAGACAACAAATATGTAGGGCAATAAGCTACTCAAATAGGTATAGCAGGTATTATTTCTAGGCAATGGATATTTGGGTGCCCCCTCCCGATTGTTACCTGTTTTGAAGTTGTATGTGACTGTTCGACCGTCGTTGCCAACGCTGTCCATCGTGTGCTCGATGACAAGGTGGGAGCAGGCATGGTGACTTGTACGTGAAGTAGTTTTTAGTGATAGTGGACTTGCGCAGCATTTACCGCACATCTTGACCCGGTGTTAAGGCATAGTAAGAAAAAGACGAGAAGAGGGAGAGTCCGCAGGTTGCTGGCGCGGCCAGACCCGCACCTAGGCGTACCATCACACTGCTGGTCCACAGCAAACACTTGACCAGGATTGTACTGAACAACGGGAGCTCAAGCGCTTCCACCGGCAGGGAACCAGGTGCGAGGGAACTTTCAACGCACATCAGGCTGTGCCGATCATGGCAAAACAGACGCCCATGGTCCTTACTCAGCGAACAAAAAAGTATTTTAGTGACGCTATGGTCAAAATCTACGTAAGTGATGAGGCGTGCTTCAGGCGCGATGAACACGTGCAGAATGTTTCGAAAGTATATAACAAAAAGTGTCTTAATGAGAATGAACGACTAATTACACTTGAGTGATCTCCCCCGTCCACAACTACCGAGGATTCTGTCTACGTCCTGACATGCACTTTTCGCCAGCGAACATTAATTTTAGTGGGAAACACTGGTGCATGCGACCTGCGCGGATATCAGACCCACGTTGTTCAACGCGTTAAAATCCGTGTCCATTTTCTTCAACGCGGCCAGACGATCAGATAGATGAGTTGTTGTTTTACCACGCTGGCACTTCCTAGCCATAACTAAGTACCCGGAAGTAAACGTCTAATAATGTGTTAAGCCTCTGCATAACTGATGAAGAGGCTAGATGAATTATGAGTCTTCGTCTTCATGTGCGCGGCTTGTACGGACTCCGGAAAGGAACACATCTCACGTGACTAATGTGAAAAGTATTTTGACCCTGTGTCCTATTCAAGTGAGCAAGGCTGAAAGCGATTACAACCAATTAGGGAGGACAACGATTACTTCTGTACGATGAACAGAAAGTTAACTACCAGGCAAGAATCCACATTCACGGGCAAAAGTTGCTCTGCGATCTGTATGAACACACGCCAACGGTAGTGTGTAGGACCGCAACTAAGTTGTGGACCGTGTCATACGGGAATTGTGGCGGAGTGGATTTTGTGTGTTGAACAAAACACTGGACGGAAAGTGCGGAAAATAATAAAATTTTTGGTCGAAAGTCTTCTCATACGCTGTCATATGGTAAAGAATGTGAGCGCGATAATTAAAGAAGTAAGTAAAAGAGCAATTATCAAAAATAAACAGAATCTGTACTAACTGCCCATGCTAAGTTTGCGTTCTTTCAGGAATTCAAGGTAATTGTAAGGTTAAGGATCTCACGTAGCTGTCGTATACAAAACGGTCGACAGGCTACCTCAAGTTATTTGGGATCCTACATCCTACCATTGGCGACCGCACTTTGCGACTAGGTGTAGTTTACGGGAGAATGATTTTGAGTTAAAACTACAAGCATATATATAACGGTAGAGGGACGCTTACGACCTTGTTTAAGGTTTCATTTCCTCAACGATGAAGACCCCTGCTGGATCAGCCCACAAATCTGGCCTTAATTTTCTGGTGCGGCGAATACTCCTTCCAGGGACAAAGTAAATCGGCAAATGTTTTCAACACTCACAAAAAAACAAACATTGTCCCTTATTGTGATCGACTTAATGCACCAGAGGAGCATTGCCTTTGGTGCCTTCCTCAGATGTTTACAAAGTCAACGACTTTTTACCTTCATATTTGAAAATAAAAAACATGTAGTTAGGTGAAAGTACGTTGATATATGTTGGTTGATGTTCGGTTGGTTGTTTGCCTGTTGACAGTCAACCTTACGAAGATGTTTTATCTTGGACGCTCCCGAAGATAGTGTCCAGAAGAACCCCCAATAGCATACTTATTTGCATCTTTATAGTAGCGACATTGTTGTTTAGTTAAAAATACCGTGTTTAACACCAAAAGGGCTGACTGGCAGCCACGTCCCATATTCTGCACATCAATTAGAAAATTCAATCTAGAGTTTATCATACGCAGGCTTCTTAGCTTTTATTGTTTATAATATTACACCTGCCCTCCATGACTAAACGGCAGACTTCATTGTGCACATTTTCGACATTTACAGTTCTCTAAAATAAACTGTCCCTTAAAACGTATTAATTCCTAGTTTTCTCCCTTGTTTTGGTATCTTGCATTTTAGTTTAATTGGCTCAACTTCTTCTGGTGGTATACATGATTTCTACGCCAGTTTGCAGGTATTTTAAGATTTTTTCCCACCCATCGTAATTTCCCTTTTCTAAAGTAGTGAACTGATGCGTTTCGAAAAACTTTCGCATCTAGCAATAGCGCAATTATGTTTAGTTGTGGGATGGGGTCACTAAATCACTGCGTGGAAACGGGTGTCGATGATGTTGTCCATATCATACCAGCAGCAGACAAATGACGAATATTAACGCCTGTTTGGACTATGCCATCACATGGTGGCTGCCAATAATCACTCCCGAAAATCTTGTTTACGTTAGGACAACCAGAAGACGGAGTCATGTTTCCGAGACACTAGACGGAGTGTTTTGGGCAAAAGTGGTGGCCACCAGCCAAAGCATTAGAGATATCGCAAAATGATGTTATTGTTGGAAAATGAGGAGGAAGAGTAGGAAAGGCAGAAGATCGTTAGACCAAGAGACTTGTTTGCCTTACTTTTAGAACTTGCTCTCGGTAAGGATCGGGTGAAGGACCCCCAGACTTTGTGGCATGCAAAGAATACCTGCCATACTTATTTAAGTAAGTTAAGTCCGACAAGAGTATTTCGGTTTGGTATTTCATCGTACAAGGTTGGGTCGTCTGTTGCAGATGGTCTAGTGCATTATCTAAAAAGAACTCGACTCAGAAATTTGAGAAACGATCGTTGTAGACAGTCTGGTGGATTATCTACAATGTCCTCAGATCAGACAGTTGAGAAGCGATCGTTATAGACACTTAGTGTTTATTTTTGTAATTTTCATGTGTAACTGTTTTTGCCATATGCCAATGCATTAAGGTTTTTCCGTCCTAAAACGAATTTGCCAATTATCTATGCTTATTTTACCATTCCTCTATGCATAAATAGGCCCCGCCCGTAGAACACCCCTAACCAACTTTTCTATAACGCAGGTACCTTTCATTGGTCTTGTGTGTTTGGACTCCATCAGCGAACGTTGCCATGCACTCTAACGCTTCGTTAACGACGGTCTAAGATGAGAGTGGTGAAAGCAGCCCCTGATGATGCGATCGGGTGCATGACCGAAATGTCAGACGAATAAACATCTTGTCCAACGATCCAGAATGAACCAATACGATCGGTAACGATAGGGTGCATGACTTTCAAGTAAATAGCAATCCCAAAAATACCCCAAAATTAAGTGTGACTGTAAGCATTACATATTTTTCACTTTTGCCATTTTTTGAAATTCCCTTCCCTTCCTGACCAAATACTAACTTGTCGTTATTTCTGAAAATGTGTCCTTGTTTATCTTCTAATTGTCGCTCTCACATTCTTTGCGAAATGACAGCGTACGATATGACGATTGGTAGAAATTTACCTATTTCCTGTGTCTTCTGGCTCTGCGTTCTGTGTGTTACCCCACTCGTAAAACCCCCTCTATCACCATTTCACGTATGACACGGTCCACAACCTAGCTCAAGTTAATTGGGAGTGCCAAACCCAATCGTTGCCGTGCGACCAAATATTTCCGACATTAAGACCTTAAGTCGCGGCGGAAAATTCAACATTGTAGTCATCCTAACAGTTTGAAACTGTCTAAATTACGACACATTTAGCCACTGTTAGAGGTTGTGCTGATGTGCGGGTTAACCACGTCCGGCGCCTAAACGCCTCCATGGTTGTAACCTAATTTCAGTTAGGCAACGCCAAACACAAAAGTGCGCCAATTTTATAGTGGTTTGATGGTAGAGGGAAGAAGCGGCAAACTTTTTATGTCGACCCTTAATTTCAGCACACAGACAGCTCCTACATCCTACTGCGGTAGGTTGGAATTCGGGGGGGGGGGAGTAGGGGGAGGAATGGGATTTAGATTTTTTAAACTGCCTGAAGATGAGCGTCAGTTAGTCCCAGATGCATCGAAAGCTGCAGATTTGGCGGTAGCCACAGTGCTAGCCCGAAGGGATTTCACCTCTAGAAGCGAAGAGGTGTGTTTTAGAAAACGTTTCTAAAGAAGATGATGATGCGATCGCTGGAACAGGTCGTTTATTCGCCTGACGTCTCGGATGCGGACTGACAAGCACTCATCGCGTCAAGTGCGACCCAGAGGATGAACGCGAGAGCTGACAATTATAGCGGACATGTAGCTGCGAGTTAAATGCATCCTATAAGTACTGCACTTTTCAGAAGATGGGTTCTTGTTCCAGCGATCGCGTCTTCCTAGTCTGCATTTACAAGCGGTATAACAATATTCCGAACTCCAGAGTTTTGTTTTAACTCAAGGGGTCCTTCCTTTCAGGTGATAACCTATCCCCCCCCCCTACAAGAAATGCGCTCGACAAAAACCTCTACAGAGGGCGAACATCTGGCCAATCATGTCTTAGATTAACAGGCGATTACGTAGGAGAAAGTGCATAGAGCCAAAAAAACCGTAAGTTTAGTATGTGATATGACCTGACATCAAACGATACCATGCTGTTAAGGGTGAATAATCAGGATAAAATACTTGACCGCCATAAGTACGCCGCCTATCGTCTTTGTTCGGTCTCCTGCCACCTGAGGGTTATTTATATTCTTCGCCCCCCTCCTCCTTCTCCCCTCCTAACGTTCCTGCACACGCGTGCTTTCATACAACCGCGCGTTCGTGCCGCGTGTAATGCACCAGACCGCTTGAACTGGCTCCCACACAAACCCCCTAAAAAGTAGCCGACCTCAGAGACTGACTCTCTCTCTCTCACTCTCCCAGGCATGACTTAAAATGGCGACAGACGCTTCGGGGCCGCCAGTGGTCAGAGCTACAGGCGGGGAGCAGGCAAGGGTTCTATTAAATTGGACCTGACCTGATGACTGGGGCGCTTGGCTTCGTCCACTACCTTAGCAGCTACCTATGCCGTATCATTGATGGAATATGCCTGAAATAACTGTTTAACTATATATATCAAAGTTTTAGGTGTCGCAATGACACATAGTTTCAGGGTTGTATCCATGGGGGTGGCAACTACAATAACCTCGCAGGAGCTTCTAGAAAAAAACATCTGAACTAGAAAAAACTGATCTAGCCGCTTCAGGTATACTTTAAGACAAGAAATGGATCAAGATAGAACATAATCTATACGTTGGCTTTAGGATTTTGCGGAACTTACTTGGCCCACTATTCCTTAGGGCTCTGTCTCTTTCGAGCCCAACCAGTAGCCGCAAAGCGGCATATGATGTAGGCAGAATAGCCATACCCAGTGGTTAGAGGCGTTTAAATTCTAACCAAAAGGTCGCGGGGTCGAGCCCCAGGTGTTCCATACTTAGGCGTAGGGTATGACCGGCTGGCGTCAGCTAATAAGCTAGATATGGCCATCCCAGTCTCCCTTACCTTTGTCGATAATCCTATTCTGCGCATATATATGTGTGTTAAAAACGATAAGTCCTTTCAAAAACGCGACAAACTTTGTTTCGCAAATTTTCGATACTGGTTCTCCTGGTCGTCTTCAGACGTGTGGCAAAAACGCAAAACAGTCAAACATTTTGAGTGTCAGAAAACCGATATTGTCTTTTAGTTCCTGTCAATAATTCATGGCCTCGGTTAATATCTCACGTTGGTTGGTTGTGGCCACCTCCATTTTCCCCTGAGATTATTGTAAACGGCGTTAAGCTCAGTATGCTGATTAATGCATAATTCATCGGAATAAATGGCCTCCAAAAATCACGGTCTTTTTTAAGTAGGTAGGTACCAGGAATCATTGGCAGGAATTAAAAGATAGTATTGATTTTTTGACACTTAAAAATATTGACTATTCCCGAGATCGTCTCCTCCAGGACGCGCATCTTCGCTTCTATCGACAATATATATGTTTGCAAAGTGGTACACAAGTTCTCTTTTCGGACCTTGATTCTGAGAGATTAACTCTCCGTAATGTCTAGTGCTTGAAGGAAATGAGTACTCCGATTTCAAAAAAAAATTCGCAACTCTGGCAGTTTCTTTAAATTTTGGCGAGCATATTTGCATGAATCAACATCGTGAGTTAAGCAATCCCGTCAGCACGATATGGGCGTTCTTATGGACGTCCTGAGGTCTTGCCATGTGAAGAAAACTGACAATCGGCAAATATTCCAAGACGATGGTTTTTATGTATTCCCTGCCATAAGTAGTCCACTTATTTGGGAAAATTTCCGTCCGGCAAACTGGGCGACCAGCTCATTAAGTCAGCCGCATATTCAGGCCACGTGCGGAAGAATAGCAACAAGTCGGATATACTACCGCGAACCTACTTTGCTTATAAGAATCATCGCGTTCCGCTTAATAAGGTCGGTATATGTCGCCAGTCAGACCTCAGAGATGCCATTTCGATTATGAACTTTAAAGGCCAACGGGACGTTCTGTCTGACGGAAGTCCACTCAATTGGTCTGATTAGGTTTACAGACAGCGTAACAACGAACATGACAAGGCAAGTAGGCCAGGGAGATGTTAGTGCGAGCTTGTCAGCGAGCTTGTGCGTCCTCCGGTGGCAAAGTCTTAAAAGGGGTGAGCGGACGAGAGCAACGGCTTTTAGCGCTAATCGATGTATGCTGATTTGCCAGCGCTGTAGTCAGTTGGTCTGGTGGCGTTTCGTACCATTCACTCGAAAACGGAGAAAGGTGCCAAGACGTAGTTCACCCACAACTGGCGGAATCCCTCGGATACTAAACCGACAACCCAACAGCAATTGTTTTAGCCGGTAGTGTCCGAAACTTGATGTCCTTGACCTCTCGGAGCAAATAAACACCAAAAGGAATTGAAAGGAACTCCGATAAACGGGCAGCGACGAATGGTAGTCGTAGACTGAGACGATTCTGCGGCTTTTCGGTGCATTTTTTTAAGTACCCTTAACTGCGGACTTACAGCTCTGAGTAGAAACGCGAACAGGTACGATCCCCAACCTACTACATTCAAAACAGAAGGACGACAAGGAACTCGTGGACTTCAGCCCGACGGTGTTGCAAACTACCGATTAGCTCTCAACCACAATCAAATGGCGCAGCGTTTTGCGCCAGTGCATGTGTGTGTGTGTTTGCGTTGCCGTCAAGGCCTCAATTAAACAGAAAAAAGAGGGATTTCAGTTTTCCCTGCGGTTGTTTTGTGACTTATGACTGCGCCTGATTGCGTTCATTTCTGCTTGATACATTTGTGAGGTCAGAAGTGGCAGTTTAAGTGGTACTGAGAGTGGTAGCCACAGGAGTTCGCAGAATCTCGTTTTGCGAACAATGTTTAGATTTCACCATGGGTCAGAAGACGTTCTAACCCTAATTTATGTGAACATACAGGCCCCTAAGTTGATCGTTAAATTTCAGAGTTGGCGGCGCCTGCTTTTAGGCACCCAATCACGAAGAGGCCGCTTTGCATTTCGCAAAATGGGAACAACATTCAATGAAATTTTACTTCGCCCTAGCTAGGCCCTTTGGCGTAAAGTCTACTGATTACAGGAAGTAGTCGAAAAATATTAGCAAAAAGGACAGGAGCCTGGAGTGGCCAGTTTTGACCGTCTTCGGCTCAACAAAAATAATTACGGGCTGTGGGAACCTGGGGTCTGGGCCGCACCATCAGTTGCGGCACGGATTCCGAGTTAAATACTCAGGTCTTCCAACAGCAATCATCCCCTCTCTCACAAATACAGCTGTGTCAGTACTCTATTCCAAAGAGTGAAAACACAGTGTAGCACACCGGCTAACAAAAGAGCTGAGCGACGGTACCTTCTTAACCTCTTTTGGGCCAATGGATGTCCAAGCAATCAAGTAAAGAAAGCGCTGAGTGAACAGCCGACGGCCACAAAAAGAGCAACCCGAAGTCTGGAGGGCTATTGCTTACAGTAAAGGAAACTTCGAGGTCTATCGACCCCAGGCAACAATTCGTCGTCTCAGCAGTTGTCAGCCAAATACGTTGTAGCCATAAAGGCTGCAACTACGTTAGGAAAACTGGACGGAAACTGTAGACCCGTCTACAGGAGCACAAACTGGCAACTCGGAGACTTAATCACCCGAACTCACAGCCTGCAACTCACATCGCAGAAACTGGCCACAGTTTTGACTTCCAAGGAGCAATAGTCTTAGGCCGGGACACCTTAGGGACAGAACGTCTCACACTTGAGGCTTGGTACTCAGATGCCAAGTCCATCAACAGGCATGTAGAACTTCTTGCGGCCTATAAGGTCCTATATCATTACAATCGCCATGACCAGAACAAGACGGTCACACGAAGCTTAAAAACACCGAGTAAACACGGTCCGTCGACTAATTCACTCAAAAGGCGAGCACAGGTGCAACCGACCCCACTGAGGTGACGTTACGCAGCCGCCTATATTCACAGGAAATGACCTGTAGGCCATGGCAGCGAAAGAAGAAAAGATTAATCGGCCTAAGGCCAAAAAATTTGGCCGTTTGTTCGAAATTCTGGCCGACTGTTTGCGCAGAACTTTTTGGTAAGGGACGACGGACCAAGCCAATCGAAAAGTCAAACAATTTCAATGATCCGGTGAACCCATTACAGTTCTCAGAAGAAAACGTTGTCCATAAATACGTTTTGCGCAGAATTTGCAAATAATCATCCTCTTCTACCAAACTATCTAGTCAGAGGTTAATTCTGGCAGTGATTATCGCTCGCAGGGATCTCCTTAAAACTGCCGAAATAGATTTTCTCAAAGCTCGGCAGCTGAAGTGCTCTCCACTATTTTATCCAGATCCGACATTGAGATAACTGGTGAATGTTTCGGGGAATTAAGGTCCCTGTGCAGAAAAAACAACATTATGCGAAAGTCCAAATTGCAATCAGCAAAGGCTATCTAACAGACCCACTAGTACTGCAAAATACAGTTCCAAAATAAAGGTATTAATCACTGAGTCCATCAGTTTAAGCTGTAAAACGAAGTAAAGGCGCTAATTACTTTATGAGTATGACAGTACTGTTCGCCGATCTAACCGGATGGCATGATAGGAATGAGCATTTCCGTCCTGACATCCGGATGGACCTGTGCACGCAGATGTACAATCTCACGAAATATTAACTGCAAGCTTGAAATATGTTTCTGATTCGAAAAGATTGTAATAGTAATCATCGCGCAACGTTATCCTGGGATATTTCAATCACAGCAGAATGCTGGCTTTCGGCTATCTGCAAACACTTGGCATTGTAAAAAATGAATTCTTAAGCAGTGTATAGATTTCTCCATTGATGTTCGATAACCTTACGGATTTAGTCATATTTTACCGAGAAAATGTACGAAAATATTCTTTCTTGTGCTTATGAGGCAGTACATCATGTCTTCTTCAAATTTTCTTCGCAAAAAGAGAGCATTTTCGGTTTCAAAAAGGTTTCTAATCACGAGACTTTTCGAGACCGTGAAATGTCCATTCACACAGCATCACATCTGTAGATTTATAAATGCTACTTATGAGATATGCATGGTCCATCTCCAGCACAAAATGGTGAATCCTACATGACGTCTTTCTAACGGCATGGAACGTCTGGTAGTCCTAAATGCAAGTGTAATGACAGTTGGAAAAAATGGTGCCGATGATAACATACTGCCTATATCATGCGCCGCTGTGCGGCTGCTGGTCGGGCTCGAGAGAGAAAGCCCGTAAGGCACAACGGAACGAGTGAGTTCCGTAGAAATGATCGGTGAGCACCTCTCTACCACTGTATATTCCCGATCAAAACCGACAGGACAACGGACCCGTGGCCCGGGGGTTAAAGGCGTGGACTTCTAACTAACAGGTGGCGAGTTCGAGCCTCGGGTGTTCCACACTTCGGGGTTGGATATGACTGGCTGACGACAGCTATTAAGCCAGAAATGGCCATCCCAGTCCCCCCTGTCTTTGTCGAAAATGCCATACTGCCTTTATCATGCGCCGCTGTGTGGCTGATTGTTGGACTCGAGCGAGAGCCCGTACGGCACAACGGAACGAATGAGTTCCGTAAAAACTATGGGTGGGCGCCCCCTACCTATTTAAAATGTGTTAAAAGCAGAAATATATTCTCCCTTCAAGTAGTTGATTTGAAAAGGATGTAATTTGTTATGAAGCGAACAAGAGAAAAAAGATTTTGTGCATTTGGAACTACAAGAGCATCAAAGATCAACGGAACATATGCATACTTTATAAGTAGTCATGTTTACAGAGTGTAGTTTTGCAGACAGCCGAACGGAAAGTCATTCAAAAGCTGGTATTCTGAGGTTATCGAGTATCTTAGGATCGTGTTGCAGGACAATTAATACTAAAACTCTACTTCATTAGCCTGTTTGAATCAAAAACACTTCAGAATTTCGGTTAACCTTTCACGAGATAGCGCATTTTCCTGTAACTAGTCGATGGCCGCAACCAATTTAAAAATGGTCATTACGGCAGTTATCTTTGTCCTAGTCATACAAATGTTTTCTCATCTACACAGTTATTCCTGAAGTAATTAAAACTTCTTTGTTATTTGTTGCTATTCAACTCCAAAGAAAAATAGGATAGGTCATCTTCGTCCAGAACGCCGCTGACATGCCACCTCGTATTTCAGGGCGCAAAAATCCTGGGACAGTGTGTACTGCTAGGACGTCTCTCAACGACCAACTGACATTTTGCAGTCTGCGGTTAAACGTAGAGCTGGTTCGCGACGACAAATAAGCAAAAAGTGATCACCTCCTATTTTTGTACTTTTTATGAGAAAAAATCTAACAGATGCTATAAAATTGTTTCTCCTTTGGAGCATAGTCTTGTTAAAACTTCATATCAATTAAGAAAGAAGGCAAGTTAAGTTTAATCCTTCGCAGAAGACAAGTATTGTCTTTGATATTTCGTGCACGACTCTATCTTACAGGAAAGCCTCGAAGACGTCTGAACTAAAGTTGCTTAATACTGCTCCCCGTGTAATGGTTCCGTTTGGTCAAAGGTGTTGGGATCTCGGACCCATTTTAACACACTCGGCAGGAAATTGTTTGTGTAAAAATATCTTGCCAATTGTCACCAATCGCTTGCAGCGCAGGTGTAGGTTATTTCTGTCAGCTGGAGGTGATGACAGTTTACTCAGGCAGGGAGACAGAGTTTCACATAGAACCAAACACCGGAAACAATCCAGAGTTAATGCACATAAACACCATGGGGGAAAAGAGGTGTGTCGTTTGGGGCGACACAATTCTCCTGCCACGAAAGCATGTCTTATGTGTAGGAGTTTGTAGTCTTTGCACAAGTCCTAGACTCTTCTTTTTCCAGCATATAAGATGGAAATTAACGTCTCCTGCTATATTTGCTCATTTCAGAGAGAAAACCAAGGACTATGCAAGGATACTCGGCGTCTTTTATGGTTAAATATACAAAAGATGGGCTAACTCATGAAAAACAACCGAAATTACGAAATCCGTTTTAGTTTAGAATAGATTAACTAAGAAAAATGTAAAACAATTCATCTGGTAGCATAATTCTATAAAAATTCAGCTACGTCTGGGTGCCGGCTATCGAACTAACTTCTTTTCGGCTGCATGCAACAACTACACTCTGCGAAAAATGACTACTGAATTAGCATGCATTTTTCTCATTGATTTTCGGTGCCTTTAAATATTCATATTTCAAGCCACATTCGTAAATAAAGAACCGTGACGTTTTATTAACGGTCATTTCATGGTATTAAAAAAATCGCACAATTAGAAACGCTTTTGAAAGCCAAAGTATATTTTTCCTTGGAGTATAAAATTGAAAAAAGCAGTTTTCTACCGAATGAGCAGAAAAATGAATATTTTTATTTATGTTTCCTATGAAATATAATAGCATTTATAAAGGCATCAAAATAAATGAGAAAAAATGCACACTAAGTAAGTAGTCATTGTTTGCAGAGTGTAGTTTTTGCATGCAAGCGGAAAGAAGGTAGTTCGATAGCCGGCATCCTGAGGTAACCGAATTATTATATAATCACGCTGCACGGTGATCTGTTTGACGATACTACTTAATTAATCTTTTCAAAACGAAAATGCATTTCGAAATTTCGGTTGACATTTCATGAGTTAGCCCACCTACTGTAACCATTCTGCATGGATTAACTTTTTCAAGCGCACTGTGAAACAAAACACTGTTGAACGAATGAACTTTGGCGATCGAACCTCAGATGTTTAGTCGAGATTACCTCAAAACGCGAACATCTGACTTGTTACCATGGTGCGTTATGTAAAAATTGCTTTTCTCGGGCGCAGAATAGGGTTTCGAGTTATTTCACTGACGAAAACAACACACTTGAACGGCTCTAAACCCTTCGTGGCATCGAGATCATTTTCTGTGGACCCTATTTCCGCATTTGTTTGTTTCGCAAGTAAAACATATTTTTCCAGGTGAGAAGTCTCTACACCGACAATTTTTATCAGCCAAACCTGATGGGCGATTTCGCATAGAGCAAACAAGACAAACCTCAGGCAGCAACTTTATTTTCAGAAAAGTAGATGCCCTTCAAATTAAATTTGTACAGGACACATACTTTCTTGTTTCGGACATTTCAGATTTCCAGGCAAATTATTTTTTTTCGCAGATGCAGAAGGAATTTTAGGACTTTTTAGTAACAACCAACTGCCTATTCGTGGAATGACGTCGAAGCATCTCCAGCCCATGGTTAGCAGTTGTCTGTGCTCTGGTTCAGTAAAGTGACGAGTAAGGAAGATGGAGGCCGACCGATCACCGGATACATTTGTCATGTTTCTGCACTTTCCTATTCCTGTGGAAGCTAATTATCGGAGATGTCAAGGTCAACAGCACAGGCGGCCGATGTAGGCTATCTTCAACTATAATACTACAGGTTTTCAGATGGTTGCTTAAAGCCAAGTAAGCAGGGGCAAGACCTATATCTCGGTTGTCTATGTTCTCAACGGAAGCCCAAGCTTTGGTCGGTTACATGGCCAGGTTCAAAGAAGACGAGAAACGTCACCAAAGCGAATCCGCCCTAACCTCCGAAGTTTATGACTCTATAAGGGATGAAACTCACCAGGAATGCAAATTTTATAAAAAGCATGCTTGCCCGTCATGATTTATGCGATATCAGTAACCAGCAAATCTGCTAGACATTACTCCTCCAGTCGTCTGAGTCTCTACTGAAAACACTTTTTCAGCAGTTACAAATATTTGAAGCGACTGGCAATCAATGCATTTGTTTCCAGACCCACCTGCGTCTTTCCAGGTCCTAAGGACACCGGACACACCCATCATCTAACAAACAATGGACACTTAAATAATTTGTGCGACCTGCTTGATGCGTAGGCACTGCAGTGTACTTTGAAAAATTTAACCTGATTATTACAGCCGTATCGGATATTCGCAACCCAACACCAATAATGCGACATTTGTATTCATATTACATCTATGAACGTCTTCTATTTGGGCCCGTTCACACTAATGTGGACATAACTTTCCGTATATTGCAGGACTGCAGGAAAGCATTTATTTCTTAAATAAAATATAGTACCCCTGGAGAGACCGAATGGATGATAGGAGCAGAACTGTTTTCGATAGAAATAATTTTGGCGCTCGATAGATCTGCATCACTTGTAAATGTTGGTTAGACTGTTCGACGTGTCGTGGGTTATTAAAATCCCAGCACACTTGCTGCATTAAGAAAGTAATGCAAATTGTAATGATTAATTAGAAGATCGAATCAGTATAATCTATTGGAAGAGTATTTTGTCAATTTAACAGACCACAAAGCGTATTGGGGGACAAATAACCAGATCAGGATATAAATATATTCGTCCAGAAATAGACACCCATCTACCCATTGACTTTTCGAAACAAACAAGTTTCGTATGGGTGGGAAACGTCACGAACAGGCAACCGCCTACCAGGACGAAGTTGGCTAAGTCATAATAGCAGCAAGGAAAGACGACAGAGTCTGGGGGTATATTGATACAGCACTGTTTCGGGCTTGTTCGCTTTCATTCAGCCAATCATAATCCTGACCCCCAGCTGGGACCGGAAACACAAACATGTGTACAGACGCACCTGGCGCAGTTGGTCCACCTTTCGGGTCTCCTAGATGGGTCATAAGCACTTCACCGAAACGAAGTTCATCAGTGCCTCGCCACCTGTCATTCGCTGTCGCTGCAGATCGGGTATTTATTCAATCAGGAACTGATGCACACCGATCCATTGGCTTCCCGAAGCAAAAAACTTCGTATGGATGATAGGGGTCACGAACAGGCAACCGCCTACCACCTGCTTATGGCCCACCTGGTAGACCCCAGTGGTGGATCAACTGCGCCAGGTGCGTCTGTGCGCGTGTTTGTGTTTCTGGTCCTAGCTGCTGGTCAGGGTGATGATCGGCTAGACAAAGGCAAAATAATGCTGAAACAGTACTGTATCAATCTATCCACATTCTCTGTCGTCTCACTTCGTTGCTATATATACATATCGATCTATCGAGTACCCGGACAGTTTTGTGAAGAACTGCCTCAGGCGTCAGGCACAACCTCGAGGTCCCTCCTCAGATGGAGAAACCGTGACCCAGAAATTCTTCTCCCTGCCCTATATGCAGGGGACCTCGGAAATGCTCGCCCGTCAGCTAAATCAGTTCGGTATCCGCGTTTCCCACAAGCCTGCATCCTCGCTGCGCACAGTCTTAACTCGAGTAAAGGATTCTATCCCCAAAGAGGAACAGACTAACGTCATCTATCGCATCCCGTGTGTCCCTGCGTTCACGTTGGTCATAAAGGACGACGCCTGGGAACTCGTAATAATGAACACAAACTAGCTGTCCGTCGCCGTGATCCACTGTCCCTCGTCTTTGCACACGCACTCCAGTGCGACCACCGTTTTAATTGGGATAACACCGACGTCATCGCCACGGCCAACACAAAACGGGCGAGAGAATTCCTAGAGGCATGGCACTCTAACGCGGACAGCATCGACCGCCACGTTGACCTAGACGCTCATTATGAGGGCCTAAGATCACGCCTTACTAAGCCGAGCCCCACGCCGAATCAGAAGCCGCTAATCCAGGCGCCCGCAGTTCTGCCAACCTACCATTCTCCCTCCCCTCCAACACGGGGAGCCGTAACGATTCCCCCCCCCCTTTTCCTGCCCTCCCGGCTCATAACCCAGCATGGCTCCCTACCCGCATCCCTCCTCACACGCTAATGGTCCGCCCGTCAATGTTTGTCCTGTCGCGTCTACTAGTCTAGTGTGACTGTCTCACTCTCTCTTTTCTCTTCATTTCGTCTGACGACGGGTTGGTGTCACCAAATCGAAACTTCACAGGTACAACTCGATTTTTTCCGAAGAACCTCCTTCCTTTTCATATATACATATATATATAATGGTAGGGGGGCGCCAATAAACATATATATATATATAGGCAGAATAGCATTACCGACAAAGACAAGGGAGACTGGAATGGCCATTTCTGGCTTATTAGCCTTCGTCAGCCAGCCATACCCAAGCCCGAAGTGTGGAACACCCGAGCCTCGAACTCGCGACCTGTTGGTTTAGAAGTCAACGCCTCTACTCACCGGGCCACGAGCCCGTTGCCTTGTCGGTTTTCGATCGGGAATATACAATGGTAGGGGGCGCTCACCGATCGTTCATACGGAACTCACTCGTTCCGTTGTGCCTTATGGACTCTCTCTCGAGCCCAACCAGCAGCCGCACAGCGGCGCATGATA
>CACRXP010000044.1:1265258-1299860 GCA_902702965.1 Spirometra erinaceieuropaei | reverse complement strand
CGAAGTGGAGAAAAATTTTTTTCCTGATTGACTAAATATATGGGAGACTTCCATGTTTGTTTCACCCAGTTCCGTCTATTCTGGGTATATTTAAATAGCTTAAAAATAGTCGCGAATTGCTTGACTATATCGATGCATTTGAACCGGTTTCCAAATCCACACACATTTCCTGAGTTAGGTCAAATACTCCATGTTTGCTGTTTGCCAGCGCATTGATGAACCAATCATATTCATGCTTCATGTAAAGGAAAACATTCGTCGAACGATTAAGTCGGCTGTCCCGACTTCCGCCGAATTTCTCACATTATGTCATTGCCTTTTCCTTTACATCCTGTAAACTTAAATTTAGGCTGTTTAATGTACTGCAGTGGGGGTTTTGATGGAAGCCACGTCAAATCACCATAAATCTTCGTGAAGTGGAAATTTTCCTTCTGAATCATGAAGAAAGTAATACCATTTAAACGTGCGCAACTGCTTTTCGACAACCAGTAGAGTTCCACGGTATAACGGGCATATCTGATCGAAAGCCAATGCCCTGCAGAAGGTGAAATAGGACACCTTTAATCGAATGTGATTACCGACGTTAATAACCTTATTCATCATCCTGAAAGATGGCTTGAGCAAGGTTTTGTAATAAAGAAGTTCGCAGTCAAGTTAACAATCTTAGTGTGACTCGAAACACGTGTCACGAGTCCTATTTGATCACTTGAATTTTCATCGCTCTGTAAGTACTGACAGTAATGTAATGATCCCACTGTATTTGCTTGTGAATGTCATTTCTTATGATTAAATTTCTCAATCTGTAATAAATATAACAAATTTTCGCGGCGTTTTCCATAAGATAGATTTAGAAAACTAAGTTATTTGGCTCTGGCGTTGAATTATACACTTTCACTGGCTCTTGCAGCCTACTTGCCGATTTTCGTTTGTAAATTCTCGTAATGACCTTCAAAATCATCGTCAAGCTTAAGCGACAGTTCAACTTCTACAGGCAACGTGGCTGGTTGTACTTTGACACCTTGCTCATTGGCTGGATAAATATCTGATAAGTAACTTAACGGAAATGGCCAAATGATATTTTTATCATCTGTATGTTGTTTGTTCTGGCTTACAGGTCGAATAGCTGTTTTAAACTTCCAATCCGAGCCTCCTTTAAATCTCTTGCCTCTTAAAACTACTTTTCTGTATTGTCTTAAAATTTTGAATGAGTTTTCTCTAAATAAGTCTCGAGCTTACTCGTAGCACCGTTCGCCTCCCACGGATAATATGAAATTAAGTCCGGCGTAATCTTCATCCTATTTACGTGTGACTGAGCTTGTCGCTGTAGTCGGATATAATCCCCCACCCCTGCTTCTTTATTATCCTGCTCTCTTTCTCTCTCTCTCTCGCGTCTCCCGACTCAGACAAATCATTCTTCCACCAAAAAACCAACAATGAAACAGATGCGACTTCACCTAGTTACGAAAAAACGTTGCGTATTAGGGCGACCAATGAACTAGGCTCCCATATTGACGCTTAGTTTGACTATTTAACGGAAATTGTCGTTCTGTGCTAGATCATCAAAAAGCAGGAAGTCAGAGACTGCTTTTTGGGCGAGATTTGCTACTGACACTTTTTTCATAATGGGATTCTGAAAAGACCAGTTTGCGTGCAGCTCAAGACAGCAGTCTAGAGAGGGAGCAAATGGCCTTACCCAGCAGGAAATGCGGGCTAGTTAGCGCTGGAATGACGGAGAATGCAAGCAGACGCTTAAACAGCCCATTAGCATAGTCGCAGCTTCCCACTGAAGCCTTAGTGGGTGGGGACAATCAGTGCCAGAACCCTCATGAAAACTCTTTCGGCTTTTTAACTGAGCTCCCAACACGGACTACCATGAGACACAATCGCTGACTGATTATTCGCACACGGTAGGTTTTTGGTATTTATTTCAACATCTGTCCGCTTGTGTGTGCAAACGTGTGTCCCTGGTTTCTACGAGGCAGTCATAAAACAGTATTCTTCACTTACCTGAGGAGAGGATTTTGGTTTTAAAAAGCCAACTACTTCTGGCTCATTGTAAAGACAAATTGTGGCCTCACTCTCTCTTCTGCATGTGTGCTTGGGCTTTTTAACTTCTTGGGATCGTAGTGTGCGGGAATGGAGTAAATTCTTTGAGACAAAACTTCTGCGGGTTCGGTTTTAAAAGTCATTAGGAGTATACGAGCGGGTATTCACCAAGCCCAGTCGAATAAACCCGTAATATTCACACTCAGCACACTCTGAGAGCAGGATTAGTTACTCTGGTGGAGAAAAAATCGTCTACATAATCCTATGTATCAGTTGTGGCGCGGTCTATTGTGGCCAACCCCTGAGATCTGTCACCCCACCAACTAATGGTAAGGGAGTGAGGCCAGATATTGTAAGTGACCCTGCTCACTGGACACGGGAGACACGCCTTCATGGGAAGAACTTTGCATCGTTGACGCCTGCTCGACAAAGAAAGACCGCGAGCACCTGGGAGCCGTACACCAGGACGAAGTTCATATCAATAGGCATGTCGTTTTCGATTCTCAAGAGCAAGAGGAGACAAATGTAGCCAGTCACGATTGAGCGACCAAATGCAGTGGACGCCTGTTGGCACGAATTTCAACCAACCATCGAATCCTTTGTTCCGCATGATTAGAAAGTCAACTGTCCTTGTACACCACCCACACATCTTGGAGAACCAGTCTCAAATGCGTTGTTTTGCTCGCAAAGAATTTCATCGTTCTTCGTATATACATATATATGTAGATCAGAGGTGGTATGCATTTCGAGTTGATATAAAGAGAAATAGAAGAGGTTCTTTGGAAAAGTCGAGTTTTACTCGTGAATGTTTGAGCTGGGCTTGAAAATTCACGAGTATAACTCGACTTTTCCGAAGAACCTTTGCTACATATATATATATATATATATGTTAGAAGTTAGGCATCCTAGGAAGTTCTTTGGGGGACAATAAACTGCACACCGTAAATGTTAGACTATGTTTCCTCAAATCTTCGCCAGGTCACAATAAATGACCGCTTCTGGCGGTCAACAGTCACTCTGTCATATTCTGCAGGGTGAGAACACCTCTCTCAAGTGGCAGTGCATGCTTTGGATAATTGGCACACCTTTGCTCGTGCCAGGAGTCGTCTAATTGATGTCCTCCCAGGCAGGCATGGCCGAGAATTTCGCGAGGTCACTCATGCGGATGACTCATGCTTTGGTCAGTCTCTCGGGGCGCATGCTCTACGCCAAAATCTCAACGGGAAATAAAATATACCGTAGCACACAGTGAGTGTTTATTGGCACAAACCGTAAATAGGCATTAGTTTTCAGGCATGTTCGAGAGGTTACTGCTTGGGCGCACTTGTTGTACGTACGACCAACGTCGGAAATCCGCGCATTAACAAACAGCTTATTTAACTTCAACACATTCATGACCTTAGCATACTAACATCCGCTGTCCGTAGACATTATAACGCGCGATGCGTAAGTTATTGAAGAACAGAATGTAGCACTGAAAAAATGATATTGAGTAGGAAAGTCATTACACATTCAGAGAATTTAGTACACACCTTCTTATATGAACATCAAACACGATTAATCAGTAAAACTGTCTCCAGCCTCGCTACGGCCTAGCTACGGCTTCTGAAAGGACACAGACCGGAGGTAACCATCAGGCGTCACATAATGAAACCGGATGACCCACCGCCACGGAAAGAAATATCTGGAGTCGTTTGTCAAATCTGGTGCAATTACGGACAGAGCAACTACGTCGGAGAAACCGGAAGAGTGCTTTGAACGCGAATGGCCGAACACGCGCAACAGTGCAGGAAAATGATGCCTACGGACAAGTTGAAGCTCATTCGACGAGATCTGACCACACTTCAAATTCGACGAGGCAGAAATCCTTGCGTGAGTCGGGAGCTACTTTAATCAAGGTTCAGTGCCTTCCAGTCTATTAATAAGTGCAATGACCTCCCCTTTCCGCGATCGGTGCTGCGTTCTAGCCTTGGCGAAGTAAGTAGCCACGTGGGTAGCGCACAAGAGAACGCTGCTCCTAACGGCAGGGTCGGGGGCCAGATGGTCGAGCAATCATGCAACGATTAACAATTTGCATGCCGATCACCAAGCCATTAACGCACCAGCGAGCAAAAATCCCGATTAAATGGAGAGGAGTCAATTATCATAGATATGTAGTGACATAGCGACCACATCCTATAATTACTGCAGTCTATAGTGCATTAGCTACCCGTATCTACTAAGGCAGATAAAGCTCCCGTTCCATTGATCGTGTCTCCTTTTTCACAGAGCACTGAATGCTTTCACCGGATGGTCCTAACGTTCCCAGTTATTTTACTCCTAAAAGTCGATTTCCTGGTGTCGATTTCATTTCTGGAATTACTGACGCTCCCCTACCTATGCAGCACATTGCATAATGTAAAATCGGAAATATTGTGGCGAGTAGAAGATGGAATATGTTAATAAGTAGGCTAGAATGGGAGAGAGCTTCGTAATTACAGCCTTTTTTTCACGGTCGATGTTCAGAGTCCCTCAAGGTCAAAGTTGGAAGAAGATTTCATTTTCTATGAAAATTAGTTTTTTGGGGTGTTCTCATAAAATACCAGCAAACTCAAATTAACATCTCTAGTCATCAGCTAAATTCAGTGATTTTCGAACATGTTTAAACACTTTTTTGATGCTGGGTACCCTTCGTTAAGTTTTCGCCTGGGACGACTGCTATGCATGTGGTTTAGAAGACCCTTCACATTTTGAATCAGTCCGCTTTATATATTGCCACGAGAAATTTTGCAGATATCCATTCTGGGGGGGAAGTCAAATGAGATCTTTATTCGATTATGTGATCTTCATCACCAGACGAGCGGTTCAATTCTCACACATCCAAATTAATCTCTATGACATGTTTCGTTCCGTATGAGGAAGGCATCAGAGCATATGCCCGTTGAACTGATAACGAACCTCACTCCATTGAAATGAAACACGCATGTTCTCCTACGTCAGTGTGCAAAGTGAAGTAATTCCAGATACAGGATTACTGCTAGATCTGAGTGTGGAGTCGATCCGGTCCCCACCCGGACGAAAAATCAAACCAACCACCTGGTAATTTCCCTCCACATAAGGGATTCATCTGAGCTCGTTGAAAGAAAACTCAAAAACAGTAAACAGTATTAACGGCGCTCAAGTCGCTTTGCGTGGCTTAAAGACGACACTGAATGGCTGAGTAAAATCTGGTAGATGGAGCTTGCGAAACTGGTTACGGTGGCCAGGTTGGGAGGTTCAGCTCAAATTGCATGCGTGAACATCAACTGGTTGTAAGGAAGCGAGATCACCTGACCTAAGTA
This sequence comes from Spirometra erinaceieuropaei, assembly GCA_902702965.1. Lineage (NCBI taxonomy): Eukaryota > Metazoa > Platyhelminthes > Cestoda > Diphyllobothriidea > Diphyllobothriidae > Spirometra > Spirometra erinaceieuropaei. Next base: position 1,294,494 of record CACRXP010000044.1, on the reverse strand, counting down.
GCCAGCTGTACGCTGGGTATAGGGTTGAGACAATGCGCTCAGCGAGGTACGCATTCATAGGCGCGCAGACCGCCGTGCCCCACGGAAAGATCGCAGACAGTTGAATGAAAACACAGCCGGTCTTAATCAGACGACTCAAATATTGATACAAACTGTAGCCAACTGTCAAATCACTTGTTTGTAACGGCTAAAGTTATCTGCCCTTTTTATATGCAGCATATATTTGACGGGGGCAGGAGAGTTAGTCACGAAAATTTATGAACTTCATTAGTCTGTCTTTGAAAAGAACTTTGCCAACTGACAGCTAGTAAAACCTGGAGTTGAATGTCCAGAACGTGGGGCATTAAGGCAAGTCCATTTGAAACGCTGACCATTTGGACCGCTGACTATTTGGACCGAAGGAGTTCAACGCAAGGAATTCGCATTTTGCTAACTTGTAGTACTGCTAATTGCACACTTTTATGATAGTCGCTGTAACACGCTCAGTTAGATGTGATTATGTAGCCTCACCTGAAGTAAACAAAGCACGGCCGCCTGTAATACGGCACCGGTGGTACTGGGGGTCTTTACGGATGAGGCCGGGGAACGCACAGATGAAGAGGTCAAGTAGTTGTACGTAAAAAAGCGGTTGGGAATGCGCGGTCGTACTTTGAGCGGTTGAGAAATAATTGTCCTAACCTCCAACCCCTAACCATAACCCCTTTCCCTAACCCCTAACCATAACCCTTAACCCTAAAACGTAACCGCATCCCCTAACCCTAATTCTAACAGCATTGTGTCCATCAGGTGGGGCTACATAGCCACATATTACCAAACACTTCGCCTGTGAGTTTGACGCGCTTTCATCAAGAAGTGGGAATGGATTGGCTAGTTTTGACCGGCCAGCCAGCCTTACCAAACCCTAGGTTCTTAAAATCAAACCGTCTGGTCAGTAGGCACTAAGTCGATGGACTTGCCACGGGGGCCGTCGCAGACGAGCACACAACGTCAGGCCACAAAACATGAGGCAACTTGACAGAGATGAGGCAGGCCGTTTCTAGCCCGAATCAGCCATCCTCAGACAGCTGAAGATTTATAGTCTGCAATCAATAACATCACAGGAATAATTATGTACGGCAGGCTTACGTTGATAATGGAGGGTGGAGGGGCCTTTGCACTGTCGTCAGCGGTGGTAATTGGAAACTGGACACCCTTTCGGCGAAGCGCGGTGTAAACTTTTTCCAGGTCCCTCCGTCCAGGTACGTCCCAGCAGCTGTCCACCCAGCACTAGGTAAGGCAGAGGGGGAATTTTTGTTTTATTTTGCAGAATGCACTCCCTTTACAGGGCTAGCCAGTGTAAAAAAAGGCGGCACAGGCCTGCCGAAAGAGAAAAGATGAAAGATGATGCCGCGCAAGACATTTTATCACAGCAGGACACAGAGGCGAATGCTCCTATGGTGGTGGTGGTGGTGGTGGTGGTGGTGGTGGTGGTGGTGGTGGTGGTGGTGGTGGTGGTGGTGGTGGTGATAGTATTCTGACTTGCTTTTAAACGCCCCACCTAAGTGACCATGATGAAGCGGAGTGTACAGATGAAGCTTGTAGGACAAGGAAGCAAAACGTCTTGGTGGGATGCCTGCGACTGTCCCACAACGTCCATACTTTGCGTACTCCAACAACTAGGTCACGCCCCGACTGGGCTGGATTCACGATAAACAGGCTTGTCGGACTACATTTTTTGCCCACCAGAATTTCCCAACGACTTGTCCAGGCCTCTGCACAGACGTGATGAGAGGTCTGTTTACCTGGCTTCCAACTGTGACCCTGGGACAGAAGGGCTCGAGGCGTCCAGCAAATGTTAGGAGCGGTCATAGACCACTATTCGGACGAGGTAAAAGATGCTGTAGTGAGCGCATCCAAATTCGTCAAACTTATGTGTGTGTGTGTGTGTGTGTGTGTGATAGGTTCTAAACCACCCATTCAGAAGGATCGTGGGATTACCTATGAGTCTTTTCTGCCCACATTGTAGTGCATTTCTAGAGCATTGATTGTGCCAAGTTGCAGAACCTGGGTTAAAGTCCAATGTTTTAGAGGTCTTTACGTCGTTTCTTTGGGCCTCCCTTTTCAGAAAAAGACACACACCGCTGTGGATTTCTGTAAACATGAAACACCTTAGCTACCACAAACCCGCTACCAACAATGTTCTACTTCATCACAAAGCATGCTTCCTTTGTAACCTTCCTGTGAAACATGCGGAGGTCAGGCAACAATTCAGTTTCAAAAATTGTAATTTCCTCATATCATATACAAATGACATGAGAGGCGCGAGTTCGTATGTGTCGCTCAACCTCCTTTTTGTTAGACCTTATAAGGGAAAATTAAGTTCTCCCCTCCTCTTCAACAAAAGAGCAACATTCCTGTTTTCGCACAATGGTACCTTTTCGGGATGAGTATCCCTGGTTATTAGCAGAGAATAAAAATAATAATGGAAAAATCGACGCCCGACTATAAAAAATATGCTTAGTGACCTAACCCCATACTTCAAATTCCAGACACGGACAATTTTCTTCCGGTCAGTTAATATCAAATGTAAACTGATGGCATTTTCAGTTGATTTGTTGTCGACAAGGGGGGGGGGGTTAGAATTGACCAGTCGCTTCTACCGAACGTAGAACGCTTGAAAAATTCCACCGACTCCCCGACTGCTCTGCAACATTCCCGCTTCAACGTAAAAGTAGCTTCCAGTCGGTAAATCCCATATCGCGATTAGCTTTCAATGAGACCAAAAAGTGCTTATATACGGATTTCTTGAGTAGTAATTATTTCGTTTCTCTTGGGCGCTTCAGGGCTGTCGAGACCAAGTATTCCTTGACGGAAGTATTTATCTTCTTCCGGTCGGATTTACAAAAATAAATACAGTAATTCCTTGCTCTCTCGCGTTTGGACATTCGCGGCTCCACTCTATCGCGGACAACGGGTATTTTTGTGTAAGAAACGCCATTAGCATATTTTTGTCAGAATGTTTACTATTACAATATGTTCAGAACTGTATTGCGTATTAGATAAAACTCCTCAATGATACACGATACGTATATTAGAGCGTGCTGTATAAATAGTGGATTTACATACACAATTTCAACTAATTTTACCCAAAACCTAAGAAAATATAAAGGGTTTATGCTGCATAACAGTCGGAAAAATGTCCCCAAAAATGCTGGAGGGTTTTCATTAAAACAATCATTCTTAAATCACGGATTTTCATTTGTCGTCGCTGATGGTGCTTCCTGAGATGGTGTGAGATTAATTTATTGCTGGAGTCTCCTACTGTAATGGCCATTTGAGGGTTAATTGAGACTACTGGTTGAATAACTCTCATGCGAAAGCATTTCTGATAAAGATGGGAGCACTGTTTATCTTGCAAGTTACATGAGACGGGCAATTCTCCTTCCGATGTCAGAACATTTTTCCGAAAGAAAGCATCGAGCCCGGCGCTGCACTGTGGCTCATTGACTGCGGGAGCTCATTTTCATGTATTTTTCCAAACATTTACGTAGTCCTGATTTATAGTATAGCATTGAAAACTCATGAAAATATTGCCAAGTGCGCTTTTCCTATTCAGCTAAACCTATTTTATATCAGTTCTACGGTCAATGACAAGAGAAAAGACCAGTTGCCAAATCCTGGAAACACCAGGAGAATATTAATTCTTTAAGGCCTCTAAAACACGGCAGTTCACTTTGCAGAAATGCATAAAGTTGAGAGTATTTCTGCTGAAAGTCTACATAATTCAAGAAGGATCCATTGTAACGAGATGGAATTATGTGCCAAAAGTTACTGAGTAGGAAGGATGATCGAAGCACTCAAAAAAATACATATTACTTAAGTGGCGGCATCTGCCGCCGGCGGACGGGGTTTATTAGTCAAACGCCGGTGTTGAATGTATCGACTAGACATTAGCCTTCGTGAGTACCCGTAGTATTTTAGAAATTAAAAACATAACTAAAGGTGGTAGGGTACGCTAACCGGTCGTTCTTACGGAACTCACTCGTTTCGTTGCTGCTTACGGGATCTCTCTCGAGCCCAACCAGCAGCCGCACGGCGGCGCATGATATAGGTAGAATGGCATTAGCGACAAAGACAAGGGAGACTGGAATGGTCGTTTCTGGCTTATTAGCCGTCGTCAGCCAGTCATACCCAATCCCGAAGTGTGGAACACCAGAGGCTCGAACTCACGACATGTTAGTTAGAAGTCCACGCGTCTAACCCCTGGGCCACGAGCCCGTTGCCCTGTCGGTTTTCGATCGGGAATATACAATGATAGGGGGCGCTCACCGATCGTTCTTACGGAACTCACTCGTTTCGTTGTGCTTTATGGTCTCTCTCTCGAGCCCAGCCAGCAGCCGCACGGCAGTGCATGATATAGGCAGAATGGCATTACCAACAATGACGAGGGAGACTGGAATGACCATTTCTGGTTTATTAGCCGTCGTCAACCAGTCATACCCAATCCCGAAGTGTGGAACACCAGAGGCTCGAACTCGCGACATGTTAGTAAGAAGTCCACGCGTCTAACCCCTGGGCCACGAGCCCGTTGCCCTGTCGGTTTCGATCGGGAATATACATTGGTAGGGGGCGCTCGCCGATCGTTCTTACTGCCTATATCATGCGCCGTCGTGCGGCTGCTGGTTGGGTTCGAGAGAGAGCCCGTAAGGCACAACGGAATGAGTGAGTTCCGTAAGGACGATCGGTAAGCGCCCCTCTACCATTGTATACTCCCGATCGAATCCTACAGGACAATGGGTTCGTGGTCCAGTTGTTAGAGGCGTGGGCTTCCAACAAACATGTCGCGAGTTCGAGCCTCGGGTGTTCCACAATTCGGGATTGGATATGACTGGCTGACGACGGCTAATAAGCCAGAAATGGTCATTCCAGTCTCCCTTGTCTTTGTTGGCAATAACATACTGCCTATAACCAAAGGTCTTAGTTCAGCCCGCTGCGCATGTTGCATGTTATGTAAGCAGTGGGAAAACGTGTTCATGTGAGCCTCAGCGAGATCACATATACACACCTCGGGTTACTCCTTTTCAGTCCTTCAGAGAACCTTCCTCACTAACCAATAGACTGCGTGTTAACCGGTCAGCAGATTGCCTCACCGAGTCGGCGAACAGGCAAGCGAATCAAAACCGCAGAAGAAAGATCGACAGGGGCAGCAGAGACTTGAATGCTCGCCGTCATCAGGCAGACGTAACCTGATCCCTGAATGCGGAGGCCCAGTGCTCCAACTTCGGATCCCTGGCGGTTGAGCAGTGATCAAGAGTTCAGTGCACGGTTTCATGCCCTGTCTACTGCGACGACCAAATAGGGCTCTAGATTGGAGCCGTGGGACAAAATCAAACCCGCATGTTCTTTACGCAGACATGTGAAACGCCACTTGCATGTGACTTGCAAATTATCGGTAGGAGCCAGAGAGGAAGGGAACTGCGTGTTCATTGCTATATGGTGAAATGCGGCAGAGGGAAAAGGGTGGATAAAAGGGACTTCTGGAAGGATGCCTTTTCTGTCCCCCTGACTGTTGACATGCATTGCTCACTCAACTGTGTTCTGCAAACTAACGACTACACGAGCCAGGTTAATGTGTGTCAGGTTAGAGGCAAATTGGAACTGTGTGCTACAGAGTACCGGACGAAAACCCAACTTTGCTACCCTTGCGAAATCGCGCAAAGTCGCCCAACTGAACTCAAAATCCGGCAGCGACTACCATGACAAATATTAGCGACCTCACTGATGCGGATGATCCACCGTCCTATAGGCCCAATGTACAGCAAAGTTTTCCGCGCCAGTCAATGTGCAGACAGCTGCCATTTGATGCGCCGACCGACGTAAATTGGGCGATGACTGAAAGCCCGTCTGCGGCAACAGAAAGTGTGAGTGCAACGGGGTAATTCAATATCCCGTGAGGCTACTCAGTCCAAAAGAAAATCGCCTGTTCGGCCATCCTGTAAGAAGTCACTAGGACATGCATGGGAAAAGATCAAAACCTGTGAATCTCGCTGCTAATCGATCGTCAGGTGTGTCCGTTCACACCCTCCTGCCTACTTGGCCCTACGCAGCCACGTTCGAAAACGCAGATCAGCCCCATGACTGATGACCGTGATCAAAGTCAAAGCTGTCATCCGTAGGTGCACCAGACATGTCTGATCGGCCGACTTCTACCTTTGAACAGGTTTCCCAATTACATTCCTCCTACGTCTAGTGATGAACTCCCGAAACATCGAGAAAATCCAGGAAGATGGACACCTTTTTGTACATCTCCAGCAGAAAACACACTTTCTTACAGCAGGCGCAACGTCGTTTCTGAAATTCGCCTGCCCGACAACCGCCGGATGCCTCGAATTCGGCGACAACACTATTTAGCACTGAAAATCATGCGTCGATAACATAACAGCAAAGGTGGTTCTGGGGACTGAAATATTCCAGGGAAGACTCGACTTTCAGGAACAAATTTAAACAAAATGTGGAGGCTTGCGGAACATTCGGCTGACGGTTGGGGAGGGTTGGAGACAAAATGATTCAGAACGCAGCAGCGGTTTTAATTTCCAGCAGACTCTGGCTGAAACTGGCGTATCGGTGGCCCTCCACCGACACTGTTTTATCTTTCCACTCTAAGCACAACAGACCCCGAACGCAGCATCTTTTTTTAGTCGCTGCGCATTTACTTCCCGACTGGCAGTGCCACAAGAGGATGAAAATCAGCGTGTCTGCAAAGCTGTTAACTCCGTGTACACGGAGGTTTTCTGACGCGTCAACGAGCTCGCAGTCGCAAAAACCAAAAATGTGGCACGACAGATGAGAGCTCTGCTCAGCTGCGGTCATTTCTAATTTTAGCCTGGTGGTAAACAAGGGTTCTGCGGGATTTGCGTGCGCTTGGGGATGCCTAACACTGTTTTTTCCCCTTATGCGTCTGTTGTGTACGGCGAAAATCTCCTCATTAGGAGGAATGTATGGCCTCTGTCAAGTCATCGTCCCATCAAGAAGATGCACGCAATAGGGCTGGGGGGGAGGGTGGTATGACGTCTGGCCGCAGCACTGTCAGATGACCCTACAATCTCAGTCCAATCTTCCCAGCAACAGAAACGGATGCTGTCAGCAGAGAACTGTCAGGCAACCTCAGGCCCGCTCCCGCCAGAACTGCTCCTGCTTCGAACACAAACATAAATCCCGTTTTTGGGCCTGAGAGCCGGGGAAACCGCTTAAATTTGGCCTTAGTCAGGAAGCTGCCCATTCCTGACTGACTGTCGAGGCATGCCTCAAACAACCGCCGCACGGCTAAACACAGGTGACGAGGATTCAGTGGGCCAGACTATTTGTTAAACCGACGTAATTGACGAGTGCTCACGCTGGCCGAGCACTGCTCACTCTCGCAATGCCGCGTCTGCAGAATGGACGTGTTCGCAACCCCCACCCCCTCTTCCCCCAGCCATGCACTGTTAATTCAGTCAACACCCGGGGGATGTCCATCCTACGGTTTCCATAGCCACGCTACACGCAGTACCTTGGCCGTTGCACAATATGCCACCGAAAAAAATGATAGAGTCCCATGAGATTTTTGAATTGACTGTGATTTTCGCGTCCATTACACGACGCAGTACTTTATCCTGGTAAAAAATAAAACGCTCGATAACTTGGCCCTACGGTAATTGATTGCGCAGGGCCAGAATTGTGTTTATTTGCCTTAGGATGACGCGTTCGTTTGCATTCCAACCGTAGCACCTCTTTTCGCTTTCGTCTAGAGTTTTATCCGTACGTGTTTCGCCCTGAAACGATAGAATGCCCACTTCTGTGTAAAATTGCTAAATGCTCCCACGACATCTGGTGCAGTTAGAGCGTGGACTGTACGTCAGTCTTCCCCTTGATGTTGTGAGTTCGAATCCCACCGAGGTCCCCGGGTTGACGCATATACAAATGCGAATTCTAGTTGATACCCGAGATGAACTCTAGACAATGGCTCTACCATTAGCGCTTCGCGGGCCCAACGTTTCATGTTTACAGGGTCCATGGGAAGTTTAGGAGGTATAGGCTGGCTGGATGACGCTGATGTTGTTACAGGCGGCGTCTGACTCACCGATTGCCGAGCATTCGTCAGGGGTGGCCGCAGTCGGCACGGTGGTGGTTTATTCATCCGCTTCTGCACACTTTTTAGCCCCAGTGAGGCCTGATTGGCGTGTTAAGTAATTAATTATTAATTTCGTCCGTTCCACCGCTTCGCCCGCTGGTGCTGCGGTCATCCGTAAGTAGTGGTGGGATTTTCCGTGCTCAGAAATTCTCACACACAGAGCATGAAGAAACACTGCTTTGGGGCTAATTGCTCACGACCAATACTGGTCACGATGGACGTAGTCGATTAAGCAAATATCGTCCAAATCTGGAGCGCCGACAATGAAGGATGGACCATCGGGGCTCGAATGCAGTTGACTAACCAAATTGCGGCGCTATGACAGCTGCGACCCCACTGCCCACTGATTCTGTCTTTGGTGGTGCTTTCAAGTAAGAACCCGAAACATCAGTCTGAAGAAGGCTATACTTTCACCCTTTTAATTCACAAAAACTGCAAATCGACTGCGTTCCACAAATCATTTTCCAGGTACAAGAGGTTGTTTGGGTAAGAACGCAGTAATGATCAGCGTGGAACACGTTAATTCGCATCCGATAACGTGCTGGCCTGCGACTAAAGAGCATTTTAGCCACATATCAAAAGAGCTATGTATTTGGTTTGTAGTTTCTTTTTATTAACCTTCGATGGCTCTGCAAATTCTACATCACGTCCTGAGAGGGATACATGACAATTTAACTAATTATGTACACTTTGTAGGAAATTACATTTTCCTGAGAGCATGTGTCCGAAAGATGGGAATTTTCAAACACGGCACGATAATGTGAAGTTCAGAAACACTCGAATGAGTATGCTTAATGAAGAGGTGGAAAGCTAATACTAAAAAAACATGCTCACATAGCAGCTTGAGAGCTTTGGAAAAGACTAAACGCAAATAATGTCTTCAAAATATGCCAGCTACCGGACGTTTCGAAAGCACAAGTGCTCGATACTTCCTAACACAAACCTTCAAAATGTGCCGCACTCATTTGAGGAGGTGAAAGATCAGTAATAATAGGTGAGCGGTATATAACATATATGAACAGACTCTCCGGATTTGATGGGTGACGGTTGTGTGTTAAGACTCATGAGATTTTTGCGTAAATCCCAATTTTAAGCTGCATTGGCGGACTGAGTGAGCGGCGACTGTTCTCGTTTTAATGAACATGTAAGACATTCCATCGATGTGCAACCGATTCGACGGGCATAGGGCAATATAGTATGGCGTGTGATCGAGACGTGTGCGTTCCGCGGAGAACGAATAACTCACTCACCTCTTTTTGTCCACATAGACACGTTTAAAAACGCAGAGTCCTCCCATGATTGGCAATTGTTACCAAAGTCAATGCGGTCGTTCGCAGGTGCACCAGACACATTTGACTGGCCGATTTCTACCTTTAAACATCTTTTCTATGTTATGTAGCTGCGCCTGATGGAGACAATACTGTTGAGGTTAGGGTTATGGGTTAGTGCAACTACTTTTCAACCACTTAAAGTACAACCGCACATTCCCAATAACTTTTTGCGTACAATTACTTGATCTTGTCGCCTGTGCGTTCCCGGCTTCACCTGTAAAAACCCCTTTTTACCACCGGTCCCGTATTACAGGGGGCTGGGGTTTTTCTACTTCAGGTGGGGCTACATAACCGCATCTGACCCTTATCTGGTTGCACTCCTTTTTCCAGGGCTCGACTACCTCCAGCATAAACTTGTTCTTATACTGCAGACGCGATGTCGCTTCTTAAACCTACCTATTTGACGATCGCTCGATGTCTCTAATGCAGCGAAAACGCTATTTGGCATTAAAAAGATATGTGACTAAGAGCATGGCAGTAAAGATAACTTTGAGGATAAAAGTTCAGGCAAGCAAACAGACTTAAACGAAAAAGCGCGCTTTTGGGGCCTATAAGTCAGGATGGAATCACAGTTGGAAACTGTAGGGAGCGAATTGGGGCATCCAGAAAGCAGTATTCATGATTTAGAAGAGGTCAGTAGTGTGCAACTTTTATTTTCGCCAACTCTAGTTTCCCGGTGGTCTGGGAATGGACAGTTGTTTTATTTTTTTCATTACACACAAAACACTTAACCTAAATGGCAGCACATTTCGGTTCAGAGTGCTAACAAATCAACTCTACAACCTTAAAGCGATGGAATTTACTGCGACAAATGAGTGTGCACGGAGGTTATTGACGCATCAACGAGTGGTTTTGCCCTTCGAAATGGTCTAACATCCGCTTCCGTTTTTCATTCGCAAGTTAACAAGAACGTAAGTTGGCAATGAAAAAAAGCTATTAAAAGGGCCTCGCCTAGCTTATCTCTGGGCAAGGATATGCGCTAATTCCCTCTACACCGTGCGTTTTTAGTTTGACATTGTTAAAAAAATCCTAACGCTTCATTGCTCTAATTCAGCATTTCCTTCCGCCTGCCAGTGGAAGTCGACCAACGTAGAAAATCATACCGTCATTTGCAGAAAGAACGCTCCTGTTTTGTACATATTAATTCTGAATTTATGTAACGTCTATCTCAGACATTCGCGGACACTAGGACTATGGTTATTTCAGGTTGCGGTTGACGAAAAATGACATGAAAGCGCCTATTTCTCAAACCGCTGCACAATACGCTTATCTCAATCAAGTTTTTAGGGATTTTTTAAAACTCTTCATTGTCGTAGGCGTAAAGGGCAGAGTTTGCAGCAATCCCACATAGGCAACATTATAATACCTCGAGACTTTGAGTTCTGCTTAAGATCTAGTAAATCAGACCTGAAAAATGCGCCTTTTCTCACATAAACTGATAAATATTACATTGATAGAATATCCGAAACCTGCAAGCCCACCTTGAGCATAAGAAGCACCTTCGTTTGAATTTGAATCGGTGCATCATACTTCGGAAGGAGGAGTTTTATGAGGTCGCGAAGGAAATCCCGATTGGCAACCTGAGCCTGAAAGCGTTTACCGCAGTTCTTTACGCAGGCTTCTATCAGGATGAGAGTGTACCAGACACTCAGATGGTCTTTGCCCGCGGCTGAAGTGAGGCGCTTTCGAATGGCTCGGATGGCATCTTTGGGTCTGCGAGTTCATGTGTGCAAGTGTATGCCATCAGAACTTACCCATCGTCGGTCTCATAGAGGGCATCACAAATTTCCAGAATGAGGGCCCAGTCAATACAGGGTTTCCCGCTGTCTGTTGCACGTTCTGCATGTAAAAAGGACAATTGCATCAATGTGGGAAAAGTATTTTTGTGTCTTAGGGATTTTGCTCTGAGAATTGCATTTAAGGGGAAATTTTAATCGTAGGTGTTTCGTTGACTGAACAGGATTTCAAGGATTTCTGTCGCTAAATGTGTAAGTCAAATGCTGACGGATTCAAGCGGGAGTCCGCATCTTCAGGGAAATAAAATTCTTCTTCCACGGAACTGCCGTCTGGAACTCGCATTTTTGCTCATATCGTGAAAGCCTACTTTCTGTCCAAAGTGTTTGTTGTTACTTCTAAATTAAGTATTTTTATTCCGGACGTCATCATAAACTACAATGAGGATTTGGAACATGAACGAAAAGCCATTTCTGTATGACATTACAATACTTTAAAGCAAGTCGTTTGCTAGCCAAGTGTAGCAAGCGAGTAATAATTCCATGAAATCTTTTGCGGAAACGGGTTGGCGAATGACAATTTTCCATACGGTCACTCGTTATATACAACAGATATCGAAACATTGGAAACGGAATTTTAAAGTCACACTTGCCAAGACATGAATTTGTTTAATGTATTTATCAGGGGAAACTCCTGATAACTAAAAGTTTTTCATTACACAGATGCAGGAACCCAGCACTGCATATTGTTTTAAAATGAGTTCATGCCGAAAATGCTACTTTCATGAATTGCAAGTGTAATCGCATAATTTTGAAAAAGCGTAAGTCGGTTTCTAGTAATCGGTTACCGCAAACGTTAGATCTTGCAAATTATTTAACATAATTACATGAAGGCAAAATATTTCCCGGCGTCCTATGGACAAAAAAACCAAGTATTACTTCTCTTCGAAATGCAAAATATCCTAGTTAAAAGAAGACCTGGTTTCCCAACGGCAGTGACTTCCCAGTACATTCGCTCTCCAGCTTTGTTTGAATGCTAAGTTGGTAAGAGTTGACTAAAAATTTTTTCAAACAGGTTTGAGGTAGGCTTTCTCAACTTATTTGTCTTGTGATTTTATAGATAGTCATCCATTTGCGATAACTTCTTGTAGAAATCAGGGTTTGTGGTTTGGAAGACCGATCGCCCTGCATTTACTTACAAGCATCGCTGTGTGTTCATTGAATTTATGGCAAAAGGAGGAGAGCTCATATGAACATTTGACGGCTGTCTTCTTAATCAACCACAATCTCGTCGAAGTAATCTTTAGTCTCATCTTCCAAGGAACAGTTTTATTGTCTTCATATTTTTCATCATCTTTTCCTTTTATGCTGATCGGTTATTTTTGCTCATTTTCAGCTGTTTCCTTATTCCAATAACTGCAAGTAAAGACGTCTAACAGCTTGTATTCCTTCACATCTCTGACAGCACGCCGATACAATTGGCTACCTTATATCTTATGCCAACAAGCTTTATCCTGCGTCAACTGATAGAAGATTTTGAATGTCATTTTATCAACGGGAGTTTTAAGATCGCCTCGGACAGTAATTGATATGACTGTCAAGAAACTCGTGAAATCCACTAAAATGGCAAAACCTATGAAAATGAATTTTTTATTCACACCATTTGAATGGAGAATTTGAGCAAAGGTAAGAACATACTTTTGCCGCTGATATGAAGCAGACTTATCTCATTAATAGATTTTATGTTTATAAATTTCAGAAACTTCAAGATAATTGGAAGAAATTTTGCAAGCTAGCACATGAAACGCCAAGCACTAGGCACCTGCGTTTTTCACCCTAAGAGTGTTAAGATCCTCTATGTTTGAAATCGCAAATAGACCTTTAAGGAGCATGCAACATGTTGGAATGCAAGCATGTTCCATTTAAATACCCACTTCCTGTGTCGGAAAAAATCGATGAAAGTAAACTTCGTTTGTTCAATCAAATGAGGTCTGTGTTTCAAAAAACTGACTTGAGCTTCTCCATAAGCCCTAAAGGGCAAAGATAAACTAAAGTCTTATTTAAGAATAGCTGAATTTTCTAAAAAGAAAATCTCATACGATTTCATTCCGATATGCCACGGTCTGTGAATCTTCTTCAATACATTTATGCTGTTATATTAAAATTTAAGAAGTCCTCACATCAAAACATTTTGTACAAAGAAAAAAACGAAATTTTAGAAATGGCAGGAAACTTAACACAAAATCCATTCTGTAAGGTCATGTTCATGGTCTATAGTCTTGAAGAACGTCAGTTTTCAGCAAGTCACTAAAGGAAGTCAGTAAATAAACCTCAATCGCCTACAATCAGATACCGGCTGACAGAAGAAAGTCTGTTTTATAGGAATAGGCGTCGCAAATCTCAACAACGTCGCGTGTAACGTGAAAACGTGCAAACGCCAATTCTATACAAACGGCATCCTGTTGTCAGGATTAATTGAGTTCAAATCATTAAACTAGTCCCTATAACTTAGAGAAAACGAAAAAAGTCAAACAGCAAAATTAAGTAGAATATCGATTCGGATATTGAATCGCTTTGGTAGAACAAGTCCGCTTTTAGGTGAAGGTATACTGCATGAAGTCATACACTTCAAAACATTCCAAATTAATAAATCCTTTCCATTTAAACGCTCCCTTAGTTAAGGTTAATGGTACAAAAAGTGTTTTTGAGCAAGTTGTGACAAAAACCGTGATCTATAGATCAACTTTAGTATACTAAAGTAGACCAGTGTGATTGTCAAAAAACTTAACACTCGCCTCGCTTGTTTAGTGCCTGCACATCCCATCCAAAAAATAGAACAGGGGTAATGCAGATATCTGTCCATAAACAAGTTGTGTGAGGCATAACTTACACTGTACTCAGTACAAATGACGACATGTGGCAGATCCAATTGTCCAGCTAATATGTATCTTTTCTACTAGCTCTTCTACGTAACATTCTTGTCTGATACATGCAAAAACGGCTGTAAAACTTGTTAAGGCAGAGTAATTTAATCACCACAAAAGAACATTTGTCACATCACACCTTTAAACACCACGTTTAATTTTATTAAATATCTCTTGCTTAAAAACTTCGACCGGAAAAGTTACTTTAACTTTGACGGAGACCAAGCGTCTTAAGATTCATTTACCGATTAAGATGCCGACTGTGGTTGAGTAAGGGTGCGTGTGGAACAGATTCTGCATTTGGACAAACAAAAACCCTCCTTCAAGGCCGAATTTGAAAACTGTCATATTTCTTTAATCTAACTTTACAGGTTAAAACAAATTTCGCCGCGTTCGCAGTGTTCTTTAATGCTTTCAATAAGGGGTAACATCTCAACGTCACTATGACAGAAAAGTTAAAATGAAATTATCTGACACTTCTTGCTAGTCTGACTACAAATCCGTATGAGGTACATATGCAGATGATAAAGCTGGATCGTGTGTAGGCTTTTGTACATTTTTGATTTGTTTCACTACAATCCAACAGCAAAATCATGATATGCAAACAATCGGATGCATCACGCACAATACCTATATATGATACGAATATGGGGTTAACAATTGAGTTCATCTTTTCTCACATTCTAATGGATGGAACTGTAGTGCAGCGCGGTCTATGGATTGATATTTTTACAGTGAGAAAACCGCTTTTCTTTCCATAAGGAAACGCAAAATCCAAAGACAGCTATACCGCCAAAATAGTCTAAATGTACTAATTACTGTCAGGTTCCGTTGGCTTTCGCAGCTTAAGCAGTCGAAGCTTGGATGTTTGTGTGTATGCATTCAGTTGTTAATGTACTGTACACTCGCAGATCCTAAAATCATATGCAATTTTCTGCTCATGAAATGTAATCAACAGATATCTGCCACCAATTTTAACTTATGGCATTTGCGTGCATTTTTTAGTGTTATGCTGAACTGTATTTCATTATACTATTTCTGTCTCATATATACCCTCTTTTTGGTTATTGATATCTCATACTTTAGACAAAGCTGAAGTCAGAGAGCTTGTCTTTGTTGAAACTGATGCAATACAAATACTAACTTGGCAAAGTGGCTTGCAGTTCCTTTTGGAAGACAAGGAAAGCCAATGATGCTTTAACATATTGTAGTCTCTTTGAACGAGTTACTAATAAGCACGCAATCTTCCTTGCCAGCTGTAGCAGATATGTCCAGTGTTATGGATTTTGGACCTGCTGGGTACTCCACATTTTCCATCTCCACGTTCGATAACCTTTGTTGAAGTTGATGTCAAGACTTCATTTCTCAATCTTTCCATGATTTTTTAAGTATAAGGTAATTCACTTTTCTTGTTACGGCTTCCAGATCCTCGCTGGAGACCGATACGTTCGCTAAAGAGGCCCTTGCCATAACCCCGTTGAAGATCCCTGTACGGTTGGTTTTAAAGTCCGCCGTCTTAGCATCCATTTTCATGGTGTTACCTGTATTTTTGATCCTAGTCTTCCAGAGCAATGCCTTCTCAGTTCGCGCCTACATTCTGCAATAGTATCCGTTATGAACTTGACAATAATTCAAAAAATAGCTGCCTAATGACACAAACACTATGCTTATAAACCCAGGCCATGTCAAAACTCTGCAGTTTCAAATTCCTTTACTTGCTATAGCTTAATATGTATGCCAAGGCAGGGAACCTCGTGGAAAATTCGCCTATTTTGTGTGCAGTTATGCTGTAAAACATTTACATTGCGGCGATATTGTTAATTCTTTATCCGCGAGAGACCGCTTGGGGATAAGGTGTCGAAAGTCATATGTATATGTATGTATATGTTTGAGCTGGTGCCGACAAAGACCAGGGAGACCGGAATCACCATTTCTGGCTTATTAGCCGTCATCAGGCAGTCATACCCAACCCCAAGTGTGGATCACTTGGGATTCGTACCCGGGATGTTTGGTCATGGAGTTTGACATTCTACCATTGAGCCGCGGTCCTGTTGTCCTGTCGGTTTTGATCGGCACCACTTCATCTATGTCTTCTACTAGTCGCTGTCCGACTTCCTTTGAGGGTTCTAGTAGGAGCCCCAAGGCATAACAAAACGAGCATGTTCCATAACATGATCGGTGAACGCCCATTGATGACCCTATTTATGTATAGGTTTTTCGCAGATTCGTCCTCAAAAATAAAATTGCAGGCATTTACAATGTGATCGGGTCACAATTTAATTGTAATTTAAGGGTACTGCATAAGGTCACTGTGAATAAGTGCAGAAGGATTGCATTTGACAGTTTTTTACAAAACTGGCCGTATATAGTCATGCTGTAGAAGCCGACTTCTGTCGAAAACTAGACTCGTCCTTAAATAAGTCTCAAATAGTGCACGCGAACTAAGGTCCATAGCACTGATCGGAAAGAGTGACCATGTCATGTTGGTTTGCGAATAACGCTTACACAGTCGACAGATGCATATGACAGAGCCCCGGCTGAATTTCTGTCAAGGAACTTTCGTTGCTATGAGAAGTGAATTATTGGTAGTGAGTTGGCATGGCGTTCTTATCGGAGATCCAGATATTGACTGGGACACTTTCAGTTGACTTATAAGCGGCTTCACGCATCAGAACTGTCTGACAAAAAGCATATAAAGGACAAATCGTTCTGCGTGTTTAGTGCGAGGTATAAAAGAAGGAGATAAACCGGAAGAACAAACTTTGGAGTAGGTCTGTAACAATAAAACGACCTTTGTATCATCAGGACTTTCGCCGAAAGCGAAACTAGGCAAAATCGAATATCCGCAGATCGCGGAAGGAATGTGAAACGCAAGGTATGGAACGGATTGTTGATAAGCCAATAGTGTTTTCAGATTCATCAATAGCGGGTTAAAGGACAAAGAGACGGTCTCAGTGTTGAAAGGAAAAAACCATGAGGGCATTACGGAAAATGACGATAAGGCAGAACACATGGTTCAGTTTTTTTGTATCTGCTTTCACCGATGAAACGGACTTTGGCCAGACTGAATTGTCTACTGAAACATATGACGTAATAATGTAATGCATCGACTCCACAGAAGAAGATGTGAGGAAGGAAATTCTAGCGCTTAAGTACTGTGAATCACCGGTTTCGGAACGAACACAGGCAAAAGTTTTGAAGGAGCTGGTCTGCTAGCTTAACAGACCACTCTTGCGTATTTTAGTGGTCCTATGACGGAGGCATTCCCGGTTAAGATCGCAAGGTTGCGAATATACATCCCATTACAAGGGTGTATCCAGGACGAATGCGAACAATCGACTGGTGAGCCCAACGTGCGTTTGTTACAAAGTCATGGAAAGAATATTCAAAAAGCCGTTATGAAGTCCTTAGAAGAAAAGGGTGTATTTGATAGTGTCGAAGATAGTTTTCGACGAAATCACTCATGTTTAACAAATTTGTTCTGTTTAATGGAACAGTGGCCTCGCTCGTTCAGTTCAGTTCAGTTCAGTTTATTGAGGGAAATAGGCGTAAGCCTTTGAGTACCCTATTTACAACGTAAAAAATGTGTGGTGTGCAGATAGATGTTCTGGGCTGAAATAGTTCGAACACGCCCATAATGATGGGACAAAATGAGAAGGTTTTACAGGGGGTGAGCTCGACTTCTCATCGCTCTTGGTCATTTCGGAACATAAATATGTCTAGATTCTTCTTAAAACTTTGTATAGATAGTGACATCACAACATCTACGGGAAGCTCATTCCATGGTTTGACCACCCGAACCGAGAAGGAGAACTTCCGCACATCCATCCGTGCCTGCTGAGTGCGCAGTTTTAACGGGTGACCTCGGTGGTTGGTCGTGGTAGCAAATTCAAAAAAGTCCTCGAAGGCCAGACTGCAATCCAACCCCTTTACAATGCGGAAGGCTTGCAAAAGATCCCCGCGAAGTTGCCTGTAACTCAAAGGAAAGGGGTTCAGATTTACTAGGCGGGTTGCATAAGGAAAGGAGCTTTGACCCCTAACCATCTTCGTGGCTCTCCTTTGGACTCTTTCGAGGCAGTTTTGATCCACAACAGCCCACGGCCTCCAAACTTGTATGCCGTACTCTAAATGCGGCCGGACGAATGTTCCAAATGTCTTAGAGAAAGATTCTTCGTCAAAGTCCATAAACGCACGCTTGATGGCGTAACGTAGGGACATTGCGCTTTTTGCCACCCTCGAACAGTGGGCGGATGGTTTTAGGGAACTCGTCGTAAGCACACCGAGGTCCTTTTGGGCTTCGACCTCTTGTAGGGCTGCACCGTCCAGAAAGTAGCCTCTTGTGCTGGCGGATTTGGCTGTGTTGCCTAGGCGAAGTATGCTACATTTAGCAACGTTGAACCGCAGGAGCCAACGGTTTGACCACTCCTCCAACCGATTCAGATTCATCTGCAGTCTGTCTTCGTCGGCAGGACCACGAATTACACTCCATATCTTCATGTCATCCGCAAACATTGCTACTTCACAGTCTAAATCTCTTGCGGCATTGTCCACGTAGATAAGGAACAAAATGGGTCCCAGTACTGAACCCTGGGGGACACCACTATCGACCATAGCCGGATCTG
Organism: Spirometra erinaceieuropaei; assembly: GCA_902702965.1. NCBI lineage: Eukaryota > Metazoa > Platyhelminthes > Cestoda > Diphyllobothriidea > Diphyllobothriidae > Spirometra > Spirometra erinaceieuropaei. The sequence goes on along the minus strand of CACRXP010000044.1, from coordinate 1,275,735 downwards.
ATTTTCCCCGACCGACGCACACAACCTGGTGTCGACCCACAAGGAAGTTTTCGATCCATTTAAGGAAGTTGCCACCGATCCCTATTTTTTTCAGCTTATGTAAGAGCCTTTGGTGTGGCACAGTGTCGAAAGCCTTCTGGAAGTCGATGAAGGCTATGTGGACCGCGCGCCTGTCGTCGAGAGCTCAGGTCCAGCTCTGGAGAAATTGCAGCAGGTTTGTCGTGCATGATCTTCTTTTTCGGAACCCATTTTGGCATTTCGATAGCAGGCCGTGAACTTCCAGGAATTGCATCAGTTCAGTCTTTATGATCCTTTCCATAACTTTGCAGAGAATGCATGTCAAGCTTATGGGCCGGTAATTTGTCGTCGCTGCCCTGTTACCTCCTTTGTGTAGCGAAGTAATATGCGCCAGCCTCCAATCGACAGGAAGTGTTCCAGTGTCAAATGACGTTTGAAAGAGCATCGACAAAGGCACAGAGAGCTCACTGGCAAGTTCCTTCAGAAGCTTGGGTGGAATCTCGTCTGGTCCTGGCGACTTCGATTCGTTCAATGCCTCTAATTCTCTTCGGACAGTGCCTTCTGAGAAGAGTATATCACTGACGCTTGGAGTCGGCAGTTCTTCTGTGGAGGGCGGAAGGAACCTTGCCTCGTTTGTGTAGATTGATTGGAAAAACCGTGAAAAATACGCAGCTTTATCCCTACTATCAGCGATCTCAACGCTATCAGTAGTCTTTATCAAAGGGATTTGATGCCTGTTCCATGTAGTTCGTCGGAGGTAGCTATAGAGCAATTTTGTGTTCTGCGTTGCTTTCTGTAGCAAGTTCTTCTCGAATTCCCGCCGCGTCTGCAGAATGGTTTCCAGAATAGTTTTATTATAGATTGTCCTCGTTGGTACGATGCCATATCATGTCTCCGGAATCGAGAACCGGGTCCCCGTACACGTACTTACTACGTGAAGGGAACGCCGCTACAACAAACAGAATTTCAGAGTGATTTCGGCATTCGAATATGGAGGACGTTTAGGCCTTTCTTTCACATCTATAAGGCGGCTAAGGACACAATTTCACTTACGCACAATAACAATGTGGCCAACATATCTTTTATTGAGGATTACCTCTACGATTTTTGGATGCCTTTGAAGCCTGCACCCCGGCCCCGGTACTCTGAATACAAGGCCACTTTAACTTCTCTGAAGAGATATTTAACGTCAAATAACCAGATTAGCATTTAGGTTACTCATGGTCACATAAATAACAGAAATATCCTTTTTCCTACTTGCAGTCAACAGTGCGCATAATGCATACAGACCTGCAGCACCACTCATGGATTGAACTGCGTGACAGATCCTATAACTTGCCCATGGGAAAAAAACTTCCACCCAAATGGCAGTCGACATCTCTTGAAGACCAAGCACACATTTCATACTGTAGTTATGATTTTAATGCCAAAAGCCCAGAGAACGCTAGCAGTTTCCTGTGTGAGTCTAATTTGGCTCACAAAATATGCACAGTAATGTTAGGTAAGGGTCCTGCCTGAGAAACCGTCAACCTGGTGATGTCCGGTTTGGAGATATCGGACAGTAAAAATAAAGCTGAGCATTTTTCTCAATATTTCCAATCCGTTTTCACAAGAGAAGCAGACTTTATTCCCACTAGTTCCGAGAACATGGGAGCTCCCACTATCGAAGATATAGTGTTTCGAAAATCAACGATTTTGGAAGAACTAGAAAGCTTGAAGGAATGTAAATCTCCCGGTCCGGACGAGATCCCAGCAAAGCTGCTTTTCGAGCTTGCCCGAGAGCTGGCCAAACCACTATCCTTTCTTTGCCAGGAATCGTTCGATGCTGGAAGCCTTCCCACAGACTGGAAGACGGCCCACATTACATCCCTTTACAAGAGCTGCAGTCGTGCTCTTGCAACTAACTACAGACCCGTCAGTCTGACGTCAATCTGCTGCAAAGTGATTGAGAAAATCATCAAAAAGGAGTTGATGACTTATCTGGAAAGTCACAATCTCTTGTCCAATGCACAATATGGTTTCCGTAGGGGAAGATTATGTGTAACGAACTTGCTATATACACTGCAAAATTGGACAAGAGCACTGGACGCAAAACACACGGTGCACGTGGCCTATATGGATTTCCGGAAGGCGTTCGACAGTGTCCCGCACCAGCGTCTCCTGTACAAGTTGAGAATAATGGGCATCGGCGGCAAACTTCTCAAATGAATCGAAAACTTCCTCGTCGGCCGTTCCCAAATTGTCTGCGTAGAAAGACAGCAATCAAGACGCACATTCATAGAGAGTGGAGTCCCACAAGGCTCGGTTCTCGGACCAACCCTCTTTCTCTTGTTTATCAATGATTGTGTAGATGAATTGGACTGTGATAATACCATGTTTGCGGATGACATAAAAAGTTGCAAAGTTATCCAGAATGCTACTGATGAGACCAACTTTCAATAAAATCTTTGTCGATTGGACGAGTGGTCCCGCAGATAGCTCTTGTCCTTCAATTTTACCAAATGTACCATACTGCACCTCGGAAATCAGACCCCTAGTACGCGGCAATACTATCTGAACGGAATACCACTTCGAGAAGCAGAAACACAGAAAGATCTCGGAGTCTGGGTTGCAGACATCCTTAAGCCTTCTACGCAATGTTGTAAGGCGGCCAAGGCCGCAACTTCAATGCTATATGCCATCAAGCGGGCATTCGCAGTTTTCGATGAAGACTGCTTCTCCAAAGTCTTCGGCGCGTTTGTAAGGCCGCACCTCGAATATGCAATTCAGGCCTGGAGACCATGGACACATCAGGATTACAATCTGCTCAAAAGGGTGCAGAGGCGAGCCACAAAATTAGTAAGAGATCAAAGTGCACTGCCATACGAGATCCGCTTAACTAACCATAATCTCTATCCTCTGAGTTATAGGCAGTTGCGCGGAGACTTGATGCAAACTTTCCGTATCGTGCGTGGCTTGGACTGCGGCCTTCGGTGCGATGACTTTTTCTAACTCGCCACAACAACTAACCTCCGGGGACATCCCTTAAAGCTACGTGTGCCCCAGGGTAGATTGAATGTGAGAAAATATTTCCTCTCCAACCGTGTCGTGGAACCGTGGAATAATCTGCCCGAGACGGTTGTCATGTCTCAATCAGTGGCGACATTTAAATGTAGGCTTGACAGACATATGCAACAGCAACAGGCGGACTATGCAACTTTTTAGCCATGTGACCAGTGACATATGTGAATCAATGCCTGCATACACTAACTGCTGTAATTTCTTCACATTTTTGTGTATTTATCGATTTTTATGTACAAATAGGGAGTTCAAAGGCGTAAGCATATTTCCCTCAAATACGCTGACTGACTGACATAGAGTGGGATTTGATGCATTGCACGCGATCAGAAAACTCCTTAGAGCAGAAATTTATGCAACTGATCACAACTGAGTTCCTTACCCAACATGTTAAAGTGAACACTCGATTCAGAGATGGACAGCAGTCCAGTTGTTTGGACCTCATCATCACTAGGAATGATAGTTGCATTCTTGGATTGGAATCGGTCACGCCCCTTGGTCGAAGTGACCACCGCGTCCTTGTTTGGGAATATAGTCATTTTTCTGTACCCGAAATTCGAGCTGCTGAGGAAAGAAGTGTATGGAAAGGGGATTATCCCCGAACGAAAAACATGCTACAGAAGGTGAACTGGAATGCAGCACAAGGATCTGACACAGAAAACGATTGGTTCTTCTTCAAGAACATAATGCAGCGCATGGTAGAGAGCTGTTGTCCAAATAAGGGGAAGCTGCGCATTTTCCAAACAGAGTGGGTGACGTCAGAAATAAAGAAAAAATTTCAATGGAAAAGGAGACTTTGGAAAAAGTACGTCAGATGTCAGCAACCATAGCAGTTCGGTAACTTCAGAAAACAGAGAAATGTATATCGGAATCTATTAAGGAGGGAACGGGCACAAATTTGAGTCAAAACTTCTAAAAATATCCCACAAAATTCAAAAAATTCTTCGGATACGTGAATAAGGTGAAACGCAAACGGGCCTGCATTCCCTGCCTAAAAGATCGTCAGGGAAATACGTTGTTTGACAACTCAGATAAGGCGAATCTGTTGTCCGACTTCTGCACGTCTGTCTATACCGAGGAGTCGGCTTATGATGAAAGAGTTTACCCCCCAATTGTCAAGTCAAACAATAAAATTAGCACGGTGGGCTTCACAACAGACATGGTAAAGAAAATTTTAAGTCAACTACAGCCCGCTAAATCCCCTGGTCCGGACGGCGTGTTCGCAAAAGTCCTGAATGAACTCTCAGAACAACTGGCCTCTTCGTTATGCAGGATCCTCAGAACTTTGATGGAGACCGGGGCTCTGCCTACCGACTGGAAGAAAGCAAATATAAGTTCCATATATAAAGGTGGCGAGAGAACAGCCTCAAATAGTTTCAGACCAGTGAGTTTCACAAGCCTCTGTTGCAAGTTGCTGGAAAAAGTGATAAAAACGGAACTGATGCGGCACTTCGAAGAAAACAACTTGCTCAGTTTACATCAGCATGGATTTCGAAGGGGTCGATCCTGTCTCACTAACCTGCTAGTATCCATGGAGGGCTGGACGAAAACAATCGACATGAGCTTATCAGTCGACGCCGAGCACACTGACTCCAAAAAGGCCTTTGACAGTGTTCCACACAGACAACGTATATGTAAACTAGGTCAAGTGGATGTGAATGGATATCTGTTGAAATGGCTAGCCGACTTTCTTACGAGCAGATCTCAGCGTGTGTGTATCGGAAACGCTAAATCGGAATGGGCATCCGTGCACAGTGGCTTTCCGCAGGGAAGCGTTCTGGGTCCAATTCTATTATTAATATATGTGAACGACTGTCTGGACTGTCTGAACTGCAAGCGCGTAGTGTTTGCCGCGATCTCAAATTGTGGAAATCAATACAGAGGCCGGAAGACTCTGTACAGTTACAAGACAATTTGAATCGCCTGCAAAAATGGTGTGATGAATGGTGTCTTAGCCTCAATCGCAACCAATGCCAACTTATCCCATTACGTTCGAGCAACAGGAGGCCGTTGAGATTTGAATCTCAGTACTTTATAGGAGGTCATCAACTCGAATCAGTGAACGAGTTAAGAGACTCCGGTGTGTGGATGACGTCATCTCTCAAACCATCGTCTCACTGCGCAAAGGTATCAAAGAAAGCTATGGGTATCGTAGGTGCGATTAGAGGATCATTCCTCAATTTTGACGAAGAACTTTTCGGCCGAGTATTTGGAGCATACGTTTGACCAATGTTGGAATATTGTGTCCAGGCATGGTGTCCCTGGACGAAAAAAGATTACACCCTACTGGAGAATGTACAACGAAGAGCGACCAGGCTAGTCGGCGGATTAAGTAGCTTAGCTTATGAGAGACGGCTGGAAAAGCTAAAAATATTTCCTCTCTCTTATAGACAATACAGAGGGGACATGATCATGGCCTTCAGGCTCGCCCAAGGGCTAGACTGTGGTCTTCAATTTGACGATATCTTCGGACTGGCGCGAACGACAAATCTTCGAAGGCACCAATACAAAATGAAGACGAAATATGCCAAACTCGAATTGCGGGCCAAATTCTTCTTGCCGAACTCCATTGTCTTAGCGAAAACGTTGAGACCTTCAAAAGAAGACTAGGTAAATTTATGCTTGGTGGTCAAACATTTACATGATATCAACGACTGGCATAACTGCTATGTAAATATCTGTATGTGTTTTTCATACGTCTATCTGTTAATAGGGTTTTCCAAGCCTCCGCCTCTATCCCTCATACATACTGGATTATACTGAAAGATGAATCTCACCAAGTTTACAGCTTTATGATTAGGTCTTGAGGCCTCTTACAATTCTGGTCGCCCTTCTCTGATTGCCTTCTAGCAACTAATAGTTTTTTAAGCGAAAGGTGCCACGCTCGGATTCCATATTCCAGTTGCGAACGAACAAAGGCTGCATCTACTTTACCAAAAAAGTTATTTGACTTAATGTATGAAAGCCCTTTAAAAAGCGAAGAGTACACTGTTTACACTTATGACCACCCTAGCGCATTGAGAGGAGGGCTTAAATGACATTAAAAGTTGATCACAGGGTCTTTCGGCTCGGCTGCATTTAAAAAGGCATCTTCGGCCAAGGAGGCATTGGTAACCATCTCCATATGCTCTCTCCCTGGTTTTGAGTCGCAGTGCGACACACTTGTCACGGTTAAACTTTAGTAACTATTTATCGGACCATTCACATAAACGGTTAAGTCCTGCTTGCGGTGTACGCTCATTAATCTCGTAGTTGATTGCCCGCCATTAGTTGATGTCATTTGCAAACATGATTCCTTTGTAGCCAACTAAATTTATACAGTCAATAACATAAATTAAAAACAGTGGTAGTTCGAACGCAAAACCCTGAGACATTCCACTCACAACCAGCACTAGCACTGATTTCGCACAGCCAGTGCACACAGACTGTGATAGGCTGGCCAAGAAGTTCTCTACCCAGCTTAGTAGGCTTACCTTTATCTCCGACTCCCTGACCCTGTAGAGTAACCGGAGGTGTGGAACACCATCGAAGGCATTTCGAGTTCGATGTAAACGACATCGACTCTTTTGTCTTCGTCTAACGAGACTGAACTGAGCCCAACTGAGCACAACGGAATTATTCTGCTCTCCAACTGGGACAATTTCGACTTGGATACCATTCCACAGTTACAGTCTCTGACATTGATACTGGAACCGTACGTACAGACTAACTTTGTGCATTTTTGGAATATTTTTTCACGCATCGAAATTCGCCAGGAACCTGGATTAAGTGCAATTTGTTTATCAGCACGGTCCAACTGACAACGCAACTGGCTACGCAACCGATTCGCGGTATACAGCCTAGAAAACCAATCGCTCAAAATCCTTCAAGGTCTGCAATGTATGTATGTATGTATGTATATTGAAGGGTTACAGGCAGAGCCCTTGATGACCCTATTTATGTACAGTGCTTTCGCAGATTCATACTCAAATATAAAATAAAATTGCAGGCATTTAAAATGTGATTGGGTCACAGTTCAATCGTAATCATAAGGTAGTGCATGGGGTCACTGTAAATTAGTGCGGAAGATTGTATATGACAGATTTTACCAAACTGGCTGTGCATAGTCATGCTGTACAAGCCGATTTCTGTCGAAAACTAGACGAGCAAGTTTTCTTTTAAACACACAAACTGTGTCAGCCGTCACCATCTCGCTTGGAAGCGAGTTCCACGGCCTGACAACCCTCTGGCTGAAAGAAAATTTTCGCCGGTCTAAACGTGTTCGCTCATTCCCGACTTTGAATGCATGGCCGCGTAGTTGGTTTGTACGGGCGAACGCAAAGAAGTCCTCTGCTTTTAATGAGCAACCCTGGCCGCGAACAATCCGGAACGTCCAGAGTAGACTGCAGTTTATTTGTCTATAAGAGAGAGGGAATAGGCCAAGCAAATTTAGCCTCTCCTGATAAGACAAATGCTTTAGACCGTCGACCATCTTTGTCGCTCTGCGTTGCACCTGTTCGAGTAAGTTGATATCCTTCCTCATCCATGATGAAGCTGCTGGCAATCATTCAAGTCCCACGAGATCTGGAAAGGCCTACGTCGCTTCTGATTAAATTCAACAAAATTTATCGGATTTTAAGTATTTTTTTCGCTTATTGAGTTTTGAATACTCACTTTAATTCATCATATATAAGCCGACGTATTTGTTATAACATCGAAAGCGGAATTATACCAATTATATCACGTCGAAGTTTATGGATTCTCAGCAAGCTAACTGTAGTAGTACGGCCAGCGACGGCATCTCTTTGGAAGATAAGTCCGGTGATTTCTCCTTCGCATCCAGACCCTGTGCTCGCTCTACCTTCGCCTCCAGCCAACGACCAGCAAGGCGTGCAAAAAGCGTAAATATCGCAAAAAGTGTGAGGCACGAAGACAAGCCTTATGCTGGTTGCGCAGATATTCAAATCAAAGTAGAACAACTCGAAAAGGAGCTTGCTGATTTAAGGACGCTCGTGAAACAGAACGTAGTCGGCCAGAACGTGTCCAGTGTTAGAATCCCAAAAACGAAGAGTAAAACGAAAAAAACGCGAAAAAATATATCCTCGGGGGAATCTTCAAACACGAGTAGCAACTCAACAGCCAAAACCGCAGACGCCGGTAACAGCAGGACAATGAAAACGAAGCCGCCGATAAAGGGAGACTCGATTCCCACGCACGGTGTCTTAAGCGATGTCGCAAAAAAGTTACCTGTCGCGGAAGCCATCTCACCTAAGCCTCTTGCTGTAAGTGATGGGATTTCTCTTCTGCCCGGAGACGATATACCTGGGTCATCCAGTCTACTGTTGCCCTCTTGTTCTGGCAACAAACCCGAGCGCACTACAGAGCACGTATCTGAATGTGAAGACATAAACCCGTGGGTAGAGGGGAGAGGGAAACGCCATGACAGGATTCTGAAGTCCCAGCTAGCCCTGATGGGTTGCTCGGGACAGTCGGTAGACAGTAAAAGTGTGCGTCCAAGCGATGACTCTCTAAATCGTCCTCGCCCACATGCGGCGCACTCACCGGAAAGACAGAGTAAGGAGGACCATGCTCGCCAGCAGTGTCTGGTTATTCAGGGTTTGTCAGAATCGAATGCAGTCAGGCCTGAAGACCGTGTCTCAGAGGACCTTGCTTCTTTTCATGGTCTGCTAAATCATTTACTGCCGGCAGACATGGAAATAAAGGTTCTGAAAGCATTCCGGATAGGAAAAAGGAGTGAAGACAGGACAGTAGCACAACCACCTCGCCCTCTCAAAATTATGCTGGAGAAAAAAGAGCAAATCAGGTTTATCCTCTCTAAAAAAACCGATCTCAGAAACACACAAACAGGTTTTTTTTTCAACCGGACTATTCACCAGCTGAACGGTTGAAACGCCAGGAACTTGTCTTGGAGTTAAAATCAAGAGTGAAGGATGGCGAACACAATCTGGCTATCTTCAAGGGGAAGGTAGTTCGGAAATATATGCCGTTTCAGTGGAACCAGCCTGTAATACTACGAACGACGACAGCTACTCAGCTAAAACAGACACCTTCATTGAACCACCTGATCAAGGCGCCAACACAAGTGAGCCCGTAGCGTCCAATGATCTGACTGAAACAAGGCATGTAAATGGAACCAATCAGGTAACGGAAGAGCCTAGAGAACACGCCGTCCGCGATAACGAAGTAATGCTCACAGCAGTAACAAATGCAACAAGAAATTCGGCTGGTGCTAAACTGAGGTGCTTGTACACGAATGCCCAAAGCCTCATATCGAAACTAGACGAACTAAAACTTTACCTTGTTGAGCTGTCTCCAGATGTTTTAGCAGTAACTGAGACCTGGCTGTCGGGGAATATTAGCGATAACGAACTAGCCTTGCCTGGATACCAAATTTATCGGAGGGACAGGGAACATCGTTAGGGTGGTGGTATCGTTGTGTATGTGAATGACGGTCTGGCAGTGTCGGATAACACCACCAAGTTTGCATGCAGTGCGGAAGCTATCTGGTTGACCATCAAGGCTACCGGTTCCCGGTGTCTCGATGTTCTTACTGTCTACCGACCACCTAGGACAGACCGAATCGCCGACACTCAACTATTGGAGCAGTTAGAAAAATTTTCCAGTCGACCTAACATCATGATCATGGGCGACTTCAACGCACCCGGAACAAACTGGAATACCCTACAAGCGTCAGGTCCAAAATCGGCATTCGATTACCGCCTGTTGAGCAAGACATTAAATGCGTGCCTCACACAACATGTAATGTTCCCAACGAGAACACGTGAAGGACAAATGGCAAACTGCCTGGATCTGGTCTTTACGAAAACACCAGACAGCATAGACGAGATCGCCTCCATGCCGCCCCTTGGCCGAAGTGACCACGTAGTGCTTAAGTGGGATTATTCGTTATTCTCCATTTCACATACTCCAGACCACAAAAGGCGTAATGTTTGGCGGGGCGACTTCAATCAGATGAGGGCAGACTTATCCGGTCTTGACTGGGGCTCTTTGTTTACGGGAAGTGCCAACGATGACTGGGAGCTGTTCAAGAATGTCCTTCTGCAGCTCATCAACAACCACTGCCCACTGACTAGTGTAAGACTGAACAAACGCCCTGGGTGGCTAAATAGCAACCTCAAGAAAGAAGTCAACAGGAAGCAAAAATTGTGGAGAAAATACTGCGTCACTAGACACGCTGAATGCTTCAACACCTACAAGACACAGAGGAAAAAACTGAGGAAGCTGATAATGCAGACGCGGGGGGAATTCGAGAAGAACTTGCTACAAAAAGCAACGCAGAACCCAAAATTGCTCTATAGCTACCTCCGACGAACTACATGGAACAGGCATCAAATCCCTTTGATAAAGACTACTGATGGCGATGAGATCGCTGATAGTAGGG